>OX465295.1:183388751-183763113 GCA_949987735.1 Leucophora obtusa | reverse complement strand
CTTTTTTGGACAAAGGTACTTTCTTTTTTGGACAAAGGTACTTTTTTTGTCCCCTTTTTGCCCCTCCCGATAAGAATTTCCAAAAATGCCGTCTCAACGGACGTCTACACCGGTCGAGGAACTACATACCAAATTTCAACTTCATAGCTCCAGTAGTTTGAGCAGGCCGTCAAGGGGGAGACCTTTTCCCCTTTTTGCCCGTCCCTGTAAAAATTTCCAAACTCCCGTCTTGGTGGATGTCTACGACAAATTTCAACTTCCTACCTCCAGCGGTTTGGGCAGGCCGTTAAGGGGGGCCTTTTTCCCCTTTTTAACCCCCATTTTTACAACGTCCCTGTCCAAAATTCCAGAAAGTACTTTCCAGAAAAGTTAGCCCATACTCCAAGGAACACATATCTTAAATTTCAGCTTTCTAGCCAAAGGGGTTTTGGCAGGCCGCCAAGGGGGAGACTTTTCCCCTTTTTGCCCGTTCCGGTAGGAATTTCCAAAAATCCCGTCTTAGCGGACGTCTACGCCGAAAGAGGAACCTACATACCAAATTTCAACTTCCTAGCTTCAGCGGTTTGGGCTGGGGGATGTTGAGTCAGTCAGTCAGTCAGTCACGTTATTCTTTTATATATAGAGATAACGTGACTGACTGACTGACTGACTCAACATCGCCCAGCCCAAACCGCTGAAGCTAGGAAGTTGAAATTTGGTATGTAGGTTCCTCTTTCGGGGTAGACGTCCACTAAGACGGGATTTTTGGAAATTCCTACCGGAACGGGCAAAAAGGGGGAAAGTGTCCCCCTTGACGGCCTGCCAAAACCCCTTTGGCTAGAAAGCTGAAATTTAAGATATGTGTTCCTTGGAGTAGGGGCTAACTTTTCTGGAAAGTACTTTCTAGAATTTTGGACAGGGACGTTGTAAAAATGGGGGTTAAAAAGGGGAAAAAGGCCCCCCTTGACGGCCTGCCCAAACCGCTGGAGGTAGGAAGTTGAAATTTGGTATAAAGGTTCCTCCACTATCGTAGACATCAACCAAGACGGGAGTTTTGGAAATTTTTACAGGGACGGGCAAAACGGGGAAAAAGTCTCCCCCTTGACGGCCTGCTCAAACTGCTGGCGCTATGAAGTTGAAATTTGGTATGTAGGTTCCTCGACCGGTGTAGACGTCCGTTGAGACGGCATTTTTGGAAATTCTTATCGGGAGGGGCAAAAAGGGGACAAAAAAAGTACCTTTTCCAAAAAAGTACCTTTTCCCAAAAAAAGTACCTTTTCCCAAAAAAAGTACCTTTTTCCAAAAAAAGTACCTTTTTCCAAAAAAAGTACCTTTTTCCAAAAAAAGTACCTTTTTCCAAAAAAGTACCTTTTTCCAAAAAAAAGTACCTTTTTCCAAAAAAGTACCTTTTTCCAAAAAAAGTACCTTTTTCCAAAAGAAGTACCTTTTTCCAAAAAAAGTACCTTTTTCCAAAAAAAGTACCTTTTTCCAAAAAAAGTACCTTTTTCCAAAAAAAGTACCTTTTTCCAAAAAAAGTACCTTTTTCCAAAAAAATTCCTTTTTCCAAAAAAAGTACCTTTTTCCAAAAAAAGTACCTTTTTCCAAAAAAAAGTACCTTTTTCCAAAAAAAAGTACCTTTTTCCAAAAAAAAGTACCTTTTTCCAAAAAAAGTACCTTTTTCCAAAAAAAGTACCTTTTTCCAAAAAAAGTACCTTTTTCCAAAAAAAGTACCTTTTTCTAAAAAAAGTACCTTTTCCAAAAATAGTACCTTTTTCCAAAAAAAGTACCTTTTTCCAAAAAAAGTACCTTTTTCCAAAAAAAGTACCTCTTTCCAAAAAAAGTACCTTTTTCTAAAAAAAGTACCTTTTCCAAAAAAAGTACCTTTTTCCAAAAAAAGTACCTTTTTCCAAAAAAAGTACCTTTTTCCAAAAAAAGTACCTCTTTCCAAAAAAAGTACCTTTTTTCAAAAGAAGTACCTTTTTCCAAAAAAGTACCTTTTTCCAAAAAAAGTACCTTTTTCCAAAAAAATTCCTTTTTCCAAAAAAAGTACCTTTTTCCAAAACAAGTACCTTTTTCCAAAAAAAGTACTTTTTTCCAAAAAAAGTACCTTTTTCCAAAAAAAAGTACCTTTTTCCAAAAAAAGTACCTTTTTCCAAAAAAAGTACCTTTTTCCAAAAAAAGTACCTTTTTCCAAAAAAAGTACCTTTTTCCAAAAAAAGTACCTTTTTCTAAAAAAAGTACCTTTTCCAAAAAAAGTACCTTTTTCCAAAAAAAGTACCTTTTTCCAAAAAAGTACCTTTTTCCAAAAAAAGTACCTCTTTCCAAAAAAAGTACCTTTTTTCAAAAGAAGTACCTTTTCCAAAAAAAGTACCTTTTTCCAAAAAAAATACCTTTTTCCAAAAAAAAATACCTTTTCCCGAAAAAAGTACCTTTTTCCAAAAAAAGTACCTTTTTCCAAAAAAAGTACCTTTTTCCAAAAAAAATCCTTTTTCCAAAAAAAGTACCTTTTTCCAAAAAAGTACCTTTTTTAAAAAAAGTACCTTTTTCCAAAAAAAAGTACCTTTTTCCAAAAAAAAGTACCTTTTTCCAAAAAAAGTACCTTTTTCCAAAAAAAGTACCTTTTTCCAAAAAAAGTACCTTTTTCCAAAAAAAGTACCTTTTTCCAAAAAAAGTACCTTTTTCTAAAAAAAGTACCTTTTCCAAAAATAGTACCTTTTTCCAAAAAAAGTACCTTTTTCCAAAAAAAGTACCTTTTTCCAAAAAAAGTACCTCTTTCCAAAAAAAGTACCTTTTTCTAAAAAAAGTACCTTTTCCAAAAAAAGTACCTTTTTCCAAAAAAAGTACCTTTTTCCAAAAAAAGTACCTTTTTCCAAAAAAAGTACCTCTTTCCAAAAAAAGTACCTTTTTTCAAAAGAAGTACCTTTTTCCAAAAAAGTACCTTTTTCCAAAAAAAGTACCTTTTTCCAAAAAAATTCCTTTTTCCAAAAAAGTACCTTTTTCCAAAACAAGTACCTTTTTCCAAAAAAAGTACCTTTTTCCAAAAAAAGTACCTTTTTCCAAAAAAAAGTACCTTTTTCCAAAAAAAGTACCTTTTTCCAAAAAAAGTACCCTTTTTCCAAAAAAAGTACCTTTTTCCAAAAAATGTACCTTTTCTAAAAAAATGTACCTTTTTAAAAAAAAGTACCGTTTCCCAAAAAACATACATTTTTCCAAAAAAATAACTTTTTCAAAAAAAGTACCTTTTTCCAAAAAAAGTACCTTTTTCCAAAAAAAGTACCTTTTTCCAAAAAAGTACCTTTTTCCAAAAAAGTACCTTTTTCCAAAAAAGTACCTTTTTCCAAAAAAAGTACTTTTTCCAAAAAAAGTACCTTTTTCCAAAAAAGTACCTTTTTCCAAAAAAAGTACCTCTTTCCAAAAAAAGTACCTTTTTTCAAAAGAAGTACCTTTTCCAAAAAAAGTACCTTTTTCCAAAAAAAATACCTTTTTCCAAAAAAAAATACCTTTTCCCGAAAAAAGTACCTTTTTCCAAAAAAAGTACCTTTTCCAAAAAAAAGTACCTTTTCCCAAAAAAAGTACCTTTTTCTAAAAAAATGTTCCTTTTCCCAAAAAACATACATTTTTTCAAAAAAAAAAATACCTTTTTCAAAAAAAGTACCTTTTCCAAAAAAAAGTACCTTTTCCCAAAAAAAAGTACCTTTTTCTAAAAAAATTTTCCTTTTCCAAAAGAAGTACCTTTTCCAAAAAAAGTACCTTTTTCCAAAAAACATACATTTTTCCAAAAAAAAACAACTTTTTAAAAAAAAATACCTTTTGCAAAAAAAGTACAAATAAAGTACTTTGTAAAAACAAAGTATCTTTTTCCAAAAAATTTCGTTTTTCCAAAAAGTACCATTTAAAATAATATATAATTTCAAAAAAACTACTTTTTTTCCTCCACCCACGGATATCTCCACTAAAACAAGGTTTCTTGATATTCGGCATAGACGTGCGCTAAGACGGGATTTTTGGAAATTCCTACCGGAACGGGCAAAAAGGGGAAAAGTCTCCCCATAAACAGTCTCACAAATTGGAAAAGTGCCTGCCCAAACCACTGGAGGTAAGAAGTTGAAATTTGGTATAAAGGTTCCTCCACTGTAGTAGACATCGACTAAGTTTGTATTTTTGGAATTCCCTACAGGATATCCCAAAAGGAAACTCGGTATGTGAGTTCCTCCTTCTGTGTAGGCGTCCGCTTAGACGGAATTTTTGAAATTCCTATCGGGAGGGGAAATAAGGTAAAAGTCTCCTCCTGACGGCTTGCCCAATCCCTTTTGGCCAACCTAAAATTTTAAATATGTATTCCTTGGAGTAGGACTAACTCACCGGCAACGTAATTTTTCTATTTTGGAACAGGAACATAGTAAAAATGGTGGTTGAAAGGGAAAAATGTCCCCACTAACGGCCTGCCCAAACCGCTTAGGCAATGCAGTTGAAATTTGGTATGAATGTTCCTCATCCATCGCAGATAGCCGCGAAGATGGAATTTTTGTAAATTCCTAAAGGGAGGGGCAAAAAGAAGAAAAGCCTCACCTTGGGGGCCGGTAAAAACCCCTTCGGCTAGAAACCTGAAGCTTAAAATGTGGGTCCCTGGAGTGAGGGCTAACGTATTAGAAAGATACTTTTTGAATTTTGGACAGGGTCGTTATAAAATGGGAGCTCAAAAAGGGAAAGTTTCCCCTTAACGACCTGTCCAAACTGCTGGAACTAGGAAGCTGAAATTCGGTACTTAAGTTCCTCTCAGCCTGCTCAAACTGCTGGAACTAGGAAGCTGGAATTCCCTGTCGATGGATTTTCGGAAATTCCTACCGAGAGGGACACAAATAGTAAAAGTTGGCTAGAAACCTGAAATGTAAAACATATGTTACTTGGAGTATCTGCTCACTTACCGAGACGGTGCTTTTTGGACAGGGACATTGCAAAAATGGGGATTAATGAAGCGAAAAGTGCCGCTTAAAGGCCTGCCCAAACCGCTGGAGGTAGGAAGTTGAAATTTGGTATTAAAGTTCCTCCTCTATTGTAGACATCCGCTAAGATGAGATTTTTGGAAATTTCTACAGGTAGGGTCAAAAACAGGAAAAGTCTCCCCCTTAACGGCCTGGCCAAACTGCTGGAACAAGGGAGCTTAAATTCGGTATTTGGGTTCCTTCTCCAACGTTGACGTCCCCTAAGATGGTATTTTTGGAAATTCATACCGGGAGGGGTAAAAAGGGAAAAAAACTTCCCCCTTGACGGCCTGGCCAAACTGCTGGATATAGAGACCTAAAGTTATGTATGTAGTAGGTTCCTCCTCCAACGCAGACGTCCTCTAAGACGGAATTTTTGGAAATTCCTACCGGGAGGGGTAAAAACGGAATAATTCTCCCCCTTGATGGCCTAACCGAACCCTTCGGCTAGAAACCTGTAATATATAATATGTTTTCCTTGGAGTATGGGCTAACTTATCGACAAGGCATTTCTAAGACTTTGGACAGGAACGTGGAAAAATGGTGGTTCAAAAGGGGAAAATTGCCCTCCCCCCCCCCTTAACGTCTGCGTCTTTAGCTAGAAACCTAAAACTTAAAGAACAAGTGTATATGAAACACTAAAATTAAGAAACTCAATAGGAAACGAGTGGGATTGAAACACTACACAAGTGGAATGAAATGGATATAAACGTTGAACGAGTGGAATTGAAATTATAGACAATGCAAATGGATTGGAAGAGGGAATTACCTGTTCAAACACTATCAACGGAATATGAAACTTATGGAGCATTGAAACATACTCCCCAAAAAGTTAAGCAAATTTTCTGAAAGAGAAAAAACCTTAGAAAAGGAATGGAACTTATATATTCCGATATTTAAACTTCATGTAACGAAGCACCGGCGGAAGAAACCGACGCAGTAAATTTTCCAACTGAATTTGTGAATTTACTTGAATTGCCAGGTCTACCTTTACATAAACTGGAATTAAAAAAAAAACTTTAAGACACGCTAACAACGTAGCTTTGCCCGCTATTTTTAATATTATAAAATGCTTTCCAACCCTGCTTTACGTTATTTATTTTCATTCAAAACACAAATGAACAAAACTACTTACGGGTCTATCTACCTAAGTTCGCACTTTACCAAATTATCTTAACATACACACGTATATTGCAATTTATTATGGATTCATTAATAACAATCCACTTTCATGAGAAAAAGTGATCAAATATTTATTTATTTTAAACCCATTGTTGTGCAGAATTATTTATTTGTGGTGGCTGGGTGAAGGCTTTAAATAAAAAAACTTTAAATAAAAAAACGAATTTAATAAAAATTGTGAGGGCGCAGCCCCCCCCCCTTAACCTTTAAGGCACGCTAACAACGTAGCGGGCTGCGCCCGCTAGTAAGATATATAAGAGCCCTTCTTGACACTTTATCAAATGCTGCCTTAAAGTCAATGAAAAAGGCGTATACTTTCTTTTTTTTCTGTTTTCTATGCTTACTATAGCTGCCAAATTGTAGATTTTATCTACTGTAGAGTATTTTCTACGGAAACCTGCTTGATACTCCGTCAAAATTTGATTATTTTGCACCCAATTGTACAGTCTTTCGTTTAAAATCCCCATCATTACTTTTACAATACAATTTATCAATGAAATGCCTCTATAGTTATTAGGCTGATGTATATCACGCTTTTTATATATGGGAAATACCACAGATTTAATAAACGAACAATCTATTTTGCTATTATTGTAAATGCTGTTATAAATACATAAAAGGTGTTCGTGGAATCTATCTGTACCATTTATTATGAATTCATAAGGCACTCGATCTTCACCAGCAGATTTGTTTATTTTTAGCTTGATTAAAACTTTTTTTAATTCTTCATAAGCTATGGGGCTATCTAGAAGGTTATTTTCAATAAGAGGTGGTGCATAATGAAACTCATGTATATCTTGGGGTGGATTAAGTAAATTTTGGAAGTAGATTTTAAATTGCAGTGCTGTAATATTGGAACTAATTGTATGTTGTTGGCCTCGCACTTCCTTAGCAGTTTTCCACCATTGTTTGCTGTCTTCAATATTGTTTATTTTTTGAATAAGTTTTTCATTATATTTTATTTTACTCGCATTGCAAACCTGTTTGTATTTTTTCTGATCCTCTAAATATTTATCTTCAGCATTTTTAGATTTTCTATACTCATTGAGAGACTTAAAACTTTCTTTTCTTGCAGCGTTGCATTGAGAATCATACCAATTCTGTTTATGTTCGTAAGTACTTTTAAAGTTAGTTGGTGTAGGGGAAGACTTCTTTATGATATCCGATAATTCTGTGAGCTTTGATGGATTTGGTGATGTGCACTCTAAATTTTTGTTAAGCCTTCTTTGGTATATGTCTTTCTTGCCCTCATTCCAATATAATTTAGGAAGTAAATTTAATGTCCGTAACTTTTCACCTGCAAGTGGTAATTCGAGCCTCAACATTATGGGGAAACGATCTCACCAAATTTTATCATCAACTTTAAACTCTTTCACATAAGGCAACAGATCTTAAGATGTAGCACACAAATCAATTACTGATTCTCCTGACGAGTTTACGAAGGTTATCTTACCCTCTTCGTCGCCTCTTGTTCTACCATTTAGGATTAGCAAATTATTATCATTACAAAACTCTATAACTTTACGCCCTTTAGCATTTGTCACTTTATCGCTTGACCTCCTTTCAACTCCAGCTACAAATAGAAGGATATGTAGATGTGTCTTTAGAGATATGTTGGTAAAAAATGGATTAAACAATTTAAATACTGTATCTCTTAGCTTTGTTACTTAATTTTAAGAGTGAAATTATATTTTAACACTTTTGGTAAAATTTTTAATTTATTTGTGCGGTTTCGTTGTTCTATATTAGTTTTAAAAGGTCCCAGCAAAAAAACTTGTATGCAATGCTTTACAAACTACTTCTTCCGCTGCTTCACAAATATCTGTTAGTGTATTTTTACTGCTTTTTTAGAAGTTATTCTGAGCAACATCAACAAATAATTTCTTTCATTGCTTTTTTAGAATAACGTCTAAACAACATCCAAAAAATCACTTAAGTATTTCTTCTAAAGCGTAATTGCTCTAAAAGTGATCGTAAAAAGTGATTTTCGTATCATTTGGCATTTCCAAACAGAGGGTCGCGGGTTCAATTGGAAAGTTTTGTTTACTTTTTGTTTTGAATTTTTCCAGCTGTAGTAAAAGTAGTAACTTGTAGTAAGTAAACGAACACGCCTAATATTGAATCGGAGTGCACCTTGTACACTTCTTTAATAAGTACTTTTATTGAAGAGAATAAGGAACAATATCTCGCAGTAACAAAGTGGTGTTTTTATGTCACTCAACTTCCATATCAAAGAACAGCTCAGTGATAGAACGCTAGACTAGCAATCGTGAGGTCGCAAGTTCGATACCCGATGGCGGCAATAAAAAACTTTTGTAAAATAAAAAAAACAAAATTTTTTTGAAGTTGGAGTACTCTTCTCCTATGACAACTCAATGGTAACATCATTCGTGTTTGTTAAAAAAGAAGTACATCTAGATCATCAATTATAGTGGTTTTTCTACTGCTTTGGCATCTCTTTTTTTGCTGAGGTTTTATTACAATTTTATAGATTATCGAAAACGTTAAATATCAAAAGTAAATTACATCATTATTATTTTGATTTCCAATGGAGTGCGCCATACCAATATGATCTTAGACTAATTTCAAAGCGCAACAATAATTTCAAGCCCGATGGTTCCAACGCGAAATGAAAGTAAAATTCCAGGTGATTTTGCAAAGTTAGCTCGGTTTTTCATTTTAGAACCTCTTGTGGCGCGAAAGCCCAAAAATGTTGTTCATTTTAGAGTTTGGAATGTTCACGAATAAGTTAAATTTCAACTGTTCTTTTGGTTCTTTTATTTTATTCGGAATTATCAAAAAAACCACTGACATAATATCATCTTATACTGATAGAAAAATCCTGAAAAACAGCAAAAAAGGTACTCAAAATTAGTTAAAAGGGCCCTGCACAGAAAGCTTTTGAAAATTTGAGTTAAATTTCGTTTAATTGAATTGCAAATTTACCTTGCTAATATTGGCTAAAAATTTTGCTGAATATTAGTAGAAAAAAAGAAGTAAAGAAATTGTTATATATTCAAAAGTTAATTTGTGTTTAAATTTAATTGAGTTGAATACAAATAATAAACTCTCCTGCTACAATAAACAGAAATATTTGTTAGAAAATAGTAGACTGCTTTCTGCAGTGTAGCATTATAATGTTGAAAATCCAACATTATAATGCTTAACTTAGGGTGGAAAAAAATTGTAAAATGTCGAATTATTTCTAATTATCACCCTATAGTAACAGCTTGATCCTGCAAGCAGGAAACCTGTAATTTTCAAGGAAAACCAAAGGTTAATTTATCAATTTTATGTTTATCTTATAATAAATATGACGAAAACTATTAGTAGTAACAAAAAAAAAATAGCCACTTAACAATTAAAAGTTGCGAAAAAAATTTCTGTTTCCTATTTGCAGTCACATTTTATAAATTTTTTCTTAGTAAAAGAGAGGATTGCATTCTATTTATTTTCTAACCGCTTTGATTATGCCTAGCACACATTACTATTCAAGATTTTTACAAAAAAAAACCCATAAAAAACAGTTTCTATGGCCACCAAAAAGCTTAGAAAAATTTTTAGAAAGCAGTTTTCGCAATTGGATTTAGAGCAGGGATCGGCAAACATATACAACCTTATTTTGTGCTTGTATGAGTGATTTGCAGCCTCTCACTCTCAATGCACTGACAAAGAACGTTTGTATAATAATTCCAAAATTTTAAATGTTTATAATGGGAATATAAAATAAAAACTTAAAAGCAAACAACAGCTACGAAAACAAATATCAAAAAACAACAACACAAAAAAAAATAAAAACAAAAAAACTTAAAAATAAATTACCAAAAAAATGTATCAATAAACATTATGCAGAGTGTAAAAAATCTGGCAAACAAGCGATATGACAACCTACTTTATTGAAATCTTGTATGCGACTGATTATTTTTTTGTTCTATGTGTGAGCTTATGTAGGTGTGAGAGAGCGCCCATGGGCATAGGTGATGCCGACCTCTTATTTAGAGTATATTTTATTTATGAAAACTTAAGAAACTTGGCCATTTGGTATTTGATTTCAACAACAAATAAATATTTTTTAGTACATTTTTTAAAAATGTTGTTGCTTTTGACGTATTTTGTTACGTTTCAAAATTTGTCAAATCATTTCGGGGTGGCTATAGCCCCCAAGCCCCCCCCCCCCTAGCTACGTGCCTGTTCCTCCGTGTATTCTCCGCTTTATGGTTAAAAAACGACTAAAGTAGGATATTTTTGTCACAAAAAAAGTTGACAATACACTTATTTTATGTGTGTTTTTTTTTTCTAGAATTGAGAAACAAAGCAAAACTCAAGAGGCTACTAACGATGATCTTTTTTATGAAAATAATGAAATACTGCCAAAAATATGAGGCAGTTATCTTAAATGCACAGGTACAAAAAGTACACTTAAAGAAGACAATTGCGTACATAATTTTGTAGAATAGAAACGAAACCAAAATTTTGTGTAGTTATAGCAAATGTGCACTTAAGAAGAAGGCAGTTAAATCAAAACTACTGTACACATATTTTTTGATTTTTTGGACCATTATCACAGATCTTACTTCGTCCATGGTAACGCGCTTTATTCTGCATTTGTCGCCCGTAGCCAGTGTTGCCTAAACTTACTCAGAAAAAAATGCTAGTTTTTTTTATAAAAATGGTAAAAACTAAAAAAATATGCTAGAAAAATATGCTAAAAAATTGTATAAAAAAATGTTTCAATTTGTTAAAAAAAAAGTATTTTAGTGACTTTTTACAATTAAACTGAAAAAAAGTCAACCATAATTATGAATTCAGTTTATTTTATTAACTAAAGTTACACTGAACCAAAAACAGCTGTGAAATCAACTAAAATCCATATTAAATTGATGAATGGGTGATCACTATACAACTAACAAAACCTGTCCATCAATTTAACGCATTGTTTAGTAGATTTATATTTTGACGTTTAACTATTTTATGTGGTATTATTTTGACAAAATATCGTCAAATGTATTAATAAAAATTAGTTGTCTTAACAATTATATTTAATTAAATTGCATAATGATTTTGTTCTTTTACCGATGCATTTTATTAAATTCAACAATGCATTTTATTTAATTAATTAATTTTTTATCTATTTATTATTAATTTTTAGACTTATATTTCATTATTTTTTATATTTCACCAACTTCAAATTTTTTTTAATACAATGTCTTTTTTATAATGAATTTGATAAAATATAAAAAAAATTAAATATAAAATTGAAATTATAATATAGCATATACTAAAAACTCTTTATTTAAAACACATGTACCATTTTATATACAAAAACATATAACTTTATTTCAATTAATAATTCAAATACATTATATAACATTCATTAATAGTTTACCTTAAACAAAATAACAAAAAGATAGATAATATCAAAATTAATGACAGAAATTTTAATGTACGATTTAATTGAGAATGTTCAAAATTATATAAATTTATTTAAATTAAATTTAATAAATCTTCAATTAGCAATTCACTTTAAGTCACTGAATTTGTTAATTACCTATACTTTGAAAAACAAAAACACTTAATGTCAATTTATTGATATTTCCGACAATTACAAATACACATGCTAGCACGAGTAATGACGCGACAAAACTAACCTCACTAAACTTTTTTCCACAGATTTAATACTCTTTTTTTCAAATTAAAGAAAAATTATGTCAAATTTACGTTGCAGCCTTTCTACAAAATTTTTTAGAGTTAACAAATTAAATTTTGTTAAAAAATGGACAAAAAATTATCAAAACAACAATTGTTTTGTAGAGAATTATTGACGGAAATAAGTATGTTCATTTAAAAAAACAGTAGTTCATTTAAAAAAAACACACATTAATTTGACTAAAAAATATATTGTTTTAACAATTCCTTTCATCAAAAAGTAACAAAATTTTTATGTTGATTTCACTTACGACTTTTGGTTCAGTGTATATAAAAGATAAATTAAAAACAACTCAAAAGTTGATTCTTGTGAAAAAACATTCAAAAATCCTTTAAAATAAATTTATTATTATTTGATTTCCCAACTGTGTCATTGAAAATATATTACGTCAAAAAGTTTTCCCAAAATGTTTTATTTCTAAAATAGGAGGTAAAGTGAAATAATTTGGCGGGTAATATGAATTTCCCATTCTGCCTTAATTTATCTACCCAAAATTATTTTAATGGTTTTTACTGCATGCTGTTTCCCGTTTTCAAATTTCTGCATCTTTGGGCTTATTTGCATGGAATTCTTTAAAAAAAATAATTTTCGCGGTCAGGTTTAATACTTTTTGTGGTGTTGGTTTACATTGTTGTAAGGTTTTTGGTATGATTAAATGAAAAAGTGTTACAGTAAAAAATAATCAAAATTCACTGAATTTCTTAAAAGATACACTCAGAAAACAATCTCAGTTGTGGCCACCGAATTTGTTGCCAATCAAATTCGTGCGGTTACGACAACTATCTAATTCAATATTATATTCCACATAAATATTATTATGTTCCACAAAATTTTATTGAAATTAGAAAACTTTCTTTCATTTCCATCATTTCATCCACACTCTTACCCATTGTACAACAACTACTTTTAATTTTCTTAGCCATATTTACTTTTTATACTTAAGAATATTTGGCGTAGTAGGCCAACTCCTCACCCACTAAACCACAAACACTTACGGTGGGTCTCATACTGTAGGTTTAATTTTAACTTAACTAAAAACAAAGTAAAATGTCAAAAAAATGTACACAAAACAACAAACAATTTTTGGGTTAACTATTAACCTAAGTTTAAACCTGCAGTATGAGACCCACCGTTATTAATTCTAATGTCTAATATTGAATTTATATGTTTAGTTTGGAAAAGAAATATAGTATAAACTTCGTTTACCAATACCAAATAATAGTTGAGTGTGTTATCAATACAATCCAGAATTCGGTTGGTTCTACAGAAACTTGACTTTAAGGTCTTATTTGATTAGGATACCCATATTTGTAGGTACCACTTTCGAATATTAAATTTTTTTTAATAAGGGTGATAGATAACACCAATTTTCTTGTATATTCACTAAATCAATGGCTGCTTCTACTGCATAGAATTAATAAACTGATACTAATTTTAAAATTGATTAGAGATACCAATAATTTGTTAAAAGGATTGTTTTTTAGTTTGCTTTCCCTATTTTTAATACCTAGTAAAATATTTTTGGTGTAGTATTCAATTATAGGTAACTCCAAATAAAATAACGTCCTGGCCAATTCATTTTAATAGTTCTGATTGAATTCCAACCAATCTTTTCCCTGGGTGTAGGAAATTACCCTCTATGACACAAACCTAAGAAATCATTAAAAATTTCAAAGATTAAAAATTAATTTTATCAACATTTTGCAATTCTATGGAAACTCTATTCTTTAAATTTTTTTTAATTTCAAATTAAAGAAAGATGCTACAATTTTCACAAGTAAATTAAAAAGAATAAATTTTTTTTTGAATTACCAGGCAGACAGAATACGTATTTTCTGCTTTCACGACAAAGCCATCATCAGTGTCATTTGCCTTGATTGGGTTAATAATTGATAATTGTCTACTTATGTGCACGTTGAAAGCAAATCAAATATGTTAACAACTCAACTTAGACTAACATCAACGAAATCTAACAATGCTATTTTTATCCTTTGTTATTATTACTCTTTTGCTTTGAACCTTAATGCTTAGGTATCTCAGCTGATTCTATTCAACTCTGTGTATGATAACCACAGATTTTTTGAATTACAACGAACCGTTAAATTTAAAGGTATGTTATTTAAATTATTTTTCGCACCGTGTCAATTTGTTTAAGATGAATGAGGGGAATGTTTAGTTGATCTCTTATTTTGTTAAATGAATGTTTGTTAGTTTGACTCTAGATTATAAATTCTGTTTAAATTTTAATCAAAAATTGGAGTATTTTTGTGCAAAATCACTCCTTCACCATAACAACAAAAATAGGTAAAAGAATAGAAAAAGTTAAAGTCGGACATGACGACTATACCGATACCCTACACCAGTCTGGTTGCAAGACAACTAATGTGAATCCGTGTACCAAATTTCATTAAAATATTTTCGTATATAGCGTGCGAGTTATAAACTTTTGGGGGACCTTTATATGGGGACTAGGTCTCACCATGGGCCGATTTTAACCAGGACAGGCTACGTCCTTGAGCCGAAACAAGGAAATGTCTAAATTTTATCAAAACATCTAATATTATTGATATTTTTGACAGGCGGATGGACGGACAAATCGAAACTAAAGTGATTCTGGGTCAATTCGTATACTAAAAGGTCTAATATTTTTTTGTGTTACAAACATCAGCACGAACTTATTATTCCCTGTCTACGTAGTGGTGTAGGGTATAAACACCATTTTTATTATTTGTCTTACTGAAAATTAGCGATTATCCGCAAAACTTCATGTTTTATCTCATAAGTTTATAACACTGTGCTCGATTTTGACACTTTCTTTTAACTAGCTGGTAAAGCTAATTTGAGTACGGTGAATTCAATGGTGCTAGTCGTTTTTCAAAGTTAGCGCTAGTGTTCGCGAAATTCGCTATTTAAAATTTCAATATTAAATATCATAAAAACATATTTTTATACTTTTGGGATCATTTTTGAATTTCAATCAATCCAACTCTGTTAAATACAACTTTTCGCTATTTTTTTTTTTCAATATAAATAAAAAATTTGCTGTTAATTTAACTACATAATATAGCGAATATAATAAACAACACAAAGAAAACGTAAAATAGTTTAAAAAAATAAAAATAATTAAAAGTACCACTTTTAACATGTTATTACAGAACTATAAAAATCCCAGATCAGTTGTTAAATGAGAACCGTAGAAAAAGGTTGATTTAATATTGTTTGTCGCGTTTTTATATCGGAAACAACATCAATAATATTTTGATGGCAGCAATTCAAATTAATGCAAAATATTCAAAAAAGCAAAATAAAACTGTGAAAAATGCTAAAAATATGCTAATTTTTTTTGGAAAAATTGTGAAAAAATGCTATATGCTAGATGCATTTTTTTCATGCTAAATGAATTAAAAAATGCTAAATCTAGCATTAAATTGGCAACACTGCCCATAACTAATAACCAGTTGTTTCAACGTTTTTTTTTATAAATGTGTATTGTTATCACTTAATTTGCCCACTTGTTGTTGTTGACTACTGCGGCTTTGCGATGTGTATCAGGGATGGAAATGAGTTTTTTCATTTTGTACCAACCACATAAAGAAATTGTACTTTTTCGACCCTCAAGGCACCAAAATGCTTCATATATAGAAAATTTGTCCGAATAGTGTCAAACTTGCTGAAAATATTCTTCTACAAAAATTGTAGTTTTTCAGCCCTTACCAATTTTTTTTATATAAAACGTACATGCGATCGAGGTCAAGCCTGCAGGCAATACTATTATGTACGACACAAAGACCTGCTAACTTATATTAAAATAACCAATAGTTGTAAATATCCAATTTATATGAAAAAATATGTTGGTAACGTTTTGTTCTGGTTATTTTTTAGATAAGTTACCCGTCCGAAGAAAACAATGTAATATTTTTTTTTACTTTTCAAAAAATATACGAAAGAGGCGGGTTAAATTCTCGAATTTTATGTAGTATATAATGCGGATAATACATGAAGGAGTATTGAGTAGGGAACAAAAAATATCAAAAAATTTTGTAAACACGAATTGCATGAATGTCAACACGACCATTAACATACACAAATGAAGATTCGTAAAAAACTGGGCACGAATGTTGCTTCGTGTATTCTCCGCTTAATACTACACAGAGAGAATTTCTTGGATTTAATGATTTTGTTTCAGTAAACTAATGAAGTTTTCTTCAAAACGTGAATGAAAAATTTCTTAATTTTAACGAAAAAGATTCATAGTTCTTATGAAACTAGCGTTTATTGAAACCTTTTCATTGAATGCATGAAATTTTTGATAAATAAAATTTTATAATTTTATAATTTTATGAAAAACTTCATTAGTTTAATGAAAAGTTCCAGTGAAACTTCATTGATTTAATGCAGAAATTCGTTAGTATTATGAAGATAATACTCTCAGTGTACATTTATACTTGAGAAAAAACAACCTAGTTTTTATACAAAACTATTTTTTTGTATGCGTTTTGACAAGCTAAAAACTACAAGAGCCAAAAACCAGGTAGTTTGGTATTAATGTATACAATAATACCAAAAGTGTCAGTTTCAAGTTTTTGTTAGAATTATTTCAGTCCACGTCTTCATTACGAATATTTGTTGACAGCTTTAAAGAACAACAAGTTCATTTAATACAATAAATTTGTAAATTTTTGAAATTGTACCAAATGGATCGCGGTAGTAGCACGGTACCAACGGAGGTCAAAATGTACAAAAAGTACAATTGTACCATGTTTTCAATCCCTGATGTGTATTAAGCTCAAATCATTTGAACGTAAATGTTAACGTGACAAATCTGCCGATTCAAGCCTGTATAGCCAGACGTAAAGGTATCTCTGCGTAGCTGAAGTAATGAGTTAAATAAAAACAGAAGATGTGTTGTGTTTTTTGTTTCATTCTTATGCATTAAATATAGAGCAAACGTAAATACACAACGAAAATCTATTGACAACAGATTATTTAACTCATTAGTTCAGCTACGCAGAGATACGTTTACGTCTGGCTAATCCAGGCTTCAACCTGTTTAATGAGAGATACATACTGATGAATACTCGTTGTAATTGAGTCGTAACGGGACGGAGAATTCTGTTGAAAATATAATTTCTCTCTGGTTTTACGTGAGAGTGGAAAACAGCTGTTTTTAGTTGCATATATTTGCAGAAAAACTAAAACCGCATATTCAAAAAGTAAAATCTGCTTAAAAAATTAAAAAAAAAATATTTGCTGAATAATTTATTTTATACATTCAATGTTTATTTTAATATTTAAAATAAAAATCTTTAAAGGAAACAACGGCACAAAAAAATGCTGATTGTTTTTCCTTTTTAGGAAAACATGTAACAGGTCACATATTTTGGGTAAAAAAATACAGTGCCACATTACAACTTGTTCGCGTTACATTTGCGTTCGAGTAATGAGGCCGTTACGTTCATTTTTCTATAGCCATATACATAGATTCGTATGAAACAGATCGTTTGTTTAGCATTGAAAATTTAGTCTGTATCTAAAGGCCGACAAAGTAACAACACCTTTTGAATAAAAAAAATTAAACTGATATAAAAAAAAATTTATGTATTGGGTTTTATTATACTTAATTTAATTTGCTAGTGTTTGCTATTATAATAAAATAATTGATTTTTTTATTAATTAAAAAAAGTTATAATTTAAAAATAATCCATAAAATGGGCGATGAACTATTTGTAAGTGTTTAACCAACGAACCGGAAAAAACATTTTTTTTATCACATGTAATGTCATTAATTTAGAAAGCAATAGTTTTTGTAATAGTAATAATTTCATTAAAATATATTTCAATTTGTGTAAATTTATTAAAATTATACGCTATAGTTTGATGTTTCATGAATCATTTTTTTTTTTTTTAAATGTTTTTTCCATTAATTTCTCTGTATTTTCGTATGTGATTCACATTGTGGTAAAAGTAATTATAACTAACTACATTACGATAACACTTATTTAAATTGATTTTTGAGGGGTCATATTTACATAAGCAAACAATTGTGGTACGTAAGTTTCAATTCCATTTCTCTTACCGTTTTCCTTTAAATTTGGTCAAGGTTTAGACAGATACACAAATTATGTTCTTCATAAGACCTGAGAATATGGCGATATTTCATAAAAACTGACAATGGTTGATTTTTTCCAACTCTTTCACAAGGAGAGTCTGTTTTTGTGTTCTTGCAGATTTGGGGAAAAAATTAAATAACTGCCGGTTCTAAATATGTCGGTCCAAATTAATATCTAGGGGGTACTTTTCTATTTAAAAACTTCTTAATATTTTTAGTAAACCGTTTAAGAGATTTTAAAACACTTTACATTCAATACCCAATTTGTACACATTTCCTTGGAACAATCACGAAAAAAATCCAAAAAACAAATATCGGAGTCATTTTTGACCCCATTTTTTAACCCTGAACTATGCAATTGTGTCGCTAAAAAGATGCACATTAGGTTCTCCGTATTTTTAAACATTTTTGAACCTCATGACTTGACAGCACCCGTATTATTGAGCTGATTATGGGAAAAAAGCAAACAAAATTTCAAGGGTACTTATGTTTGCTATACTCAAAATAATAGCGGTTTTCATATAAACTCGTAAATGCCAGTTTTGGATAGAGATAACCCCTTTTACTGGGGTATTATACGGTTACGGGTAGTCCAAATTTTCGTTTTGCTCTATCTCTCTTAGTTTTCGAGATATGGACCATTTTAAAAAATCGGGAGGGAAAGAAATAGCGTTATATATAAAACTTCGGATACATCGGTGGCGCCATCTACCGGGTAATAACAGTAACATGAAAATATTATATTTTAACACTCAAAATTAATTAAATTATTGAGGATTTTTAGTATTGTGTTAAATGAAGATACCTAAAATCTTCGCTTAAATCAGTTTTTCAACCAAAAATGTGTTAAAAATTAGTCAAATCGATTTGAAACCGGTTTGACAGATTTTTCTGCTGACGTATTATTTTAGGTGTACCTGTTTTTTAAGTTGGGTTCGTTTTCGAAATTTTTTTCGCGACTTTATTGATAAAATTGGACTTAAACGTTAGCATTACGAGAAAAATATTTTAAAAATGAATTTAGTTCGAACGAAGTCTTTTTTATATGTTTGGTTTTAGAAATTTAAGTAAAACTTGAGTTTTTAGTGAAATAAAGTTGCTATTTATGACACGAAGAGGTTACTAGACAAGTTTTGATCACATATCTAAACCAAAAAAAAAAAATTATTTGTTTCAAACTAACTGATGCTATGTTGCACCCAAATTATTCTTTGGAATTTTTTTAAAATATTTTTCCCACAGTACAGTAAGCACTACCAAGCATTTCAGTTTTTTTTCAAATAATTCGAAAAAAAACTTCAAAAAAATTTACTATGAAGGCCTACTTAACACGTCGGTAGGGACTAGAAGTTCCCTCGAAATGTTTTTTTTGGTATTTTTACCATAATCACATCGTGTGAGTGCTATTACGTAAGATATTCGAATTTCGGGACACTCTAGTGCACATATTTATTTTCTTCCTAAGTCATTATATTTACATATAATACATATGTTTGACACATATTCTGTGGTTCCATTTAAGGAATCAGGGCTCAGGAACTCATCTGAATCTGGATTGTTATATAAAAAATATTTTTTAATACATTTATTATATTTTGCGAATAGTGTTTAAAAAAATTTTTATTTTTAAATAAGTGACATCCTAATGCACATCTGAATGTATTTAATTTGTATCACACGGTATTATACTATTTGTAATTTTTATACCCTACACCGCAGGTTATAATAAGTTTGTGCTTTTGTTTGTAATACCAAAAAATATTGGAGCTAACCCCCCACCATTTTTTATACAGTCCATTCTTCTGTCCAAGTATTCTTGTCCTACAAGTAGCAAATATTAAGATATTTTGACGAAATTTATATTTACTAATATCGATCCAAGGACGATTTTGGTTAAGATCAGCTCTTGGGTAGGTCTAGCTCCCATGTAAAGCCCCCCCCCCCCCCCAAGAAATGATTCTTAAGCTAGTTAGCATGCTACAGGTCGCAAATATGAAAATATTTTTATAAAATTTGGTACACTAACTCACATAGACTGAAGGATAAAGGCTATTGATTTGAGATATAATTGGCCATATGGACTTTGTTTCCGATTTTCTCTTAAATACACCTAGCATTAGGCAATTCATAATTTCCTACTAATTTTACATTTTTTTACCATTTTATTGACAATTATTTAATTAACTAAAATTTCGGCTCTAAACATGCCATTGAACGAAACCAGTGTAGCGTATTATAACTAATTGACGTCTTGTGACATGTCACAAGGGGTCAATTTCCCCCTCCTGACAACGCCATGTAAAAGTGACCAGTCTATTTCATATAAAGGGGCCAGTTAGGTGACAGTTTGTTAAAATTTCCCGTAGGGATATTATAACTACTTATTATGCGAAAGTACGATTTAATAAAAATTTAGAATTACATTGCTCGGATCGGTGTACTTTTAAACAAAATCATTACTGGTAACGTCTTATTTTATTCCCTATTTGTAACCAATGAAATTTGTACTAATGTGTAACGACTTATTTCACTCCATACAAGTATGTACTTATTTTAGCTAACTAGTGAATTTAATTTTACAAGTAACAACTTGTTTCAGGACTTCCTTCGTAATCACTTATTTTAGCCTATACATACTGGTACGATTTAGGCAACCATTTACCCCCAATAACAACCCCATGTTAAAATAATGTGTTATGTAAGTAGTTACAGTTTTTGGTTTCTTATTACATTTTCCTTTACCTGGTAATAGAAGGTTTTGCTGGGTTGTTTCAAAAATGCATTTCATGGGGATTTTTAAGAAAACAATCCAAATAAAATAATGTGATTTTTGACAACAACAACACACTATTTTTAGTGAATTTTGAAAAAAGCTGACTACATTTTTCAATATAAAAAGCAAACATTTTAATGGTTTTAGGATTTTTATTTTTTTACCCAAAATATGAAAACAATATAACACTTTAAATGCTAGGGTTTTTCTTTTGCGGGATTTTTTCATTTCCCGGGACAGCGGGATTTTTTTTAAATGTCCCGGGATCCCGGGAATTCCCGCTTCATTGGAAAATAATTAAATCCGTCATATGTTGTACTTAGGGTTTGGGGTTCGGGAATTCCCGGGCGGGAATTCCCGGAAAATTCCGGGAAAAGTTTGACGGGAATTCCCGGGAAAATAATATATTTTTCCCGGGAAAACGGGAAATTTTAAAATATTAAATTTTTTAAATTGTTTTTGTTTCGAATAGGATTTTTTAATTTTATTCATAAAAAACATTTTAAATACCAAAACAAAAATGTCATTGTTAAAATCTTTTAAAAGGGAATACATTTATTTGACACAGAAATAAAATCTTTGCCAAGTAATTAGGAGCATTTCAACTAATAAAGATTTTTTGCATAACTTATTCAAAATTTAAGTAGTAAAACCTAAAAACTTGGTAAAATGTTTAAAATAAATATGAAAAAAAGCTTTGTTTCTTACAAATAATCGCCCTTACTATCTAAATTTTTCAAATGTATAATTTAGGTAAAGTCGACTTTAGTTAAAATATTGGGTGGCAGTATACCTTGACTTGGTTTATTTTTGGAGCATTCTGATTGGTTAATTTATTTTTAACCAATTAAAATATTTGAAAATATAAATATTTTTGTAAGGTTTTTTTCATACACAAAATGAACAAAACCGTTTGATTAAAAATAAAGTCGACTTTAAATTTAAAATACTCCTTTATATTAAGGGTCAATAATTTTATAAGTAACGTTTTCATTAATAAATATGAAAAGAAAAGACTAATGGTTAACGGTGGTATCTAAATTTGGTTATCCGACATCTAAATTTGGTTCACAAAAAAAAAAAAAATTGATGGTAATGCAACTTTTCTTGAAGAAAACAACAACAAGAATAACGTTTCAGCTAAAATTAGCAAAGTACCCGAAGAAAAAAGTGTAAGCTGAATAGGCATTAAAGGTTTTATGGCAGCCCGAGTAAAAAAAGTTAGATGTTATAAAATACAAACGTATCTTTTTTTGGTATAGCCTAAACTACAATTTGATCCGAAAAGTGGTGGATAGTACTGTATTAATTTAGATACACCTTGGATCTAATATGATGAAATACGATCCGAAAAATGGGTTTATCTTACTATATATAATAAGATTTAGTACAATAAAGTTACATTTTATTTGATACCATTAGACAAAAATACTTCATTCAAAGTTCGCTTATATTGGACGATTTAATGTCCATTATATTGAAATTAGTTTTTGATTGTCATTACGTCACATCCAATTTTATATGATTAGATAAACCCATTTTCGGATCGTATTTCATCATATAAATGAATACAGCATGATCCACAATTTTTTGGATCAAATTTTGTTTTGGGCAACATCAGAAAAAGATATGATTGCATGTTGTACCTTATTAATTTTTTTAATAGGGAGGGCAAACATTTCCTGAAATGGTATCCAAATTAGCCGCAGTTAATCCGCACCATAACTAGATCTTCGTTTATTCGAGAAAGTTTTTATAATAAAAACCTGGCATTGCAAAAAAATTAAACCGATGTAAAGAACATTATATTAAATTACTACAATCATGTAAAAGATATCATGATAAAAGAAATATTGAGCAATATTTCTAACAATAGGAGATTTACTATATTCTTAGATGAATGGACAAGAATATCACAAAAGAGATATTTGAACATATGTATAAACGGAAATAATTCATTTTATAACCTGGGGTTGGTTTATATATCAGGAAGATGTAATGCTGATGAAACAAGAAGAATTGTAGAAATAAGACTAGAAGAGTTTTATTTTCTTTGGAAAATAACATTGTGGCCACCATATCTAATGGGCCAAGTGTGATGAAACGGTTTGTTTCCGACAGCCCAGTAGTGGGTGCTTTCTGCTGGAATCATGCAATTCATTTGACAGAGCTTAGAGTGATTTATGTGAAATCAAAAGTTCAACATTCTGATATTTTTTACTTTGAATTCTCACTACACAGACTGAATTTGTACTGAAATAGTGTTTTTTTTAACAAAAATTACTTATATAGGTGGTTTTCATTAACAATTTTGTTCAAAAATATTTCCCGGGATTCCCGGGAATCAAATTTTTTCATTCCCGTTTCCCGGGAAATAAAAAAGTCCGGGAAATCCCAAACCCTAGTTGTACTTGAAAAACTCGATTTATACTAAAAAAAACGACCCACAAAGTTCATCTTTCGGTTTCGTACTAAAGACGTGCAGAGTTATATCTATTTGTACAAGTTTCTGTGTGTCTACTGATGTGAATGCGTATTGATAAGTAGTTTAGTGTTTGTGGTATAAGTTGGTATTGTTATTCTTTCTAGCAAATAGTATATATTATAAAGAGATATTATGCTACTCTTAAATCTCTCGAACTCGATAAACAGCATTTTTTTCTTAAAAATGATTTAAGTTGAAACATTTTGTCAATTTTATTACAACATGTGTAATTACAAATGATAAACAACATGATAAGTTGTAAGTTTTTGCTGAAATTATACCCGTTTTGGGTTAAATTATGATCACTCCCTGTTTAACGCTCACTTATATAAATTTATGTAATTTATATATAACGCCACTAATTCTAAGCAATGTTTTTACTCTTTTAACATATTTTACTCAAATTTGACAACAAATGTGCACAAAGAACCAAGTAAAACTAATTATCAAACTTTGTTGGGCTTTTTGGAGATTTTTTGTTTTTGTGCTTTCAAACCAATTTCTGTGTTTTCAAACCAAATTTCTGCAACTTCATACCGAAATTTTCTTTAAATAAAGCAATATTTATTCTTTTGTTGTTTATCGAGTTGAGGACAGCTTGCGAACAAAAATAAAGAGTACCAGTTTAGCATGTAAGAGTAGCATGGAATGACTCTGCCAGATCTTAATGTTGTGGAGAATATGTGGGGACTACTATTGTAGTTTAATACGGTGGGAGAGCTAAAATTGCCAATTTTGAATGTTTGGCGGGATATAAGGCTAAAAACACTAGAAAAGTTAATAAATCTATACCCAATCGCATTTATAAAACAATAAACAAAATGGTCAATGTATAACTTGAAAAACAAAAAAATCAAAGTATGTTATTTTATTGGATTTACATGCACTGACCTTATATTTTTGACGCATTTCAAAATGCACATTATTAATATTTTGACTTATAAATTGAACTAACGGTAAACAAATGTAATCAAATAATTTATATATAAATATATAAACTAGTTTCGAGCAACAAGTTCTTTAGGTAACGGTACTATTCAATACTCTTTGTATTTTTGCCAAACCAGAACAAAATGTAAGTGACCTTATCCTTTTCGCGAGCAACTTATAGGCCGCTATAGATGAACACATTTTTTGTTAAAATATTTTCCTTTTAATTGCTTCTTTACTAAGCCATAACATTTATTAAGGTCGGTTTTTCTTCCAGCTATTCAATTGGATAAAGCCCTAAAAACCCGTAAAAATCCATATAAAACGCGAACAGTGGTTTAAATACCAAGTTTTGTGCATTAAATGTTAACCCTAAAAATGCCCTGTGAGAAAATAGGGGTCAGTTGTGATACGAGCACCTGTCCCGTAACCGTTGAAAACAGGACCGGTCTGAAAGAACCTATCCTGTGACCTGTCCTTTAACCGGTGGAAATAGAACTGGTCTCAAAGAACCGGTCCTGTGACTGGTGAAAAGAG
This sequence comes from Leucophora obtusa, assembly GCA_949987735.1. NCBI lineage: Eukaryota > Metazoa > Arthropoda > Insecta > Diptera > Anthomyiidae > Leucophora > Leucophora obtusa. The sequence continues at coordinate 183,738,429 of OX465295.1, read as the reverse complement.
CACCAGTCAGAAAGTACCTGTCCCGTTACAGGTGAAAATGGGACTGAACCAGTACATTCCAGTGGTACAAATATTAGAGTTGTCAATTATTCGGGTATTTATTTTGATCGATTAAATGATCAAAACAACTTTGATCGAACAATTATATGATTAACTATGTCAAGATACGTTGTTAGCGTGCCTTAAAGGTTAGAATTAAATTTCTTTTATATAAAATAAAACAAAATATTTGTTGCTAAGGTAAAATAATTGTTAAGGTAAATTTATTATAGATAAGTCGTATTCGTGGTTGATGGGGTGGGGCGCAGCCCCCCTCCCCCCCCTGATTTTCTTAAAATTTGTTTTTTTTAAATACATTTTTTTATAATAAAAACCTTCACTCACCCAGCCACCACAAATAAATAATTCTGACACAACAATAATTCTTGACAATATACGTGTGTATGTCAAGATAATTTGGTAAAGTGCGCACATAGGTAGATGGACCCGTAAATAGTTTTGTTCATTTGTGTTTTGAATGAAAATAAAAAAACATTTAAAGCACGGTTGGTAAGCGATTTATAATATTAAAGATAGTGGGCGGAGCCCGCTACGTTGTTAGCGTGCCTTAAAGTTTAGAATTAAATTTCTTTTAGATAAAATAAAACACAATATTTGTTGTTAAGATAAAATAATTGTTAAGGTAAATTTATTGTAATGTTTAAGTGTTGGTATACTAAATCATTTAGTATACCAACACGTGAGCATGTAACAACTAATTGTCTGTTGTTCAAGCCATCGGCGTAGATAGGTCGTATTCGTGGTTGGGTGGGTAAATTCGCTTTGTTTATTTAAAGTACAGTTTTTATAATAAAAGCCTTCACCCAGCCACCACAAATAAATAATTCTGACACAACAATGGGTTTAAAATAAATAAATATTTGATCACTTTTTCTCATGAAAGTGGATTGTTATTAATGAATCCATTACAAATTGCAATATACGTGTGTATGTCAAGATAATTTGGTAAAGTGCGAACTTAGGTAGATAGACCCGTAAGTAGTTTTATTCATTTGTGTTTTGAATGAAAATAAATAACGAAAAGCAGGGTTGGGAAGCGATTTATAATATTAAAGATAGCGGGCAAAGCTAGGTATCTACGTTGTTAGCGTGCATTGAAGTTTTTTTTTAATTCCAGTTTATGTAAAGTTAGACCTGGCAATTCAAGTAAATTCACAATTCAGTTGGAAAATTTACTGCGTCGGCTTCTTCCACCGGTGCTTCGTTACCTGCAGTTTAAATATCAGAATATATAAGGTCCATTTTTTTCTAAGGTTTTTTCTCTTTTATAAAATTTGTTTAACTTTTTGGAGAGTATGTTTCAATGCTACATAAGTTTCATATTCCGTGGATAGTGTTTGAATAGGTAATTAAAAGGGGTTCTTCACCCCTTTTTGTTCCTCCCAGTAAAAATCCCAAATATATATAATCTGCCTCAATCGCATGCGAAATTTCAAGTACCAAACTCCGGCAGATTGAGTCATTCAAATTCCATTCCACTTTGTTTAACAATTTCAGTGTTCCAATACAACTCCTTCCAAGATTCCATTTCGTTCACCATTCCAATGCATTTCGTTCCCGTTATCTGTTATTCCAATTCCACTCGTTCCCCGTTTCATTCCATTTCGTTCCTACTGTCTTGTGTATCGATATTGACATCAGTCGTTTCTCTTTCAATTCCATTTCTTTGCACTTGCTCCGTTCCATTCCTCTTTTAACTGCAGTGTTTTAATTCCACTCGTTCCCCATTCTATGCCATCTCGCTCCTCGTTCCATTTCGTTCTATAGTCCATTTCTTTTCGTTCCCTCTTCCAATCCATTTCCATTGTTTATAATTTCAATTCCACTCGTTCAACGTTTATATCCATTTCGTTCCACTTGTGTAGTGTTTCAATTCCACTCGTTTCCTATTTAGTTTCTTAATTTTAGTGTTCCATATACACTCGTTCTTTAAATTTTAGGTTTCTAGCTAAAGATGCAGATGTTCAGGGGGGGGGGGCAATTTTCCCCTTTTGAGCCACCATTTTTACCACGTTCCTGTCCAAAGTCCTAAAAATGCTTTGTCGATAAGTTAGCCCATACTCCAAGGAAAACATATTATAGATTACGGGTTTCTAGCCGAAGGGTTCGGTTAGGCCATCAAGGGGGAGAATTATTCCGTTTTTACCCCTCCCGGTAGGAATTTCCAAAATTTCCGAGAACGTCTGCGATGGAGGAGGAACCTACTACATACATAATTTTAGGTCTCTATATCCAGCAGTTTGGCCAGGCCGTCAAGGGGGAAGTATTTTCCCTTTTTACCCCTCCCGGTATGAATATCCAAAAATACCATCTTAGGGAACGTCTACGTTGGAGAAGGAACCCAAATACCGAATTTAAGCTCCCTTGTTCCAGCAGTTTGGCCAGACCGTTAAGGCGGAGACTTTTCCTGTTTTTGACCCTACCTGTAGAAATTTACAAAAATCTCATTTTAGCGGATGTCGACAATAGAGGAGGAACTTTAATACCAAATTTCAACTTCCTACCTCCAACGGTTTGGGCAGGCCTTTAAGCGGCACTTTTCGCTTCATTAATCCCCATTTTTGCAATGTCCCTGTCCAAAAAGCACCTTCCCGGTAAGTGAGCCCATACTCCAAGTAACATATGTTTTACATTTCAGGTTTCTAGCCAACTTTTACTATTTGTGCCCCTCTCGGTAGGAATTTCCGAAAATCCATCGACAGGGAATTTCAGCTTCCTAGTTCCAGCAGTTTGAGCAGGCTGTCGAGTGGGACATTTTTTCTTTTTTTGTCCCTCCCGGTTGGAATTAGGCTGGAAGAGGAACCTAAGTACCGAATTTCAGCTTCCTAGTTGCGGCAGTTTGGACAGGTCGTTAGGGGGCAACTTTCCCTTTTTGAGCCTCTATTTTATAACGACCCTGTCCAAAATTCAAAATAGTATCCTTCTTTTAAGTTAGCCCTTACTCCAGGGACCCACATTTTAAATTTCAGGTTTCAAGCCGAAGGGGTTTTTACAGGCCACCAAGGGGATGCTTTCTTCTTTTTGCCTCTCCCTTTAGGAATTTACAAAAATTCGATCTTCGCGGCTGTCTGCGATGGATGAGGAACATTCATACTAAATTTCAACTTCATTGCCTCAACGGTTTGGGCAGGCCGTTATTGGGGATATTTTTCCCTTTCAACCCACATTTGTACTATGTTTCTGTTCCAAAATAGAAAAATTACGTTGCCGGTGAGTTAGTCCTACTCCAGGGAATACATATTTAAAATTTTAGGTTGGCCAGAAGGGATTGGGCAGGCCGTCAAGGAGAATACTTTTCCCCTTATCTCCCTACCGATAGGAATTTCAAAAATTCCGTCTAAGCGTACGCCTACACAAAAGGAGGAACTCACATACCGAATTTCGGCTACATAGTTTCAGCAGTTTGGGCAGGCCGTCAAGGGGGAAACATCCCCCTTTTGGGATATCCTGTAGGGAATTCCAAAAATACAAACTTAGTCGATGTCTACTACAGTGGAGGAACCTTTATGCCAAATTTCAACTTCTTATCTCCAGTGGTTTGGGCAGGCAGTTAAGGGGGACACTTTTCCAAGTTGTGAGACCGTCTATGCCGAATATAAAAAATCCCATCTTAGGGTACGTCTATGCCGAATATCAAGAAACCTTGTTTTAGTGGAGATATCCGTGGGGGGAGGAAAAAAAGTACTTTTTGTGAAATTATATTTTTTTAAATGGAATTTTTTGGAAAAAGCGAAATTTTTTGAAAAAAGATACTTTATTTTTACAAAGTACTTTATTGGAAGAAGGTACTTTTGTTGAAAAAGTTATTTTTATGAAAAATTTATTTTTTTTGGAATAAGGTCCTTTTTTTGGGAAAAGGTCCTTTTTTGGAAAAAGGTCCTTTATTGGAAAAGGTAATTTTTTTTGTAAAAAGGTATTTTTTTGGCAAAATGTATTTTTTTGGAAAAAGGTACTTTTTTTGGAAAAAGGTAATTATTTTGGGAAAAGGTACTTTTTTTGGAAAAAGGTATTTCTTGTGGAAAAAGGTACTTTTTTTGGAAAAAGGTACTTTTTTTTGGAAAAAGGTACTTTTTTTGGAAAAAGGTACTTTTTTGGAAAAAGGAACTTTTTTTAAAAAGGTACTTTTTTTTGAAAAAGGTACTTTTTTTGGAAAAAGGTACTTTTTTTGGAAAAAGGTACTTTTTTTTGTAAAAATGTACTTTTTTTGGAAAAAGGTACTTTTTTTGGAAAAAGGTACTTTTTTTGGAAAAATTTACTTTTTTTTGAAAAAGGTACTTTTTTTTGGAAAAAGGCACATTTTTGGAAAAAGATACTTTTTTCGGAAAAGGTACTTTTTGTAATATATAATTATATATTGTATCATTTAAACAGTATATAATTATATATGGTGACAGTTAAACTAGATATTATCATATATGGTGCCATTTAAACAATATATGGTCATATATGGTACCTCATAAACCAAATCTTTAATTCAGTTCCAGATATGATAATATATGGTACTATATATAGTGCGATATATATTTATATATGGTGTTATTTAAGCTATATATTATCATATATGGTGCCATTCAAACCATATATTATCATATATGGTGCCATTCAAACCATATATTATCATATATGGTGCCATTCAAACCATATATTATCATATATAGAGCAATTTCAACAATATATGCCCATATATGGTACCTCATGAACAATATTTTTAATACAGTTCCACATATGATAATATATGCTACCATATATAGTGCCATATATATTTATATATGGTGTTATTTAAGTAATATATTACCATATATGGTGCCATTTAAACCATATATTGTCATATATGGTGCCATTTCAACAATATATGCTCATATATGGTACCTGATGAACGACATTTTTAATACAGATGCAGATATGATAATATATGCTACCATATACAGTCCCATATATATTGATATATGGTGTCATTTAAACAATATTAATATATAGACATATATGGTATCATTTAACCAATATATTGTCATATATGGCACAATTTAAACAATATGTGGTCAAATTTGGTACCACATCAACATTTTGAATAAAATTCCATATATGGTTTAATTTGAATAATGTAAAACTATGTATGGCGCTATAAAAAATATTATCAGATATGTTACTTCATTAACAATATTTATAATACAGTGTCATATATTGTAATATATGTATATCATTCAATATATATTGATGTATGGTAATGGTACAATAATTCCAATATCAGTTGAGATACAATTTGTGGGTCCATATCAACAATTTGTTCACGTACATTTAACATATATATATGTACATTTAAGTTATAATTTATAAACACTTTATAAAGTTAAATAGTTCCATAAACCTCGTCTAACTGTATAGAATGTTTACGAATATACGATTTAATATATAATAATTACAACTACAAATTGGTGCCATTATCTAAAATTCAATTTAATGTTAACTTATAATAAAAGAAAAATGTATTTCCTAAAAATAAAAATATAGTGTTAATTAATGTTAATATACAATGCTGGCAAACCGTTGGCGATGGTCGGTTATGCGTTGGCAGAACGTTGCATTAACTATCTTGGCAAAAAAATAGATTTCAAAAAACATTTTTGAAAAAATTGAGAAAACTTTTTTTAATATTTGCTTTTAAAAACATGAAATTTAACCCAGTCCACCAGATTGTCAGCCAAGTCCTCTACACTCTAATCTAACGAGACTTGTTATAGATGCGTGATAGCTACAAATTAAATGAATGATAAAAGCATTTCGAGCTAACTTATAAGCATCGAAAAAAGGTATTCCAGAAATTATTAAAAGTATTTTAGAAAATTTTAATTGTATATCACAAAATATTATTTGCACTTCAGAAACTACAATATTACGCAAATTTAATTATTTATTTATTTAGTTGTGTCCAGAAATAATGAAATCTATTTCAGAATTTCGTAGCTAATAGAGAAAAATTTCTCAAATACATTTCATAATTTCGGAAATACGATTGATAATTAAATACAGTTTGATAATTTCTGAAATACAGTTGTGAATTTCGGAAATACAATTAATAATTTCTGAAACACAATTGATAAAACTGAACTTCAATTGACTAGTTCTGAAATACAATTCATAAATGTGAAAAATAATTGATGAGTTCTGAAACACAATTGATAAAACTGAAATTCAATTGATTATTTCTGAAATACAATTGATAAATCTTAAAACAATTAATACAATTGGAAATGGTGTAGAGCGTCAAAAAGATGTAAATAAATTTATTTTATTCAAAGATTTCAATTTAATAAAAAAATAAATATATAATTTTATAAAAAAATTTATAGAAAAAAAAATTTTAATTTTATAAAAAGAAATTAATTTTGTAAAAGAAATGCATATTGAACTCGTTACCTTCTGAGTTTAAACCTTATTTTAACAAAATATTGTAATTTTTATACAATCAGTGCTCTGCCAGTCTATTATTTTTTGGACAGTTGGGAATATATGTCTGGGATCTTATTTAATCCCAAATAAATGGAGATCTTAAGTAGTACCCAAATGTAATGCGGCATCTAATTTTATCTGTCATTTTTATGGATACTTTTAGATGTCAATCCCCAAATATATTGCTGTTTCTAATTCGATCTGCCATTTTAATACCGAAAAAAATTGCTGGATCTAATTCGATCTGGCATTTTTCGGATAAATTTACATCCAAGTTTATCCCTAAATATATTGCTGGTTCTAATTCGATCTGCCACTTTTTCGGATCAAATTAGATCTAAGTTTATCCACAAATATATAGCTGGATCTAATTCGATCTGCCATTTTTCGGATCAAATTAGGTCTTACTAAATCCCAAAATATATTGCTGGATCTAATTTTATCTGCCAATTTTCTATTCAATTTATATCCAAGTTTATCCACAAATATATTGCTGAATCTAATTCGATGTGCCATTTTTCGGATCAAATTAGATCTAAGTTAATCCACAAATATATTGCTGGATCTAATTTGATCTGCCATTTTTCAGATCAATTTATATCTAAGTTTATCCACAAATATATTGCTGGATCTAATTCGATGTGCCATTTTTCGGATCAAATTAGATCTAAGTTTATCCCTAAATATATAGCTAGATCTAATTCGATCTGCCACTTTTTCGGATCAAATTAGATATACGTTTATCCACAAATATATTGCGGGATCTAATTTGATCTGCCAAAATTGAGATCAAATTAGATCTAAGTTTATCCCCAAATATATAGCTGGATCTAATTGGATCCGCCATTTTTCAGACCAAATTAGATCTAAAAATATCCGCAAATATATAGCTGGATCCGCCAATTTTCGGATCAAAATAGATCTAGGTTTATCCCCAAAGATATCACTGGACCTCCCAATTTTGAGATATAACTTGATCTTAGTTTATCCCCATATATACAATGGGATCTAATACGATATGATTGGATACACCCAATTTTGAGATCTAATTGGATCAGCTAGATATTACAGCAGATCTTAAACAATATCAAATTGGATATAATTAGATATTGCGCGAGATAAATTTTTTTTACTCGGGAAGACAAAAAGAGCAATGGACCCCCTCCTAGAAAAAGCCCATGTAAAAGTGACCGGTCCTTTTCATATAAAACTACCGTTCCAAGGACCTGCCCCCTTCCCCAAGAACCTTAAAATACCGATACCGTTATTTTTAATTATCTGCCCATTTTAATTGCACGTGGTTATTGAGTATTTGACATAAATTAAGTCGATAAATCTATTTTGTTTTTATTTTATTTCGTTTTTAGCAAAAAAAAAAGCGGTATGCACTGAAATAACTGACTACCGTTACTCTTAAAATACCGTTACCGATATAACTGAAATACCGTTAACCTTAAAATACCGTTACCGAAATAACCGAAATATCTTTGTCGTTAAAATACCGTTACCGAAATAACTCAAATACCGTTATCCTTAAAATACTGAAATAAATGAAATAGCGTTAAGCGTTAAAATACCGTTAGCGAAATAATATAAAATAGCGTTACCCTAACGATAACCGCATTCGTTTCGGTTACCATCCATGGTACTTATATAAAAAAAATAAATGGAAAACCGCTAAACTTTAGAGGCACTTTGCAGAAAATATGTACCTTATATCGAAAATTAAAGTACACCATTATAATCAGCATATCCGCAATATATAGAGTCATCCTGTGTAATTCCCCAGTGAAATAGTTCCATGATACTCGAAGCCAAACTGAAAAAATTTTGAAAAAAAAAAATATTTCCATTAATCAGCGATATTGCGAAAAACGTTCCTCTATTGGAAATTTAGACTTTATATTCGTCATTATCACGAAAAATTTGAAATCCGAAAGCAGGTACGGTGGCTGTGGAAGCAATGAAAAGTGTAATTCGTGCAATTTACAAGGCGCATTATCTTGGTGAAAGAGTAATTTTTTCTTCTTTATATGAGGTCATTTTTTGCGATTTCCGCCTTAAAACTCACCAGTAGGGCCATGTAGCTATCGCTATTGATGGCCTTGCATTTTTAAAAAATTCCAGCCACATCGAAATACTGATGTCCTAATTTTACCATCTGACTGTTGCGTCTTATGATTCTTCGAGCGAGGTTCGCCAGTTGCTGTCCAAGCTTCGTCCATTGTTACATACCGACGCAAACAGTCCTTTTTATCTCGCCGAAACCGCACCAGATAGCTCTTAGAATCATCGACACGTTGTTGTTTTTGGTGCACTGTGAACAAACGCGGCACACATTTCGAAAACAGCTTTCTCATGGACAAACATTCATGCAAAATAAAGCCGATACGTTCCTTCGATATTTTTAAGGTATCAGCTATCTCCTGTAACTCCACTTTACGATCTGCCAAAACGATTTTGTGAACTTTTATGGTGTTTTCTGGTATCACCACCTCTTTTGGGCCAGAGCGTTCGGCGGCATCGGTGTTTGTACGACCACGTTTAAAGTCAGCAAACCACTTTTCTACCATTTGTCTTGATGGAGCAGAGTCCGAATAATACTTAACCAATCAAGCTTTGGCTTTAACGGTGATTTTTCCCATTAATAAATCAACACACGAAATTGCTTTGAACCCATTGTTTTCAAAAACGCAAAAGTAGCGTCACTAAAACATCTATAACTTGTTCGCAAATAAACGAACTGACATTAAATTTTTACAGGTATCATCTGAAGTTTGGCAGTTCCAATCATATGGATTTTTAATTATTGATGCAACCTATCTATCATCCTACGGACTTTTCAGCCGATGTGTTAGAAACAAGTGAGAAGGGACTTTCTGTGGAAACGCCCGTATAAGGTTTCATAAAATAACGGTCCGTGAAGTTGTCGAAAATTAAAAAAATTTAATAACAAAAATGCCGTTAACCTTAAGATAACCATACGAAATATACCGTTATCCCTAAAATAACTTAACGAAATAATTTAAATCACCGATAATCCTAAAATGCCTAACGACATATTGTTGAAATAACGTTATCCATTTAAACCAGAGGTCGGCAACACATATGCCCATGGGCGCTCTCTCACACCTACATAAGCTCACACATAGAACAAAAAAATAATCAGTCGCATACAAGATTTCAATGAAGTAGGTTGTCACATCGCTTGTTTTTCAGATTTTTTACACTCTGCATAATGTTTATTGATACATTTTTTTGGTAATTTATTTTTAAGTTTTTTTGTTTTTATTTTTTTTTGTGTTGTTGTTTTTGATATTTGTTTTCGTAGTTGTTGTTTGCTTTTCAATTTTTATTTTTTATTCCCATTATAAACATTTGAAATTTTTTAATTATTCTACAAACGTTCTTTGTCAGTGCATTGAGAGTGAGAGGCAGCAACTCACTCATACAAGCACAAAATAAGGTTGTAGTTGTTTGCCGATCCCTGATTTAAACCAACCTCATGAATGGGTTGGCAACCTCCATTATGAATCAAAAATGCTAATAACTATTTATAAAGTTAAGTTTGTACTTGAGCAATAGCAAACTTTAAAACCAAAATATGTTTATTAGAGTGCTTTTTTTTGGTTTTTGATTTTCGGATATCATAACTTTTTAGAAGGTTTTTGCGCCAATAAAAATAATGGCGTTTTTATTTTTGAAAAATTCCACCTCCTTCAAACCCCTCTCGGCGGCTAAAATCGCGAATTTTGGGTACCTTACTTTGTAGAACAGAAACCGCTAAATATATTTAAAATCTGACTTCACGAATCGATTCTCCATGAAAAATTAGGCGCCGAGAGGGGGTTGAAGGAGTTGGAATTTTTCAAAAATAAAAACGCCATTATTTTTATTTGCACAAAAACCTTCTAAAAAGTTATGATATCCGAAAATCTAAAATTCAAAAAACACTCTAATGTTTATGAATTAGTTTACACAAAAAATTAAAAAATTTTTAAAAATGCACAGTTTTAAGAAGTTTAAGATTCACGAGTGCAATATTCATTGAAAATTTGCCTTTCCGTTTATTTTAATGAATAAACAAACGTTAATTTTAGAATTACAAGTTGTGAAGTAGACAGGTACAGCTTTCAGATTCTTTTCAAATTATTTAAATAGTCCGCTTACTCGGAAAGGGAAGGCTCTTCAAAATCAATGTTTTAAATTTTTTTTTTGGATGTTTTAATAACCCAGCTAAAAATCGGCATATGTGGATCCATACTGGTTGAATGTATGACCATTAGACCGACTCACGAAAAAAGTAAAAAAAGTGTCCCCCTCAAAACAAACCTTGGTTTGTTTTATGATGAAGACCAAAATATTTCGGGTCTAGCAAAGAGATTTCACAAGCTGGACCATTTTTAAAAAAGTTCTTTTTTTTAGTTTTTCTAAGAAATTTGCATTTCAGGTGTAGACAACATACTCAATTTGGGTATCATATGAAAGGTTTTTTTTTACCGCGTCCAGCGGTATATATAACATGTTCAAGCGTATCCAGACATGTCCTATTTTCAATGATATTCTATAAAAAAAACAAATTTTTTACTCTTTTGTACGGAGATGTTTCACTTTCTAGTAGATCTAATGATAAAAATGCAACTTAACAGAAAAAACCAAACACGGAAAAAATTGTTATAAAATTTTGGCATATATTTAGATTTTTATTAAAAAAATTACAGACACGAGTATTTTAATAAAATATTTTATTTAATAATAAACCTACAAAAAATTTCATAAATTTTTTTTATTAAATTGGGGTAACTCCAAATTTTATCAAAATTTGGTCCAGAGCACCGTTGAAAATGTATTAAATTAGCAAAATTCTAAACTATATCCACTAAGCGATTATTTACTTATCAAAAGGAAAGTTTTTATATCCACATTGCCCTATTTTAAACAATCTTCTCCACCATATTGAATTTGTGATAAAACGCGAACAATCGCGAATTTTTAAAAAAAAACCTGAAACACGCGTTCAATTAAATCGACTAGAGATTGAGATATGTAAGACTGATATTTAAATCACAAAATTCTTCATACAAAAGAGTCAAAAACTTGTTTTTTTTGTAGAATATCCTTGCAAACAGGACATTTATAGCAATGATTGAACATGTTATATATACCGCTGGACGCGCCTTAAAAAAGCCTTTCATATGATACCAATATCGTGTATATTGTCTTTAGATAAATACCAAAATTATGCCAAAAACTAAAAAAATAGCTTTTTTAAAAACGGTCCAGCTCGTGAGATCTCATTCCTAGACCTGAAATATTTTGGGAATCATCATAAAACAAACCAAGGTTTATTTTGAGGGGGGCACTTTTTTTGCTTTTTATCAGTCCATATAAGGTGAGTCGGTCTAATGACCATGTCCCAGCAAAATATTGGTAATGACACCTCATTACTATCTGCGTTACCAAAAATGATATATCATTACCTTTTGCATTATTTTATAATATAAAATAATGACTTCCTAATAACGGCCTATTGTATTCATTGTTTCTAAATGTAAAATAATGACTTCGTAGCACTTTAAATAAGTACTTTTTACACAGTTAATTTTTTTTATTATATGTAAATATATTTTATGTTTAAATTTTTATGACGAGTCCTAAAATTACACACTAGAGAAAACTTAAATGTTTCTGAATGTATTTCCGTAGGCTAATAGTATTTGCCTAACTCCTTATTTTTAAGTATCAAGTAAGCAATGGGATAACCACTTATAATTAAACTTTTTGTAAGCATGTGTGTAACCACTTATTATTCAAAATCTCATAACTACTTATTAGAGTTTGCTGTTCGGTTTTATTCGAAACCGCGGTTTCTCAAGCCTCAAAACCGAAACCGACAAAAATAAGTCGGTTTTTCTTAAATACTTTAACCAATTAAAATAATTTAATAAATTGCATCGGAGTGTACAATTAAAATCAGAAAATATTCATAAAGAAACCCTAACACCTTCTCATGCAGCCTCCGAATAATGAGAATTATTGGAAAATTTATTATTTTCTGAGCCATTAAGAGTCATTTATTATTAATTTTTCAATAATGAAAAAATTTTAATGCACTAAAAATTTAATGCAAATACGAGTCTAATATGTTTCATTTATAAATCCAAAATTTAAGCACTCTGAAAAAATTTTTAATGAACTCATAAATACGACTCTAATATGCTTCATTTATAACTCCAAAATTGTAGTCTTTTACGAGTCAAAATTTCTGAGCGCTCAGAAAAATGTCGGCTCCTATTTTGAATTTTTTTTATTTAATTGTAATTAAAATTTTCTCCATTAAATATTACTTTAAAGAATTTTTTATTTTTGTTATTACGGATAACATAAATTGAAGCTTATAATTTTAGAAAAGAAATTGCACCAAAAAGTCAAGTGGTTTAAGAGATATTGAGTTTCACATATTCAGTTCAGATTTTAACCGTGTATTTTTCAAAAAGTCCTTTTTCGTAGTCCGCGAAATTTGTTAAATTTTATCTTTATAATGTTTTAAATAAATTGCTAAAATTTAAATTTATTCTCTTGAAAATAAAGATTTATTTCTTTATTTAATTTTTCTCTCAATCATTCATATGATATTTACAATATTTGAGATTTTACTTATTAGGTATTACAGCAAATAAAAACAATTTTATCAGATAACTCACTACACATATTATTAAAAAGAGACTTTGTAAGGGAAAATATTTTAAAAAACCTTTAGTTGACATACAGATTTAGTTGCGAACAAAAGAATAAAAAAATTTAATTCACAATAGTTTTCCGCGTTTTTTCTCCCGCAAAGCCCTCGAAATGGCGTTATTGCATATATTTGAGTGAGAAATTCAATTGAATTTTAAGTAATAAGTATATTGTGCGTTTTAAACTTTTTACTTCTTATACTTATTTAATTATTTTAAAACAATTCTATTATTAGCACAAGAAAACCGAAAATTAACCGAAACCGCGGTTTTTATAATTTTGAAAAACCGGATCCGCGGTTTTAAAATTTTTCGGTTTTTAGCAAACTCTACTACTTATTTCTCATTTTTTCGTAAGCGAGCGGGTAAGCGTGACTACTTATAAAAACTACCACGCCAAACAAAAATAATGAGTTTAGACGCCAAAAAATAAGTTGTGCGGAGCTATGAATTTCTATTATATAACCACTTACTTGGTAATGAAAGATTTTGCTGGGGTGTGTTCATAAACATGCATTTATGTCCATACATGGATAAATACATAAATCTCCAAACATGCATAATTAGAGTATACACATGTGCAATAACGAAAATTGAGGCAATATCTACACTAGGGTTATGACTCATTTTTATCAAAATTTTTACATATAACCACGTGATAGGCAATACTAAATTAATAATAAAAATCATGTTTTCGGGTTATTTTGGCAAAAAAAAAACCTTCCGCACCAAATGAAATTTATAAAAATTATTTTTTGCTCGGGGATTTTGGTAATTTTCATAACGAATTATTACAAGAATTATTGTAAACGACAAAAAATGTATCCAAAAGTCCCTCCAAAAGGGTTTCGTAATTTTTACAGTAAACAGCTTTTAATACGCATCGTTTGAGTCTCATTTTTTTAAAACTTCGGAGAAATATTTTAACTAAATTAAAATAATATAGACCAAGTTTAAACCCTTGTGGTGCGGGAACTTTTTTGACAGCAGCGAAAAAGTAAGGTTGCGTTTCTTAATATTTTTTATAGCCTTTTTAGATAGGGCATGTAAAATTTGATATTTGCAAAAAATTCAAAAAGTCATAACCTTCACGTATGTACATTAGAGCGACTCACCTTATATGGACAGAAAAAAAGTACCCCCCTCAAAATTAACCTTGGTTTGTTTTATGATGATTCCCAAAATATTTCGGGTCTAGCAATGATATTTGCCGAGCTGAACCATTTTTAAAAAGGTATTTTTTTTTAGTTTTTGTAAGAATTTTGCATTTTAGCTGAAGACAACATATTCAATATGGGTATCATATTGAGGTGCGTCCAGCGACATATACAGACATGTCCTATTTTCAAGGATATCCTATATAAAAAACAAATTTTTGACCTTTTTTACGGAGAAGTTTGTGATTGAAATATGAAACTTACATATCATAATCTATAGTCGATTTAAATTAACACATGTTTCAGTTTTTTTTTGAAATTCCCGATTTTTCGCGTTTTATCATAAATTCAATGCAAATTTAATACATTTTTCACGCTCTGGACCAGAGATACAAGCCAGCCGACTTTAGCCGGTTAGCCGCCGCCAGCCGACACCTTTGCCAAGCCGATTCAGCCGCCGGCAATAATCGGCTAAAGCCAATAGAAAAATGCAAAAATATTATTTTTTTTTGAAAATTTATAAAATTTGTTTAAATATACATAATTATTTGAAAGTAAAATTTTCTTGTTTTGAGATGTCGTTGATTTTTAAAATGTTTTGCATCTAACTGGCCGTAGCACAACTAGTCGATTTTGTTGATACTATAATTCTACAGGTTTCCGCATTATAAGGACTGCGTTTGAAAAAAATTTCCATCACAAAATCCAAAAAAAAAACTGATGAAATAGTCATTCAATTTTAAAAATAAAAGCTATTTTACAACCGTATTTTTTAAAATTAAGATTATTATAAAACTATATACAAATTTTTATTTTACGAAATTTTTTAATTTTTCTGATGCCTTTCAATCAACATTTTTATGGTATTATTAAATACCTTTCCAGTTGCTAAATACCACTTTCCTCGGAAATCTTTGAGATCGTTGTTGACTTTTATTGTTACCTTAGTTTCTCTCTTAACGAAGCCCAGAATTAACGAATTAACTCTTCCAAGCTCTGTTAGAGCATTTTAATTACGCCTCAGTAAAAAAAAAATTGTGAATCGGGATTCAAATCGATTGGACTAATTTTTAATAAATTTTTAGTTAAAACACTCATTTAAACAAAGATTTTAGTTATCTTCATTAACACAATAATGAAAATCCTCAGTACTTTAAATAATTTTGAGTGCAAATTTTCAAAATATTAATTTAATAAAATACTTTTCTATTTTTTTAACTTACACTCAAAATTGTATGTCTATTGGCTCAACAGAAAAATTTATTAGTTTAACAAAAATTATTCCTATTTTTAACTTAAAATCAAATTTGCTGATTTTTAAATGTTTGTTAAATTAAAAAATTCGGAATTTAATCAAAGAATTTGTAAAACTACAGTTTTATTTGTACTTTTTTCTCAGACCTGGTCCATAATTAATAAGGGCATATATTGATACTCTAAGGGAGCAATGGCTTTGTCTCTTTTACTCTATATCGGTTAGTTTTCGAGGTCCATTTTATAAAATCGAATTTTAAAAATGTCCAAATGGTCCAAGGCCCAAACAATATCCATTTTTGTACAGAGATGACCTTCTCATGGGGGTGAAGTGAGCTTTGAAGAATTAATTCGTTTTTTAATGAATTCACTACCAATCCAATTCAATTTTCTTTAGAATTGAATGAATGCCTTTTCTTAAGTAATTCACTGAATTCGTTCAATTGAACGTGTTCAACAAAAAACAAATTGAAAGAATTAATTCAATTGCTATAGTTCTTTTTATTAATCAGATGAATTAATTCCATACTGAATTAGTTCACCACTGAATTCGTTCAATTTCATATTCGTTCAGTGAATTAAAAAAAATTATGTTCAGTAAATTAAAAAAAATTTACGTTCACTCAATTAAAAAACAAAAAATTGCTTTCACTGAACTGAAAAATTAAAAATTACGTTCACTAAATTCAAAAGCTGTTTTCTGCCGTTCGGTACACAGTGGACTGTTTTCAAAATATTTTGGCAATAATTCAGACATTTCTTATTGGTTACTATTCTTTATATAAAAATATAAAAAAATAAATTGAGATAAGATGAAAAAAATTTTACAACTCCCAAAACACTATGAAAATTTTCCAAAAATGTGATTTTCTCCTCGAATTCGGAGTGGTCTGGAGGAAGAAAAATTGACAAGTGGAGAATATTTTTTCCATCAGGTCCATCTAAAAGAAGTATGCTTTCAGAAAAATATAAATACTATATGTGTTCTTAAAGAAACTTTTAATATAGAGGCAAAAGAGTCTTGTTATGGACGTGTGAAGTTTATGAATTATTTCCAAAATATTTTGAAAGCACTCCACTGTGTACTGAACGGCAGAAAAGAGCTTTTGAATTCTGTGAACGTTTTTTTTTGTTTTTCAATTCAGTTAACATAATTTTTTGCTTTTAAATTCAGTGAACGTATTTTTTTAATTCGCTGAATTAATTTTTTTTTAATTTAGCGACTTATTTTTTTAATTCACTGAACAAAATGAAATTGAAGGAGTTCATTGGTGAATTGATTCAGCAATGAATTAATTAACTTTTTATTATATTTATAAAATTGAACGCGTTCACCAGTGAATTAATTCATTTGATTTAATAAAAAGAACTATAATAGCAATTGAATTAATTCGTAACAAAAGAAATCGAACGAAAACAAATATGAATTAATTCCATTCAATAAATAGTATTTTGTGAATTAATTCACTGACTTTTTAATTCAGAATTCAAAAAATGAATTAAAGAATTAATTTTCAAAGCTCTGAGTGAGGTAAAGCTAGGAATAGTCGAATTTCATTTCCATTTTGGTCTACTTCTCTTAATTTAGTAGATATGTACCATTTTATAAAACCGGGAGGGAAAGAAATAGGGCTATCTTTAAAACATCGGATATACTGGTGGGGCCAATAGGTGATGGCAGAGAGATGAAAATCTTATATTTTAACAATAAATTGTGTAAAAATTAACAAATGTATGTATAATTTTATCGACATTGTGAAATATAAACTCAATTTACTAAACTACACTCAAAGTAATAAGTCTGTTGGCTGAACAGAAAAATTTGTTACTTTAACAAAATTTATTCCTGTTTTTGGCTTACAATAAAATTTGTTGATTTTAACACTTTTTTTGTTAAATTTGACAAATCAATTTATGTAAAAAATTGTAAAACTACAGTTTTATCTGTAATTATACTGAGTCGTAGAATTTATTCAAATTTATAGTGCATATAAGGGCACCCCAATGGAGCAAATATTTTGCCCATTTCGCTCTATCTCGCTTAGTTTTCGAGATATGGGCCATTTTATGAAGTGGAAAATTTTTATTAAAAATTTCCGAGGGTCCAAGGCCCCGCCAAGGTCCATCTTTGGTTAGAGGTAGTTAAAATTTTCACCAATTTTGCTCTATCTCTCTTAGTTTTCGAGATATGGGCAATTTTAAAAAATCGGGACGGTAAGAAATAACACCATCTTTAAAACTTCGGTACATTGGTCGTGCCATCTACCGGGTAATAATAGTAACATGAAAATATATTTTATAAATAAATTTTGTAAAATATAACGAATGCGTTCTTAAAAATTCGTTTTAAATAATTTTAAAAATTAATACTAAAAATTAGTTAAAGTACTGCGGATTTTTAGTATATACTAATGTATACTAATGTATATACTAGTGTTAAATGAAGATAACTAAAATCTTTGCTTAAATTTCAACTAAAATTTGTTAAAAATTAGTTAAATCGATTTGAAACCGGTTTGACAGATTTTTCTACTGACGTATTATTTTAAGTGTACCTATAAAAATTTCAAAGTTGACTTCGATATTTTTGCAGTTGCTTTTTTGCGTGTATGTATCTGTTGAAAATTCTTTGAAAATTTACCTTTTAGCCGACGTTAGCCGGTTAGCCGCCGCCAGTCGACACTATCTTTTTAAGCCAGCCGCCGCCGATGCGTTTGCGGCTCATCTCTAAAAATCAATCGCCGCCGACCATTTTAGCCATTAGCCGCCGCCAGCCGACAGTATGTATCTCTGCTCTTGACCAAATTTTGTCAAAATTTTTGAATTACCCCAATTCAATAAACAAATTTTTTGTAGGTTTATTATTAAATAAAATATTTTATTGAAATATGCGTGTGTGTAATTTTTAAGAAAAATCTAAATATACCTTACCTTAAATAAAAGTTTGTAATAATTTTTTTTTACGAAAAAAGATATTCCACCAAAAAAAGCGCGCGTTGGTTTTTTTGCAGTTAAGTTGCATCTACTAGACTGAATTTAAATTAATACTAAAATTTTATAAAAAATTTTTTCAAGAAAAAATTAATCTGCCAAATGTAACGAACCTTCCAATCTTGGTCTACCTCTTTCAGGGCAGGGCTACCTATAAAGCCGGCAGTGCTCACGGCTGGGGTGTGTTCTTTCCCCTTCGGAGGTAGATTAGGGTTCGCTGACAAAAATATTGAAATTAGGTAGCAAAGAGAAAACAAATTAATAAATGGTGAAAAACGGACAGAGAAGCGAAGTTGATGATTGATAGGGAGTAGCGTAAGCTGTTGTAGCTTCCGCTGTCTATAAATATTTATTTAAAAAAAAATGTTTAAAACTAATGTTATTAAATGTTAAATCCACCCTGCGAAATTGTCGGATGCAAAAAACCGGTTGTTGAACAAATTGTACTTGCATTCAACCTGTTCTACTTTATGTTCTATCATCGGTGATTTTTGTTTGAGTTTGTCCCCAAAGCAACAGGTTCTTTTCTTCCAAACTTGAACAGGTTGTTTTGGAACCGTTTCTAGAACCAGTTATAGAACTGGTTCTGCGACAGTGAAACCTTACATTTTGACTCCCAGGAATTAGTTCTAGAGCCTGGTCCATGGAATCGGTGGTAAAAAGACCTGTTCTAGAACAGATTCAGAGGTAACCAGTTCAAAGAAATTTTTCCTGGGCATTAATTAAAATTACCCGATCAACAAAATGTATATACAGTCTTATAAAGTATTATCGAAAATAATATATTTTTCCCGGGAAAACGGGAAATTTTAAAAATATTAAATTTTTTAAATTGTTTTTGTTTCGATAAGATTTTTTAATTTTAGTCATAAAAAACATTTTAAATACCAAAACAAAAATGTCATTGTTAAAATCTTTTAAAAGGGAATACATTTATTTGACACACAAATAAAATCTTTGCCAAGTAATTAGGAGCATTTCAACTAATAAAGATTTTTCGCATAACTTATTCAAAATTTAAGTAGTAAAACCTAAAAACTTGGTAAAATGTTTAAAATAAATATGAAAAAAAGCTTTGTTTCTTACAAATAATCGCCCTTACTATCTAAATTTTTCAAATGTATAATTTAGGTAAATTCGACTTTAGTTAAAATATTGGGTGGCAGTATACCTTGACTTGGTTTATTTTTGAAGCATTCTGATTGGTTAATTTATTTTAAACCAATCAAAATATTTGAAAATAGAAATATTTTTGTAAGGTTTTCATACACAAAATGAACAAAACCGTTTGATTAAAAATAAAGTCGACTTTTAATTTAAAATACTCTTTTATATTAAGGGCCAATAATTTTATAAGTAACGTTTTCATTAATAAATGTGAAAAGAAAAGACTGGTTAACGGTGGTATCTTAATTTGGTTATCCGAAATCTAAATTTGGTGCACAAAAAAAAAAAATTGAAGGTCATGCAACTTCTCTTGAAGAAAACAACAACAAGAAAAACGTTTCAGCTAAAATTGGCAAAGTACCCGAAGAAAAAAGTGTAAGCTGAATAGGCATTAAAGGTTTTATGGTATGGCAAACATTTCCTGAAATGGTATCCAAATTAGCAGCAGTCAATCCGCACCATAACTAGATCTTCGTTTATTCGAGAAAGTTTTTATAATAAAAACCTGGCATTGCAAAAAAATGAAACCGATATAAAGAACATTATATTAAATTACTACAATCATGTAAAAGATATCATGATGAAAGAAATATCGAGCAATATTTCTAACAATAGGAGATTTACTATAATCTTAGATGAATGGGCAAGAATATCACAACAATGTACAAATGGAAATAATTCATTTCATAACCTGGGGTTGGTTTATATATCAGGAAGATGTAATGCTGATGAAATAAGAAGAATTGTAGAAATAAGACTAGAAGAGTTTTATTTGTCTTTGGAAAATAACATTGTGGCCACCATATCTAATGGGCTAAGTGTGATGAAACGGTTTGTTTCCGACAGTCCAGTAGTAGGTGCTTTCTGCTGGAATCATGCAGTGCTGCGAGTAATTTATGTGAAATCAAAAGTTCAACATTCTGATATTTTTTACTTTGAATTCTCACTACACAGACTGCATTTGTACTGAAATAGTTTTTTTTTACAAAAATTACTTATATAGGTGGTTTTCATTAACAATTTTGTTCGAAAATAATCAAATTTTTTCATTCCCGTTTCCCGGGAAATAAAAAGGTCCGGGAAATCCCAAACCCTAATAGCCATATATAATTATATGTTTCTTATGTGGTACCTTATATAACCATATATTTTTATATATTGTCTTTTATAAGATTAGATATCAACCATATATACTATACATAATGAGATATGACAGATCTATTACCATATATAATTATAAATGATCATGTATAAAATAATATATGATCAAATATGCCCGAGTAAAAGTAGTTATATATTGTCATATATAATGTGATTGGGTTATATCTGACAATGAATGTAGTCACATTAAGACACATGTCATTATATACAACTACATCTGTTATTATTTTTTCAACGAATTTTTTCTATTGTAAATGATGTTATTACATATCCCCAAATCTGACCCCATATATAACTATATAAGCCATATAAAACTAATCAAAATATATGTAGTGACCGATATGATTATATATGGTTCGATACTAAGTTATATAACACTGTATGTGTCGTCATACTAAAAATATATTCTTGTAATTTTATATAACTTTCTCTATAATCCCGTAGAAATTAATATATAGTTTAATATCAAATTTAGTAGTCTGCAAATTAAGAGTTAATTACTCCATAGCCAAATAATTTTCACGTAATTTTTTTGCATGTAAAATCATGACAAAAGCATTCAAATATATTTTTATTTAATGTTATAAAATTTGGGCCTTAAAAAATGTTCAAACTATACAAATTTCAATGTCAATTTAATAGCTGGTATGCATAAAAAGTATACCTATTATCAGACAAAATTATATAAAATCAGATATTTTTATATCGAATTAGATATAATATGATGTCCTGGATATGGACAAATCTCGGATCAAACTCTATCAAATTATATCAAATTTTATATAATTAGACACACGTATATGACACATTTTTCGGATCAAGCTGTATGTGGTTGTATATGGGGACTTATCAAATAAGATTTAATTATATATGACACCATATTAAGATTTTTACGCGGGTGGTGGCATATAAGCCATATACATATTTTTAAATATAATAATGTATGCCCTCTTATAAAAATTTGTTGGTTGTATGGTGTAAGATATTTTTATATATGATTATATATTATATAAAATGCTATAAGATATAATTACTAGAGTGTTTTTTAATTTTAGATTTTCGGATATCATAACTTTTTAGAAGGTTTATGTGATAACTAAAATAATGGCGTTTTTATTTTTGAAAAATTCCAACTCCTTCAACCCCCTCTCGGCGGCTAAAATCGCGAATTTTGGGTACCTTACATAGTAGAATAGAAACCGCTAAATATATTTAAAATCTGACTTCACGAATCGATTCGACATGAAGAATTAGGCTTACACCCTAGTAAAAATTATTTTTATATAATCATTTATGATTTTATACAATTTTATCTCGTCGAGTATTGTGAAATGTATATTTTTATATAATTATATCAAAAGATATTTAATTATATAAAATCATATTAACCAGATCCACCAATTCGCTGATCAAATCATATATGGGTTAGCATAATTATGTCTAAAAATATATTATTAGATCCGAAAAATAGTGGATCTGGTTAATATGATTTTATATAACTAAATATATTTTGATATAATCATACACAATTATACTTGGTGTTACATATGACAATACTCAACGATATATAAATCTATAAAATTATAAATGGTTATATAAAAAATATTTTTGCTCGGGTAAGCAGTTTTTTACGCTTTTACAATGCAACGGATAGCCATTAGGGTGGTCGGAAAAAATCGATTTTTTTATTATTTTTTTTAATATACACAATTAAAGAGGATTCTTTCCTGAGAAAAATGGTATACTATACTTATTTTTATTACCACCCGCTAAAAAGTTATTAAGCCTTAAATTTATTTGCAAGTAGCAAGAACATTTTTTTGTTTTGTAAATTTTATTGCAAAGTAAATTTTATTTATTAAAAACAAAGTAAACATTTTTTATTAACAAAATAATGATAATGATTATTAGAAACAATAAATAGTAATTATTTAATTAATTACCATTTTTTCAAATGCTGAGAGAGCTAAACAATTCAAATTATCTCTATTTTTTACTAAACCAGAAGCGTTCAACCGCGAAATTTTACCAACAAGTTGTTCGGTGTAAATGTTTGTTGATTGAATATTTCTGGAGGTTTCAATTTTTTGGGAGAAGGTACTTCTTTTTGAAAATGGTACTTTTTTTTGGAGAAAGGTACTTTTTTGGAAAAAAGCTCTTTTTTCTTGCCCCCTTTTTGCCTCTCCCTGTAGGAAGTTCCAAAAATCTCTTCTTAGTGGATGTCTACCTCAGAGGAGGAACCTTCATACCAAATTTCAACTTCGTTGCTCCAGCGGTTTGGGCAGGCAGGGTATGTAAAAGTAAAAGTTTAAGGAATAATATCTTTTTAACGGGTGGTAATAAAAATAAGTATAGTATACCATTTTTCTCAGGAAAGAATCCTCTTGAATTGCGTATATCAGGGATGGAAAAGCTCGCTCGCTCGGGCTCTTGCTCTTTTTAAGAAAAGAGCCGAGCCCAAAAAAAGAAGCTCGCTCTTTTTTTTAAAACGAGCCAAAAATGTTAGCTCGCTCTTATATAAAAATGTAAGTAGCTAAAAAAATATAGCTTCCTCAATTTTTTAAAACAAGCGAGCTCAATGATTACGATCACAAAATGAAAAAGAGCTTCACAAAAAAAAGGCTCTTTTCCAAAAAACCAATCGAGTATTATCAAAACGTAAGCTCTTTTCAAGTAAATTTGAAAACTATTTTGGCTTGTTTACAAAAAAAATTAAAATTAAATATTTAGATATTAAATACAGCATTTCCAATAGAATTTCAAAATAAATGTTAAAAGTTGTTAATACATGAGGGACTAAAATACCCAAATATTATACAAAGTATGGTGCAGGGTTCGTAATGCACGAACAAAATCGTCAAAAATTTTAAAAAATCGTCAAAACATCGAAAAAAATTGAAAAAAAGTCTAAATTTGAAAAAATTTCCAAAATTGGAAAAAAATCAAAAAAATTGGAAAAAATCGTCAAAATTTGAAAAATCGTCAAAAATTTTAAAAAATCGGGAAAATTTACAACAATTGCCAATATTGAAAAACATCTTCAAAAATTTGAAAAAATCGCCAAAATTTAAAAATCGTCAAAATTTGAAAAATAGTCATAAGTTGAAAAAATCGTCATAATTTAAAAAATTCGCAAATATTTGAAAAAAACTGCAAAAATTAAAAAAAGTAAAATTTAGAAAAAATCGCAAAAATTAAAAAAAAAAAAAATTCCAAATTTGAAAAATGCCAAAATTGTCAAAAATTCTAAATTTTGAAAATCGTCAGAATTAGAAACTATGGTGAAAATTTCAAAACAAAACCGTCAAAAATTAGAAAAAATCGCCAAAATTCATTTCTCGCATTTATTTTTCTCTACGATAAAAACGGGATCTAGCAATGCAAGTCTAAATTTAGTTCCGCAATCGGGGTATTAGTGGCGGGTTTTGACCTTAGGTGCAGTTATTTTTCCTCTAGCTCCTCTAGTTTGGGAGATATGGACGATTAAAATTTTATTTCAGCGATTTTCGCACTTATTTTTCCATAGATGACTCACTATGACTTCCTTGTTCCAAAACCGTTGTCCGTTTTCATTTAACTCATTCATTTTTCGAGATATGGGCGATATACCAAATAAAAGCCCCTTTCTCTCTACGAAGCTTAGTTTTCGAGAAATACGCGATTTTAAAATCTAGCAATGCAAGTCAAAATTTAGTTTTGGTATCGGGGTACTGGTAGTGGGTTTTGACCTTAGGTGCTGTCATTTTTCCTCTAGCTCTTCTAGTTTGGGAGATATGGACGATTAAAATTTTATTTAAGCGATTTTCGCACTTATTTTTCCACAGATGACTCACTATGACTTCCCCGTTCCAAAACCGTTGTCCGTTTTCAGTTATCTCGTTTAGTTTAAAAGATATTAGCGATATTACAAATAAAAGCCCTTTTCTCTCTACGAGGCTTAGTTTTCGAGAAAAACGCGATTTTAAAATCTAGCAAAGCAAGTCAAAATTTAGTTTCGGTATCGGGGTATTGGTAGTGGGTTTTGAGCTTAGGTGCAGTCATTTTTCCTTTAGCTCTTCTAGTTTGGGAGATATCGACAATTTAAATTTTATTTAAGCGATTTTCGCACTTATTTTTCCACAGACGACTCACTATGACCTCCTTGTTCAAAAACCGTTGTCCGTTTTCATTTAACTCATTTAGTTTTAAAGATACTAGCGATATTACAAATTTTAAAATCACATTTTTCTCGAAAACTAAGCCCCGTGGAGAGAAAAGGCCTTTAATTTGGTATATCGCCCATATCTCGAAAAATGAATGAGTTAAATGAAAACGGACAACGGTTTTGGAACAGGGAAGTCATAGTGAGTCGTCTGTGGAAAAATAAGTGCGAAAATCGCTTAAATAAAATTTAAATTGTCGATATCTCCCAAACTAGAAGAGCTAAAGGAAAAATGACTGCACCTAAGGTCAAAACCCACTACCAATACCCCGATACCGAAACTAAATTTTGACTTGCATTGCTAGATTTTAAAATCGCGTTTTTATCGAAAACTATGCCTCGTAGAGAGAAAAGGCCTTTAATTTGGTATATCGCCCATATCTCGAAAACTGAATGAGTTAAATGAAAACGGAACAAGGAGGTCATAGTGAGTCATCTGTGAAAAAATAAGTGCGAAAATC
This sequence comes from Leucophora obtusa, assembly GCA_949987735.1. Classification (NCBI taxonomy): domain Eukaryota; kingdom Metazoa; phylum Arthropoda; class Insecta; order Diptera; family Anthomyiidae; genus Leucophora; species Leucophora obtusa. Next base: position 183,712,793 of record OX465295.1, on the reverse strand, counting down.
GCTTAAATAAAATTTAAATTGTCGATATCTCCCAAACTAGAAGAGCTAAACAAAAATGACAGCACCTAAGGTCAAAACCCACTACCAATGCCCCGATACCGAAACTAAATTTTGACTTGCATTGCTAGATTTTAAAATCGCGTTTTTCTCGAAAACTAAGCCTCGTAGAGAGAAAAGGGCTTTTATTTGGTATATCGCCCATATCTCGAAAACTGAATGAGTTAAATGAAAACGGACACCGGTTTTTGAACAAGGAAATCATAGTGAGTGATCTGTGAAAAACTTAGTGCGAAAATCGCATAAATAAAATTTTAATCGTCCATATCTCCCAAACTAGAAGAGGTAGAGGAAAAATGACTGCACCTAAGGTCAAAACTCGCCACCAATACCCCGATAGCGAAACTAAATTTTGACTTGCATTGCTAGTTTTTAAAATCGCGTTTTTCTCGTAAACTAAGCCTCGTAGACAGAAAAGGGCTTTTATATGTAATATCGCTAGTATCTTTAAAACTAAATGAGTTAAATGAAAAAGAAAAACAGTTTTGGAACAAGGAAAAATAAATGCGAGAAATAAATTTTGGAAATTTCGTTTTTTAATACTTGGACGATTTTTTAAATTTTGGCGATTTTTTCTAATTTTTGTCGATTTTCATAAATTTTTACGAGTTTTTCAATTTTGGCAATTTTTGCAATTTGTTCCAAATTTTGACGACTTTTTGAAATTTTGGAAATTTCCCGATTTTTTCCAATTTTTGACAACTTTTTGAAATTTTGACGATTTTGGTAATTTTTTCACATATTGACAATTTTTTCAAGACGATTTTTTCAAAATTTTTACGATATTTTGCAATTTTGTCTAATTTTTCAAAAGTTTTTTTAAATTTTGACTATTTGGTCAATTTTTTCAAATACGATTTTTTCAAGTTATGACGATTTTTTCAAAATTTTTTAATTTTGGCAACTTTTCAAATTTTTTAGTTTTTTCTAATTTTTGACGACTTTTTGAAATTTTGGTAATTTTTTCAAATATTGACAATTTTTTCAAAATTTTTACGATATTTCGCAATTTTTGCGAATTTGTCTAATTTTTGACGATTTTTTTTTTTAATTTTGACTATTTGGGCAATTTTTGCAATATTGACGATTTTTTCAAGTTATGACGATTTGAAATTTTGTTAATTTTTTCAAATATTGACAATTTTTTCAAAATTTTTACGATATTTCGCAATTTTTGCGATTTTGTCTAATTTTTGACGATTTTTTTTTAATTTTGACTATTTGGGCAAAATATTGACGATTTTTTCAAGTTATGACGATTTTTTCAAAATTTTTCCAAAATTTTTCAATTTTGGCAATTTTCAAAATTTTCCGATTTTTCCAATTTTTAACGATTTTTTTGAAATTTCAACGATTTTGGTAATTTTTTCAAATATTGACAATTTTTTCAAGACGATTTTTACGACATTTTGCAATTTTGTTTAATTTTTGACGATTTTTTCAAAATTTTTCAATTTTGGCAATTTTTCAAATTTTGGCGAGTTTTTCTAATTTTTAACGATTTTTTTTAATTTGGCGATTTTTTTATATATTTTGACATTTTTTAAAATTTTTGAATTTTTTTTGTTTTGGCGATTTTTTCTGATATTTGAAACTTTTTTTCAATTTCAGCGATGTTTTTTTTCAATTTTTAAAATTCAAAATCTAGGGACTATAGTAATGTTCATACATGGGACTAATTAATTAGGTGGACTAATTAATTGATGATTTCATTACCGTTGCATTGATATCAATTGTAATGAAATTATTTTCATTACCATTTTTTTAATTAATGGTAATGATTCTAAAATTTAATTTCATTGATTAATGACAATGATTTTAAATTTCATTACCATTGATAATGAATAAATTAAAAAAAAATAATTGCCATTGGCAGAAAAACGTAAAAATGGAGTAAAACTCGCTGAAATGGATGATGGAATATGCTCATTCAGGCTCATGCTCATTTGAAATTAAATATTACTTTCCATTCCATTGTTATTTCTATCCAGGTAAAGTTTAACGGAATGGAATGGATCCTACTTAAAAAATTATGTTTTATAACTTCCCCGGCCAAACCCGTTGTTCGTTTTCATTTGTCTGAATTTTTTTGTAAATAAATGGTTTTTAATCAATTGTAATTAGTTTTTTTATACATTAGTGTAATTTCATTACCATTAGTAATGATTTTTCTAATGAAAAATATTTCATTACCATTAAATGGTAATGAAATTTTTTCATTGTCATTAGTATGAACTAATGGTAATGAAATTTCAATGGTAATGAAAAATTCCCATGTATGGTAATGTTTGATATAGTGTAAATAAATTAACGTTTTTGTTTTTTATAACAACTAAATTATTTTAGTGGGAGCGAGCCTTTTTAGCGGCTCGACTTCAAAAAAACTCAATTAAATTTCGTTAAAGAGCTGCTCGATAAAAAAAGCTCTATGAAATTTTTTATATGAGATGCTCGATTTAAAAAACTCTATTCAGTTTCGTAAACGAGCCTTTTCATTTTTATAAGCTCGCTCCGAGCTTTCTTTCCATCCCTGGCGTATATTAAAAAAATAATAAAAATTAAAGAATAAAAAAATCGATTTTTTCGTACAACGCTAATGGCTATCCGGTGCATTGTAAAAGCGTAAAAAACTGGTTGAAGGAGTTGGAATTTTTCAAAAATAAAAATGCCATTATTTTTATTGGCGCAAAAACCTTCTAAAAAGTTATGATATCCGAAAATCAAAAACAAAAAAAAAAACACTCTAATAATTACATATGATTCCATATATGGTGCAAGATTAACAATATAATTTGAGATATGATTGTATATGGTCCCACGTCAGTGATATTTTCTATGTGTTTCATATATAATTATATACAGTCACATATTACCTGAGAGACCCTACTATCGAATCCCAGCTCGGTCACAAAAAAAATTTTTTTTAACTTTTTTAACTCAATTTAATTTACTTGTAAATATTTTTTTACAGATCTTATAAAAATTAAACCATTTTCTGCCGACAGCACCTGAAAGTTATATTTACTGCAACTTGGGATTAATAATATTTTAATATGTAATTATATATTGCCATATATAACCCTACACATAATTATATATGACTGAGGTACTATTATCGAATCCCAGCTCGGGCACAAAAAAAAAATTTTTTTACTCTTTTTTAACTCAATTTCAGTTAGTTATAAATACCCAGTCAGAAATCGCCAGTGGTACAAAAAATCAAGCACTGGCATACCACTGGGTAACCACGGTATTAAAAATAAATGACTGGCAGAACACTCATTTGGGACGCTTTGCCAGCGTTTGCGAAAAGCGTTTTACCAGTATTTGTTTTACAAAAATTTCGGTGGTTTATAAAAAAAACCACTGGCAAAGAATTGGCTTAGAGTGATATGCCAAAGTTTGCAACCAGTGGTTATCCAGTGATACCTAGCCAATGCTACCAGGCGTACAAAAATCAATTCACTGGAAAACCAATGATTTTATAAAAATGCTGACGCTTCGTTAAAAAATGTTTGTAGTCGGAAGGTTCCGAGTTCAAATCCGGTTGCAAGCAAAAAATTTTTTTGGAATTTTTTTTAATTTAAAATTTTTTTTCTTTTATAAAATAAATTTTTTTGTTTGTGGGAAAGCTCCTTCAAGACCAACTTTTTGTTTGCCCTCCCAACACTGGCATACTAGTTACAAAAAATTGTTTGCCAGTACTAGCATTTTGGCACAGCCAGTAGTTGTCCAGCTATTATCAATCATTTATGTGTTTAGCCATTAAATATTATATGTCTCGTTAGCTCAGTGGGTAGAGCAATCGCCTGCCAATCTGACGGCCTGGGTTCAAATCACGGCAGGACCAAAAAAAGTACATATGAACTTTTTTTAAATTTTATTTTGGAAAATATATTTCCAGACCACCTATTTATTGGTTTTGCCAGCGTTTTGCCAACGTTTAAAATTTTTGTTCCTCCAGTGCTTTTCCGGGGCTTTTTGAACAGCCGGTCCTTTTGTCTAATGATGTTATCATTTTGGGAATGGGAAAGCACTTTTTGCCAGTACTTGTACCACCTGTTAAAGTGCTTTGCCACGGTTTTCCCGTTTGTATTTTTCTGACTGGGTATTTTTTTTTACATATCTTAAAAAGGTTAAACCATTTTGTGTCAACAGCATCTGCAAATTATGTTTTCAATTAATAGTATTTTAAATATATAATTAGATATCGTAATATATAAAAAATTAGTTAAAGTTCTGAATTTGAGTTCTTCCAGAGCGCAAATGATTTTTTTTTGTAATATTTCTACATACAATTTTGGCAATATTCTTATTTTTTACTCCTACTTTTTTTAATTCCAACAAAAGAACTATATTACCGTTTCAACAACATGTATATTGTTCTTATCCAATTATTAATTTCGGAAATATTTAGACTTGTGAGCCATATAAATCGGTGCCTAGACCCTTCAACAAACATTTTTTGTATCTTCTTCACCAAAAAAATTCCGTGAGTGGAAAAAATTTAACATTTTTAATTTTTGTTTTTTTTGCAAGAATGTTATTAATTTATTTTTCCTAAGTCATCTAAAGGATGGTTAAATTTTAAGGGCCGATGTTGAATGTGAACCACACCTAAACGTCAAGTTTTTTTCTACATTTCATTTGACATTTCTCAATTTCAGACTAACTCAATTTGAACCATGGAAAGATACACAATCGAGCAACGCGTTAAAGTTATTCAGGCTTATTATGAAAATGGGCGTTCAAATCAAAATGCATTTCGTGCAATTCGTAATTTCTTTGGTCAGCATAATCGACCAAATGTGTCCACAATCGAGAGAATTGTGCACAAATTTCAGCAAATCGGGTCTGTAGGAAATGTTAAAACACCTGTTTTTTGTGTTTGGTGTGGTTTATGGGCTGGCGGCGTCATCGGGCCGTACTTCTTCGAAAATGAGGTTGGCCAAGCACACACAGAGAAAATATATGCCATTTTCCAACTGAAATTCGGTTACATCTACTAAAATAGGTTGATGCAACTGAATATTGGTTATCACAACAAAATTCGGTTTATACAACTGAATTTTAGTTGCAATACCAAAAATATTTAGGCATCACATTCCAATTTGGTTTCACCAACCGAATTTATTGGTTGTAGCAACCAAAATAGGCTTAGCAATTCGGTTGGCAATTTTTTTTCCTGTGTGCAGTTACCTTGAATGGTGTTCGCTATAACTGACTTCTTGTGGCCAGAATTGAGAATGTGGACCTGGACGATATGTGATTTCAGCAGGATGGTGCCACTTGCCACACAGCCAACGAAACAATGACTCTTTTGCGCGAGAAACTCAATGGCCGTGTTATCTTACGTGGTGGCGATGTCAATTGGCCGCCAAGATCATGTGATTTGACACCGTTGGACTTCTTTCTTTGGGGTTATTTGAAAGAAAAGGTGTACGTCGATAAGCCAGCAACAATTCAAGAGCTAAAGGATGAGATAATTAGGAACATTAACGGCATAGAACCTCAATTATACCTCAGCGTCTCGAAAATTTGGACCATCAGATGGAGGTGTGCCGCCGAGGTCGCGGCGGCCATTTGACCGATAATTTGTTGCATACATAATTGGACGATACCAATATTATCATATAAAAAGAAATGACAATAATTTCCTAAATTATTTGTGTTTTATTTAAAATCAACATCGGCCCTTAAAATTTAACCACCCTTTATATTTATAAATTTATATAAATATATGTAACTCAGTAACAGAACAATGGTAATATGTTGGTATTACAGAACACATTACCTGGTAATACCATACCCCTTACCATTGCATTATTTCATAACAAAATGTAATGTCTTACGTATAATGTGCTGCATAACTACTGGGTAGTAATAGCAACTTATTACCAATGATATATTTAAACACCTCAAAGAAACGAGTTACTTGTAATACACAACACGAGTTCTAAATAATAGCAGCGACTTATTACAGATGGGATATTTTAAAATCGTAAAATAAGGAGTTACTTTTAATGTGATACGTGATCACTTATTAGAAATAGCCACTTATTACCGATGGTGTATTCAAATACCTCAAAATAAGGAGTTATTTGTAATGCGACACATGAGTGTTATTTTCTATTTAAAATATTCGATACAAATAATTTATATGTTTTATACATATTGACTGAAATATATTTTATATTTTTTATTAACTTTATATTAATCTGATTAAATATTATATTAATCTGATTAAATATATAAAAAACCAACACGATAACGTCTTATTTTAATTTTTTTTTGTAAGAAGTAAGTATATATTTCTATGCAGTTAGTGAACGCATAATTTTAATGTGTTATTTCAGACCTGTTTCTAACACATTTTTTTGGCCTTACTTTAAGCTGTTATGTAAGTAGTATTGTGCTCAGTATCGGTTATGTAAGTGGTTACGTAACTCCTAACATGTAATATTAAAGTAACATGTTCTTATGTTGTTACCTAGCCCTCTTTTGGAAAGTACATACCTCCACTGACATGCCCTTGTTAAAATAATAGCTGTTGGAATAGCAAAGTAAGAGGTTACATACCTTAATTTCTTCTTACAAACCTTATTACCAGGTAATAGAAAGTTTTGCTGGGTTGTCTCATATAGTCGGTCATTTTGTATAGCAGTGTGTGGCTGAGTGAGTTAAGTGATCGACTACAACGCCAGCAATCTGGGTTCAAATCCTGACGACGGCATTTTTTTTTAATGAAATAAATATTTTTTAAATAATAAATATTTTTTTTTAATTTTGATCTCAAATTATCCAATTCGATCTGTCAAAATTAGCTTATCCGTTTGCATCTAAGTGGATATAAATTAGTCCCATAGGATATTTTGGGATCTATCAGGATCTCAATTTTATATTATTGGATATCCCAATTTTATATCTATTTAGATTTAATTTAATCCTGTAATATATTTGAGGGATCTGATTGGATATTACTGGATACCCCAATATTGAGATGAACTTGGATAAGATTAAATGTCGATCTATATCAAATGAGATATCAATACATATGCTAGATATAATGGTTTTTTGATCAGGTATATTCAATTACTAAATTCAATTCTAAATTTTAATGAGAGAGTGTTGTAAATAATTGGAGAGATTTATTTTGAAAGTACCCAGTCAGAAAAATACAAACGGGAAAGCGGTGGCAAAGCACTTTAACAGGTGGTACTAGTACTGGTAAAAAGTGCTTTCCCATTCCCAAAATGATAACATCATTAGACAAAAGGACCGGCTGTTCAAAAAGCGCCGGAAAAGCACTGGAAGAACAAAATTTTTGAACGTTTGCAAAACGCTGGCAAAACCAATAAATAGGTGGTCTGGAAATATATTTTCAAAAATAAAATTTAAAAAAAGTTCATATGTATTTTTTTTGATCCTGCCGTGATTTGAACCCAGGCCGTCAGATTGGCAGACGATTGCTCTACCCACTGAGCTAAATACACATATAATATTTGATGGCTAAACACATAAATGAGTGATAATCGCTGGACAACTACTGGCTGTGCTAAAATGCTAGCACTGGCAAACAGTTTTTTGGAACTAATATGCCAGCTAATATGGGTATCTCACTGGTTTGTTTAGGTGAGAGTGTAGGATAAATATTAAATAAACAAATTTGCAAACTTTTTGTCGACGGGCGTCTATAGACCGAAGTGTGCGCGAGTATTGGTATAATTTTGGTAGAGTATGATATTATTGAGTGAAGGCATATATAGAAATAAACGAGAGTGAAATAATGTAATAGGTTTTTGTAGACATGCTAAGGGTGACCAATAAAGTTATTAAAAAAAATAAATAATTTTAAAAAATAAAAAAAAAATTTGAAATATTTAGAATTATAATTTGTATTTTTTTTGGACACTCTAAGGCTTTTCAAAATAAGGGTGAGTTAAGAAATCCGCTTGTGTGTTTACAGAATAATTGGTATTAGAATTCTGGGTAACTTAAACCAGTTGATCACTGAGCGAAGCCGTTACATAAATTTTCTGGTATTTGAATTTTGGTAGCAATTTTAGATGTCGCAGAAATTTTTATTTGAATACCATCATCCTGTGCAAAGTTACAACTAATAATTCTAGGTAGAGAGTTTAGATTTTGAAATTGATCAAGCCCAATAACGATGGTGACAGTTTTTTTTTTTTTTTTGAGAGTTTTGGTTAAAAGTATATTATTTGTTCAGTAGTAATACATTTCGGGCCTAAAATATCATTACCACCATCAGGGGATGATATGATGACTTAAATCTCGAATATTTCCCGTACATATTAATGCCCAGCTGGTTACTATCCATCGGAACTATACTACGCTCCTTACCAAACTTCGGAATACCAAATTAACCAGATCACAGTTTCAGCTAAAATCCTTGCAAAAAAATCGTAACCAAAATAGGATATTGGAAAAATTCCGAAAGTTAAAAAAAACAAACGTTCAAATTATTTCTATTTAAGTTCTCCGGTTCAGAATTATTTCTCAAAAAAAATTTTTTTTAACAATCTATCGAATATTTTGTCAAAGCCGAATCGATTTCAAAATTATTTCTGTTTGTAACATCAAATTATTTACCCACAAAGAAACATGCTTTTATGTTAGTCAAAATCGTCCTCACACAAAAAAGTGAGTGCCGGATTTTTTTCTGTTAAGTTGCATTTTCATCTTACATCAACCAAATACTGAAGTCAAATGCAGATTGCAGAAACTCAAAAATTTTGACAAAATTTGGTCCAGGGCAAAGTGCAAAATGTACGAAATTTGCAAAATTCCAAATTGTATCCACTTAGCGATGATTTACTTGTGAAAAGAAATGTTTTTGGTAGCCATATTTCTCTATTTAAAATATATATGAATTTATGATAAAACGATAGATTATGATATGTAAGTTTGACATTTCAATCACAAACATGTCCGTACAAAAACACAAAAATTAATATTATTATCTAAATTATTGGCCAAAATCACACTTTTCTCCAAAATTTTCAAATTTAAAACTCCGTCACTGTGAAGTTAAAAGAGGGATATGTGTAATTTTCAATAGAATTATTATCTAAGGTGTATTTAATAAACCCCTATGCGTTGACCACTTTTTTATATTTTGTTGAACCAAATTTAAAAAAATTCAAAACTAGAGTTTTGCAAATTTATAAAAAAAAACATATCCTATCTTTGGCCATACCTGGGACAAGGTTATCATAAGCCGAGAGAGAAAAAAATGTATATCTGAATATTTGTGGATCTTGGAAGTGAAACTAGAGTATAACATTGTAAATTTTTGAAAGAAATATTTTATTTTTTACGATTTTCATAATTTATCTCATTTTAACCCTACAATGGTCTGAGGAAATTGCAATTACTAAAATACTTTCCAACCGATTTGGGATTTTTATACATTATCAGAAAGAGAATTTAGTCTAGATTATGATTCTATTTACATTTTCCAAAAATAGAGTTTTTTAAGAGCCAGTATTTTCAAAAAAACCAAAAAAGTGATTTTTTCGACTTGTAAATCGTATTTCAATCACCTTAATTTTTTGCATAGTGTATTTTTATACCCAAAGGCACATTTCTAGTAGGGAGGACGGCCTTAAATCGCAAGTTGAGAAATAAGGTCAACCCTAATGAACACACATGAACACGCATGAACATGTATGATATTACCTAAAATTTCATTAATGCAGACATATGATCATACATAATTCATGTATGGACATTTATGTATCCATGTATGGTCATGAATGCATCTTTATGAGCATGCAGGAACATACATTCAACCTTTATGGATCCATGTATATCGATTTTTAGCTGGGAAGTGAAAACCGAGAATAGAAATGCGAATTAATACAATTTTAAGACACTGAAAACGCTAGTCACTTAAAGACATTTTAAAGCATGTGTATTAGACCTTACCTCAAAAAAAAAGTTCGCCGTACGCCGTCCAATCTAAATTATTTTTGCACGAGGTTTCAAAAAAAAATTTTATTTTTTTGCCGAACGTAGGGGTCGCCATTTACATTTTTTTTTATATTTTTGGCATTTATAGTCTGATCTTAAAGTATGATACATCGATGTTTTTCTCTCGAGGGGACCACTGTTTTGCTCTAAGGGCCATTGACCTCGAGTATCTTATTCTGGTATTTACCACCAGATCTCAGTTGCTAAAACCCTAATGTACTACCCTAATATCAGAAAATTAAAGCTCGCAAAAAATCATTAAAATTTTGCTAACAAAGTTCCAGCATAAATTTTTTTTATTTTTTTTGTTGCCGAACGTAGGGGTCGCATTTTTAATTTGTTTTCATTGGATTTTTCCTTTATAACAAAATACTTGTCTCCTCGAGGCAAAAAATCGATATATCACACTTTAAAATCCGACTTTAAATGCCGAAGCTATAACGAAAATTATAAAATGGCGACCCCTACTTTCGGAAAAAACGTTCGGAATTGCCTTGCAAAAATATTTTATATTTGAAGGTGTACGGCGCACTTTTTGTTTGCCTGTAAGGTGGTACACTCTAATGTGTTTATATATTATAATGAAATTTGAAAGACAAACATGATGTGATTTTAGTCGATCTCTCATGGAAAGAACGATAAACATGCACTCTAAAAAATGGCTTGAAATTTACAACTATATTGTGTGTAATTCTTTATTTAAAATCACACAGAATGCTTTAAATTGAGCACATTATGTTTGAAAAATTATTTTACAGACTTTTGTATATAAAGCTTTACATTCCTCGTTATGCATAAACATGTTGTTTAGTAGAATAAAATTTATTCATAGCGAATTTCCATTATATTTTAATTTTACACATTTGTGCCTAATTCCAAAATAATTGTGTTTAAGTAAAATTTGTCAAAAAATTATTTGTTATTGAAAAAATATAAACAGCCCCACATATATTTGAAAGGGGCTCGAAAATATACTAACATTTCGCAAATAATGTTAGATCCAACGCTATTTTTCACATCAGACTTGTGCCTGTTTTAATAATGTGGTAAGTATGGTTTATGTTGTTGGTAAAACAATAATAAAGTTATAAATGTCACGTTTGTTTTTCTCTGTTTCCTGTGGTGATGCGTAAGGATTAGTAAAAAACTGAAGAAACGTCCATCTTTTTAAATAAATCCATTCAAAAATTTCATTCAAGGACAATCCGCTGTAAAAAAGAAGGGGTAATATATGTTAAGCAGAGATTTCGCGGTGCCATGATAATCGAATTATTCATAAATTTAGTTTTATAAACTACTTATGTTTAAATAAAATATGCTAAATAATTAGTGGTTGTTTTCTCTTAAATCGCAGTTTCCATCCAAAATATATGTAATGATATTAGCAGTACGTTTCTAAACATTTAAATGTAGCTATTCTCATTTATTTGTGATTTATTAAGCACATTATTATGAAGTTTACACACATGTAGTAGATGGAACAGACAATTCCAAGGCATTTAAATTTACACACTTTTAGTAATTTTAGGGATATAAAGGTAGGCATAAAGTTACCTACCATTATGTTAGTAAATTTAAATCAAAATTTATTAGAGTGTGTATATATAACTAATTTTATATAATTTCTTTAATAGACTAAAAAATTATGGGTTGGAAAACTTTTATTGCTTATAATGTTTTTACTAATGTCATGCCGTCAATCATTACAAGCTAAATCAATAAATGTAAGTATAGTAACATATAAATAACTTTAAGAGTGACAACTATTTTTAAGGTGAAATAAACTTGATACAAAGGTTATAATAAGCTACACTCTCGGCTGCCGCAACTGAATTCGGTTGAGGCAACCGAATTATGATTTTTCAGCAACCGATCCCATTCGGTTGGAAAAAAATTCGGTTCTCACAGCGGAAGTATTTTGAGAGTGTACAGAAGTTCTGATCTTAAAAATAAATATAAGGATTTTAAACTACATTCGTTAGAGCTTTTTATTTTTTTGTTTATTTAGTGCACATTGCATATTCAGAAAAGCCTATAAAATTCCTTTCATTTTACACTACGTTTGTATAAATGTATTATTATTATTATTATTAATATACCCAGTCAGAAAAATACAAACGGGAAAGCGGTGGCAAAGCACTTTAACAGGTGGTACAAGTACTGGCAAAAAGTGCTTTCCAATTCCCAAAATGATAACATCATTAGACAAAAGGACCGGCTGTTCAAAAAGCGCCGGAAAAGCACTGGAGGAACAAAATTTTTAAACGTTGATAAAACGCTGGCAAAACCAAAAAATAGGTGGTCTGGAAATATATTTTCCAAAATAAAATTTAAAAAAAGTTCCTATGTATTTTTTTAGTCCTGCCGTGATTTGAACCCAGGCCGTCAGATTGGCAGACGATTGCTCTACCCACTGAGCTAACGAGACATATAATATTTAATGGCTAAACACATAAATGAGTGATAATAGCTGGACAACTACTGGCTGTGCCAAAATGCTAGTACTGGCAAACAATTTTTTGTAACTAGTATGCCATTGTTGGGAGGGCAAAAAAAAAGTTGCTCTTGAAGGAGCTTTCCCACAAACAAAAAAATTGATTTTATAAAACAAAAAAAATTTTAAATTAAAAAAAATCCAAAAAAAATTTTTTTGCTTGCAACCGGATTTGAACTCGGAACCTTCCGACTACAAACATTTTTTAACGAAGCGTCAGCATTTTTATAAAATCATTGGTTTTCCAGTGAATTGATTTTTGTACGCCTGGTAGCATTGGCTAGGTAGCACTGGATTACCACTGGTTGCAAACCTTGGCATATCACTCTAAGCCAATTTTTTGCCAGTGGTTTTTTTTTATAAACCACCGAAATTTTTGTAAAACAAATACTGGTAAAACGCTTTTCGCAAGCGCTGGCAAAGCGTCCCAAATGAGTGTTCTGCCAGTCATTTATTTTTAATACCGTGGTTACCCAGTGGTATGCCAGTGCTTGATTTTTTGTAACACTGGCGATTTCTGACTGTGTAATTATCAAACACCAAGAAAAACTAAATAACATAAAACAATTCTGTAAACACAAAATCATACACAAAAATCAATCTAGATCTTTTCGAACTATACCATTTTTTTTAAAACATTAAAATAATGTATCAAATCGATAAGTACTGCCAAAAATTTATTGTAATATTATAGAAAAGTTTATAAACGATTTATTCTGAACAAAAATCTAGATTAGCTGCTGTGATTTGGATGAAAAACACCAAAATATGAAACATACATATATGTCTAAAAGACAAGGATAAAGTTCTTTTAAAGGGATATAAGATGTGATTGTGAAAAACTGAGTACGCACTTTAACTACATTTGTTCTCTTGTTTAACAACGCATATATCCTTTTTCCCATGCGTGACAAAAATAATTAAATTTTGTCATATGGTGCTCTATGAATATACAATAATAATTAATTTGTTTTAGTCGACCTTTTTGTAGTAATTTAATTTTTTATTAAATAAATATACAATACTTTACAAAAAAATATTAATAAAAATCATAGATAATTTTGGAAAATTTTCGTTTATTTTTTAACCCGCTTTCAATAGTTATGAGTTGTAACACGCAAAGAAAAACATAGTTGGAATGGCCATATTTGAAGTGCATCATATTTATATTTTTGTGTTTATATTGCGTCAATTATATTATGAAATATCTGTCCTGCAATTATAACATCATGATTCCAAAACTATCACAGTATTATAATATTACTTTATAACACACTATAACTCCTATACAAATTTTACAGCATTCTTTTGAAGCTGAGTAATTTAAATAAGTTGTATATATATTTATTCAATGACTAATTTACACATTTAAAAAATTTAACACTCAACCAGAAAGTCTTTAATGACTACTGAAAATTTTGCTGTTATTACGGGAAATTTAACTGTTTTGAGCCCAGCGGTATTTTTTGTTAATTTTAGGAGCATATGGCTACTGATTTTTAGTACAATAAAATTAATAGCCGCTACAAAATTTAACCAAAATTTGTTGTAAACTGCAATTCAAAGTCGATTTGCTAAAATCAGTTACAAAATTTACTAAATATGTATAATTTTAGTACATTGAAATTAGTATAAATAATTAGTAGACTACTAAATTTCAGTAAATTGTTGTAACTGCAATTTAGAATCAATATGCTGAAATTAGCAAAAAAAGTCTACTAAAATTTAAACTAACTGTAAAATCTAAAAAAAATGGAAACCAAATTTAATAAAAAAAATTTTTTTTTTCTTTCGATTGTAAAAAACGTATAATTACTTTGCAGTAAAAATTCCAAACGGTTCTCAAGTTATTACCTTTTTATGCATTAGAGGTACAAAAAAACTTTCTGAGTTTTTTTCCATACCAAGAATATATCAATAATAACAAATTAAACTAAACAAGAATTCTAAAAAATCAACGAATTCTTGTAAATAAAATTTCCTTAAGTATCCACTTGTTGTTAAATTAGCATATTTTATCGGTAAGTTTATCACCTGGATTTGAAAAATAATAATAATATTTTTGCTGAAATCAGCAACGAAAATTAGTAAAAAAAATTCATAATTTGTAATAAGAGAATATCAGAAATTATTACTAAAAAAAATTTTACTAAAAATCAGTACAAAAATAGTAAAGTTCGATTGAAAACTGTTTACAAATTTTTTTACTAACTTTTTTATCTGAGTGTTATATTTTATTGAAATTGATTTTTTTTATAAAGGTAAATATTTTTCTTTTTCCGAATCCTTTAATTTGAATTCTTGGTACACCTATCCTCGCTTAGAGCCCAAATAACAAATAAGCTTCGATTTTGAGGGCTGAAGCTTTAAAACTGCACCAAAAGTGCTCCTTACCACATTATTTTATATGAAAATTAATAACTTTGCCAATTAAAGAAAAATCAAACTCTTTGGGCTTTTAAAAAAATAATGTTTTTGTCATTTCATTACAAATAAAAAAAGTAAGTGAGATTTTATTTCATTACATTACAAAAAGGTAATGGAAATGAATGATGTCTCAATTTTTCTTTCCTTAAGTTTATCCTTGGAAACAAAGCAGTGGTTAATCAATTCTGTTACTCTCTAAATGTGCACTAAATTGACCCTATTGAGTAGAATTTGTCTTCAAACTATCAATTATACATCTCTTATTTTCTTTTGCTTTTAGAGCCCATCGAAATACCTTCCTGTTAAGAAGGTATTTCGATGGTACAATAATATATACCATGCCACAATAATATAACCTCAAACACCATTATTGTGTTTTGGGAATCAAAAAACTAGAAAAAAGAAATGCGCTTCTAATTCTGCAGTGTTTAAAAAATCATGTTTTTAACTGAATATTTACGCTTCAGTTACAACCTTAGAAACCCTGATCAAATCAAAGGAACAAATCCATAAAAAAAATATGGAGTTTATGGAGTTTTCAAAGATTTGATTTAAATGCAAAAAATATATTTAAATATATTTAATGCATGAAATATGAATGTGTTGATTAAGAGGGATAATATTTTGAAAAAATAATTCCAACTCGAGTGTACATATTAAATAAGATAATGTGTACTTCATATAAAGTAATCTATAATTTCTTTATTAATAGGTTAATAAAAAGAAAGTCCTATTAAAATAAGAAAGGAAGCAAATATTATTATGTATATTTAAAAAAAATAAAAGTTATAATTTACATATAAAACTTCAGTGAATCGTTTCGTCTGCTGTTATTATTTAATTCGCAAAAATAAATAATAATAAAATATATATAAAGTATTCATTACACCCTGTGTTCTTATGCTTAATTAAACTTCATAAATCCGCTTATTAATTATATTTTATTTTAATATTTTTTATTAATATTCGTTTTTAACCGTCTCTGTCTGTTTGCCAGCGTTAATATATTGTACAAATAGTTTAAATTTCAATACAAAAATAATACATTTAGGCCCAATTACTGAATGTCCAGTTAAAATTTATCGGACAGTTAAAGTCAAATTTTATACGAGAAACAATAACAAATGTGTCAGTTAAAGTGCCAATCAGTAGCTAACAGAATATTCAGTAATCAGGCCTTAATGTCAATATCATTATTGTTTATAATTAATAATGTGATTTTATTCTTTTTGTTGTCATTTGCTGTATTTACCATCATTGCTACGGTAGGATTTTCAACAGCTTGAAGCTAATATTGTTGAAAAATCACTTAAAGAACTTTCAGCTGGTGATATGGATCCCATAACAAAATTACGTGCCTTATGTTTGTCTCGTGGTGCTAATGGCATTATTGGCTTGGGAAGGTAATTATTAAATTGTTTTTATTACATGTAATATTTAAGAAATGAGGGATTCTTACAAAGATACTTTTCGATGTAAAGAATAATAGCATTCTTTTGTTGCATACACTTAACATGAACACGAAAAAGCGATACGATATTTTTGTATAGAATATGATAGTTACACACACAGAACAGATTCGTTGTCACAACCGAATTTGTCGCCAACCGAATTTTGGTAGTCACATGTACTATCACATTATTCTGTTGCAGCCACCGACTTTTTCGGTCGGTCCAATCGAATTCAGTATCCTATTCAGTAGATCCAACCGAATTTATTTATATATTCCTACCGAATTAAATAAAACACCGTTTCCAATCCTTTGTATTATTATTTTTTTAATATATTAAATAAATGAAATAATATAAATAAAATAAGGAAAATACTTAGAACAAGAGGGTTTTATATTAGAAACATTGACTTTAATCTGGTAGGTTTGCTAAAGGAAAGAGTACCTCAGATTCTGATGACCCATTTCTATCGGAAAACTTTCCAGAAAACATTCTCTATAAAAAATGCAGATGTAGAAAAACTCCAATTTTGAGAAACCGATCCCAATAAATATTCTGTATCACGGGCAACATATTTACCACTTTCTAAATTAGTATAGAGCATATTTCCTTAGTTTGCAAAAAGTCATCTAGATTTCCTTTTTTAAATATTGTCCATTCCTTAGGAATTTTAAGGTTGCCAGTAAAACCTAGATACATAAAATTGTTTTAATGCAAATCTTCATTTTGAGGTTCTTTATGCATAACTTACTTGAATATGTTGAATGTTGTAAACAAATCAGCTTCTAAAAATTTAAGGTTTTCTTTAAACAATTTCTATTTTTTTTTTTCAATTCAATTTAATTTTTTAGCAGTTAGATTTGTTTTGATTTTTTTATTTCGGTTATCAACACCAACATAAAATATCACAAAAAAATATATTTTGTGCATTCGGTTAGCACAATAAAAACTGCGTAGGTACAACAAACCAAATAAAATATAAGGTGTAATTTAGTATATGAATTTAGTTGTATCTATTAAGTAATGATTGATATACTCAATAAATTGGGTACTATGCATGTTGTATTGTTTTTAATAAGAGTTTCCCTACTGAATTATATGAGAATATATTTTATTTTCCCGAGTAAAAAAAATTGATCTCGCGCAATATCTAATTATATCCAATTTGATATTGTTTAAGATCTACTGTAATATCTAGCTGATCCAATTAGATCTCAAAATTGGGTGTATCCAATCATATCGTATTAGATCCCATTGTATATATGGGGATAAACTAAGATCAAGTTATATCTCAAAATTGGGAGGTCCAGTGATATCTTTGGGGATAAACCTAGATCTATTTTGATCCGAAAATTGGCGGATCCAGCTATATATTTGCGGATATTTTTAGATCTAATTTGATCCGAAAAATGGCGGATCCAATTAGATCCAGCTATATATTTGGGGATAAACTTAGATCTAATTTGATCTCAATTTTAGCAGATCAAATTAGATCCCGCAATATATTTGTGGATAAACGTATATCTAATTTGATCCGAAAAAGTGGCAGATCGAATTAGATGTAGCTATATATTTGGTGATAAACTTAGATCTAATTTGATCCAAAAAATGGCACATCTAATTAGATCCAGCAATATATTTGTGGATAAACTTAGATATACATTGATCTGAAAAATGGCAGATCAAATTAGATCCAGCAATATATTTGTGGATTAACTTAGATCTAAATTTATCCAAAAAATGGCAGATCGAATTAGATCCAGCAATATATTTGTGGATAAACTTGGATATAAACTGAATAGAAAATTGGCAGATCAAATTAGATCCAGCAATATATTTGTGGATTAACTTAGATCTAAATTTATCCAAAAAATGGCAGATCGAATTAGATCCAGCAATATATTTGTGGATAAACTTGGATATAAACTGAATAGAAAATTGGCAGATCAAATTAGATCCAGCAATATATTTGTGGATTAACTTAGATCTAAATTTATCCAAAAAATGGCAGATCGAATTAGATCCAGCAATATATTTGTGGATAAACTTGGATATAAACTGAATAGAAAATTGGCAGATCAAATTAGATCCAGCAATATATTTTGGGATTTAGTAAGACCTAATTTGATCCGAAAAATGGCAGACCGAATTAGATTCAGCTATATATTTGTGGATAAACTTAGATCTAATTTGATCCGAAAAAGTGGCAGATCGAATTAGATCCAGCAATATATTTAGGGATAAACATAGATCTAATTTGATCTCAATTTTGGCAGATCTAATTAGATCTAGCAATATATTTGTGGATAAACTTAGATCTAATTTGATTCGAAAAAGTGGCAATATATTTGTGGATAAACTTATATCTAATTTGATCCGAAAAATGGAAGATCGAATTAGATCCAGAAATATATTTGGGGATTAAGTAAGACCTAAATTTATCCGAAAAATGGCAGATCGAATTAGATCCAGCTATATATTTGTGGATAAACTTAGATCTAATTTGATCCGAAAAATGGAAGATCGAATTAGATCCAGAAATATATTTGGGGATTAAGTAAGATCTAAATTTATCCAAAAAATTACAGATAAAATTAGATCCAGTAATAACTTCGGGATTGCGTAAGATCTTAACTTTTCCGATAAATTGCAGATCGAATTAAATCCAGTGATATATTTGGGGATTTGGTAGGATCTTAATTTATCCCATAAATTGCAGATCGAATTAGAAACAGCAATATATTTGGAGATTGACATCTGAAACTATCCAGAAAAATGACATCTAAAATTAGATCCCGCATTATATTTGGGTACTACGTAAGATCTCCATTTATTTGGGATTAAATAAGATCCCAGACATATACTGCCAACATATAATACACTGGCAGAGCACTGATTTTATAAAAATTACAATATTTTGTTAAAATAAGGTTTAAACTCAGAAGGTCTCGAGTTCGATACCTTTCACGGCTATGCATTTTTTTTTTATAAAAATGCGCATTCTCCTTGCTGGTCTGATCGAAATTTTTTCAATAATTTTTATTCTTTGTAATTTACTTGTAAAAATTGTATCATCTTTCTTTGATTTGAAAATAATTTAAACAGAAAGTGATATTAATTTATGATCTTGAGTCAAACTAAAATAACATTCATTTACTTAAAAATAACAGATCAACTAAAAACATTTCCCCCATTCAAAAGAATTTCTTTTTATAAAATTATAATTTTATTTTCTATAAATGTTTTTATAAAATTATATTTTTTTTTTATTAAATTGAATTTTTTTTAAAAATAATTTTATTTACATATTTTTAACGCTCTACACCATTTCCAATTGTGTCAATTGTTTTTAAGATTTATCAATTGTATTTCAGAAATAATCAATTGAATTTCAGTTTTATCAATTGTATTTCAGAACTTATCAATTATTTTTCAGATTTATGAATTGTATTTCAGAACTAGTCAATTGAATTTCAGTTTTATCAATTGTATTTCAGAAATTAATTGCATTTCTGAAATTCACAACTGTATTTCAGAAATTATCAAACTGTATTTCAGAAATTATCAATTGTATTTCAGAAATTATGAAATGTAATTTAGAAATTTTTCTCTATTAACTATGATAAACCATCAACAAGTTCTGAAATAGATTTGATTATTTCTGAAATACAATTAATAAATTTCTGAAATACATTCCATAATTTCTAAAATACATTTAAAATTTCTGAAATACAATTAATAGCATCTGAAATACAGTTAATATTGTAGTTGCTGATGAGTTACCATATATGATGGCACCATATATGAAAATATATTGTTTAAATAGCACCAATATGGAGCTTTATATGGTAATATATAACTTAGATTCATCCATATACCATTTGATCCGAAAAATGGCCCGATAAAATTGTATCAGTTCTTATTTGTATCAGTTGTTATCTAATTACATCAGTTTAGATCTGACTTGATTAAATTATGTGTTAATCAGATGAAATTGTATCAGATTTTTGACCTGATACAATTTTATTGGTTTATATTACATGGTATCAGTTTAGGTCCAAATAGATATATTTGTATACACAATTATATAGTTATATCCCAATTTTGACCTGATATCAGTTTAAAACTTTGATACAATTGTATAAGGTAAATGTCGGATACAATTATATTTTATTTATATAAAATTTAACCAATTACGATCAAACCGATAAAATTGTATCAGGTCAAAAATCTGATACAATTTCATCTGATTAACACATATTTTAATCAGGTCAGATCTAAACTGATACATTTAGATAAAAATTGATAAACAATTTATAAAAATATATCGGGCCATTCTTCGGATGAAACTGTATATTTATACAGATATAACTTAATCACATATATGACTATATATGTAACTATTTTTCCTCGGGTTGTTTAAATGATACGATATATCAAAGTATATGGTACTACATATAGTAGCATATATTATCATATCTGGAACTGTATTGAAAATGTTATTCATGCGGTCCCATATATGAGCATATATTGTTTAAATGGCACCATATATAATAATATATGGTTTAAATGGCACCATATATGGTAACATATTGCTTAAATAACACCATACATAAATATATATGGCACTATACATATTTTCTTATATTCCCGAGTAAAAAAAATTATATATAATCATATGTGGCATATATTACAATATATAATTAGACATGTGGTTATGTATATCCATATATAATTATATATGAGGTTTTTCCCTAAAAATTTTCTTTATATTATGCCATATATAATTTCATCTAATTAGATATCGGCCTTCATAATATTAGATATGGCATATACAATTATATATTACATAACATGGTTGATCTTATTGCATATATAGTTATATATAGAACTATATCTTAATATATATGGTGGCATTTTAGCAATATATAATTATATATGGTATCATTTAAGCAATATATAATTATATATGGTGACAGTTAAACTAGATATTATCATATATGGTGCCATTTAAACAATATATGGTCATATATGGTACCTCATAAACCAAATCTTTAATTCAGTTCCAGATATGATAATATATGGTACTATATATAGTGCGATATATATTTATATATGGTGTTATTTAAGATATATATTATCATATATGGTGCCATTCAAACCATATATTATCATATATGGTGCCATTCAAACCATATATTATCATATATGGTACCATATAAACCATATATTATCATATATGGTGCAATTTCAACAATATATGCCCATATATGGTACCTCATGAACAATATTTTTAATACATTTCCACATATGCTACCATATATAGTGCCATATATATTTATATATGGTGTTATTTAAGCAATATATTACCATATATGGTGCCATTTAAACCATATATTGTCATATATGGTGCCATTTCAACAATATATGCTCATATATGGTACCTGATGAACGACATTTTTAATACAGATGCAGATATGATAATATATGCTACTATATATAGTCCCATATATATTGATATATGGTGTCATTTAAACAATATTAATATATAGACATATATGGTATCATTTAAACAATATATTGTCATATATGGCACAATTTAAACAATATATGGTCAAATTTGGTACCACATCAACATTTTGAATACAATTCCATATATGGTTTAATTTGAATAATGTAAAACTGTATGGCGCTATAAAAAATATTATCAGATATGTTACTTCATTAACAATATTTATAATACAGTGTCATATATTGTAATATATGTATATCATTCAATATATATTGATGTATGGTAATGGTACAATAATTCCAATATCAGTTGAGATACAATTTGTGGGTCCATATCAACAATTTGTTCACGTACATTTAACATATATATTTGTACATTTAAGTTATAATTTATAAACACTTTATAAAGTTAAATAGTTCCATAAACCTCGTCTAACTGTATAGAATGTTTATGAATATACGATTTAATATATAATAATTACAACTACAAATTGGTGCCATTATCTAAAATTTAATTTAATGTTAACTTATAATAAAATAAAAATGTATTTCCTAAAAATAAAAATATAGTGTTAAATAATGTTAATATACAATAGGTTTAAGTTTAACATCCCAGACAGAAAAATATAATCGGCACAATGCTGGCAAACCGTTGGCGATGGTCGGTTATGCGTTGGCAGAACGTTGCATTAACTATCTTGGCAAAAAAATAGATTTCAAAAAACATTTTTCAAAAAATTGAGAAAACTTTTTTTAATATTTGCTTTTAAAAACATGAAATTTAACCCAGTCCACCAGATTGTCAGCCAAGACCTCTACACTCTAATCTAACAAGACTTGTTATAGATGTGTGATAGCTACAAATTAAATGAATGATAAAAGCATTTCGAGCTAACTTATAAGCATCGAGAAAAGGTATTCCAGAAATTATTAAATGTATTTTAGAAAATTTTAATTGTATATCACAAAATATTATTTGCACTTCAGAAACTACAATATTACGCAAATTTAATTATTTATTTATTTAGTTGTGTCCAGAAATAATGAAATCTATTTCAGAATTTCATAGCTAATAGAGAAAAATTTCTCAAATACATTTCATAATTTCGGAAATACGATTGATAATTTCTGAAATACAGTTTGATAATTTCTGAAATACAGTTGTGAATTTCGGAAATACAATTAATAATTTCTGAAACATAATTGATAAAACTGAACTTCAATTGACTAGTTCTGAAATACAATTCATAAATGTGAAAAATAATTGATGAGTTCTGAAACACAATTGATAAAACTGAAATTCAATTGATTATTTCTGAAATACAATTGATAAATCTTAAAACAATTAATACAATTGGAAATGGTGTAGAGCGTCAAAAAGATGTAAATAAAATTATTTTATTCAAAGATTTCAATTTAATAAAAAAATAAATATATAATTTTATAAAAAAATTTATAGAAAAAAAAATTTTAATTTTATAAAGAGAAATTCATTTTGTAAAAGAAATGCATATTGAACTCGTTACCTTCTGAGTTTAAACCTTATTTTAACAAAATATTGTAATTTTTATACAATCAGTGCTCTGCCAGTCTATTATTTTTTGAACAGTTGGCAATATATGTCTGGGATCTTATTTAATCCCAAATAAATGCAGATCTTACGTAGTACCCAAATATAATGCGGCATCTAA
This sequence comes from Leucophora obtusa, assembly GCA_949987735.1. Lineage (NCBI taxonomy): Eukaryota > Metazoa > Arthropoda > Insecta > Diptera > Anthomyiidae > Leucophora > Leucophora obtusa. The sequence continues at coordinate 183,689,166 of OX465295.1, read as the reverse complement.
TTTTATCTGTCATTTTTATGGATACTTTTAGATGTCAATCCCCAAATATATTGCTGTTTCTAATTCGATCTGCCATTTTAATACCGAAATAAATTGCTGGATCGATCTGCCATTTTTCTGATAAATTTAGATCCAAGTTTATCCCCAAATATATTGTTGGATCTAATTTGATCTGCCATTTTTCAGATCAATTTATATCTAAGTTTATCCACAAATATATTGCTGGATCTAATTCGATGTGCCATTTTTCGGATCAAATTAGATCTAAGTTTATCCCCAAATATATAGCTAGATCTAATTCGATCTGCCACTTTTTCGGATCAAATTAGATATACGTTTATCCACAAATATATTGCCGGATCTAATTTGATCTGCCAAAATTGAGATCAAATTAGATCTAAGTTTATCCGCAAATATATAGCTGGATCTAATTGGATCCGCCATTTTTCGGATCAAATTAGATCTAAAAATATCCGCAAATATATAGCTGGATCCGCCAATTTTCGGATCAAAATAGATCTAGGTTTATCCCCAAAGATATCACTGGACCTCCCAATTTTGAGATATAACTTGATCTTAGTTTATCCCCATATATACAATGGGATCTAATACGATATGATTGGATACACCCAATTTTGAGATCTAATTGGATCAGCCAGATATTACAGCAGATCTTAAACAATATCAAATTGGATATAATTAGATATTGCGCGAGATCAATTTTTTTTACTCGGGTTATCATATCTGGAACTGTATTAAAAATGTTGTTCATGAGGTACCATATATGAGCATATATTGTTGAAATGGCACCATATAAGATAATATATGGTTTAAATGGCACCATATATGGTAATATATTGCTTAAATAACACCATATATAAATATATATGGGACTATATATGGTAGCATATATTATCGTATGTGGAACTGTATTAAAAATATTGTTCATGAGGTACCATATATGGGTATATGTTGTTGAAATTGCACCATATATGATAATATATGGTTTAAATGGTACCATATATAATTATATATTGTTTAAATGATACCATATATAATTATATATTGCTAAAATGCCACCATATATATTAAGATATAGTTCTATATATAACTATATATGCAATAAGATCAACCATGTTATGTAATATATAGTTATATATGCCATATCTAATATTATGAAGGCCGATATCTAATTAGATGAAATTATATATGGCATAATATAAGGAAAATTTTTCGGAAAAAACGTCATATATAATTATATATGGATATACATAACCACATGTCTAATTATATATTGTAATATATGCCACATATGATTATATATAATTTTTTTTACTCGGGTAGAATTCACAATTTTATTTTACAACAAATAGAGAAAAAACTTATGAAAAACACTTTTCCAGAACCAATGGTTGAAAATTAACCCTCTAACCGGCCTAAGCTTTTTTGCAATGAAATTTATACCATGTGTTCCTCACGAGAAATAAACAATAAGTTCTTCTACAAAATTTTTTTTCGTTGCCTACTTTAGGCGATATGGGCCAAAACAGTTTAAGGGTGAATCTCGAAAACTAGCGCATAAAAATTACTAGGCTTAGGCACAAATTATTTCTCTTACCAAGATATAATTGCAATAAAAAAATTACATTTTTTGTGCTGTTACTTAAGAGGATGTAGCGATTTTCGTTTTTTGAAAAATGCGAAATTGAGCGAAAATGCACCAAAACTTCAATATATATTATTCAAACTTATAAGCTTTGCTACCTATACCAAATATATTCTTTTTACCAAATTTCAAAAAAAATCCGTCCATTCGCTTTGAAGTTAAGGCGATGTCCTTTAAAGGTGTCCTTATGGAATCCTGTGCGTCCTTGGACCAAAGTAAGGAACTTTTTGAATAGCTTAAGCTCCAATCTCACTTCGTGGTCACTATCAATTGTTTTAATCAATTTAAATATGTTTTTAAGATTTTTGAAATTTTTGGTTATTTTAAAATATTTAATTTTTGAAATTTTACGAAATTTTATCTTTGTCACTTTCTCGCTTCCAAACCGTGCATTGTATACAAAAAAATTCTTCACAAAAAATTTTATAAATTTTGTTTTCTGTTGAAAAAGTATAATTTCTTATTATAAAATACGCCTTTGGCGCATTTCTGGTGAATTTAATATACCCCGCCTGGAGGCGGGCTTGCCGGTTAGAGGGTTAATGCATTCCCAAGAACTACCAACTAGAGATGAGCAATATTTTCATACCGGTGATTTAATCACAGTTATTGATAAATCACTGGTAACGGCAGTGATCAAATATTTCAAGTCGTAGTTACTCGGAATGTCGTTCTTTTAATATTTTTGTACTATTCTTTCTTGCAAACTTCATTGTGCACAGTAATACATGTTTTTTTTTTTCAATAACAGTGACTTGCTTTCACACTCTTCTGAATAAAATGTCTCCTTCTATCATGTCTTTGTTACCGGTCGCAACTATTTTTCTTTTAAGGCCCAGTTTTTAGGAAGTGGATTATCTTTAAACTTAGTTTAACGCAGTTTGTAACTGGAATACTGCTTTTAAAATGTGGTTTATTTTGTTTTATTTCAATAAAGAAATAAATTATACTCAAGAAAAAGTTTTTCCGGCAAATTTTTTTTAATAAACTTTGAAATGGCTCACAAAACTTGTTTTCGGTTTAACTAAATCAAGTTTAACTGACATCTTAAAAACTCGCCATAAATATTATTTCGTTTATTTATCAGTAAATCGCAGTCTTTTCCATAGAAAAACCGTGATAATGATTACAGTTTAAAAGTACAACGATTTGCAAATCACATTCACTGAGAACAATGTTACTGAAAAATCGCCGGATCGCCCATCTCTATTACAAACCCGCGATCACGGTCAATGTTTAAAAGAACGGTGATTTGAAAATCACGATCACTGGTAGCAGCGTTATTCAAAAATCACCGGATCGCTCATCTCTACTACCAACCACTATAATCAGATTGTCTTTATGGGATTCTCTCGAGGTTGTAAACTCCTTAGTAAATAACGGGATGAGTAATATATTCAAATATTTTTACTAATTACACTGCATGACAAAATCTTGGCTTTTAAAAATTAATAGAGCTGTGACCACCAATTCTTTATATTTCGGACATGCTGATTACAATGGCGTACTTTATTTTTCGATCAATGATACAGATTTTTCGCTAAATGTCTTTAAGGTTTGGCGGTTTTCCATTTAGCTTTTTATATACAAAAATTTTGAAATGCAATCAAAATAAATTTTTTGTGGTGAGATGTGAGCACAGTACCTATATTCATATTTAGGCTTAAAATTTTATGCATAAAACCTGAAATTAAAACCTCTATTCGCGTTTTAGATGGATTTTTACTGTTTTTTAAGGTTTTAGCCAACTGAATCGCTGAAAGCAAAATCGGTTTCAATAAATGATATGGCTTAGAAAAGAAGCAATTGAAAGGAAAATATTTCAAAAAAAAAATGTATTCACCTATAGCCTATACGTTAAAATCACAATTTTTCAAAAATTTTGTCCCCAAAGTCCAACTTTTAGTATAATATTGGGTCACCTCTAAAAACTGTTGTTGCAAAATTTCAAGCAAAACAGTTTCCATTTGCAAAAGTTATGGCAATAAATACATTTTTTACTAAGGTTAGTATCGTACTAAAGACACATTAGTATCTTAAAATGTCTTAACCGTTAATCGAGCTTTGTATCAAAAATGATATATTTTGATTTTCTAGTTTACATAACTTTATTTCGAAAAATATAAGATGCCATATAAACTGATACTTTGTCAACATTGTTATTGCCGTTATTTTCCACAAATTTAAAAAATAAAATTTGAATTTGGCCATGAGAAATTTGAGAAATTCATAATTCTAGCTATGTATCATTTTTTATACATTTGTCATTTAAAGTGATTTTGTTCAGTTGTGCATACAAATTTGTGACGTGATTTTTCAATATTTGCAAATTAACGGAGTATTTTCAATAAATTAAGCTCATAATAATTGTGCCTATTGTAAATGATGTCTTATCCACGGTTTTTGACCTTGGAAGAAGTTGTGAATGAAGTTATGAATGAGAGTGAAGAGGATGAAGATGTTTCTGAGTCTGATGTTCATGGTGATAGTGTGCGAGATTCTTATGTTGATAATCCTGATCCGGATATTTCTGAATCTGAAGCAGAAGAAAGTAGTTCGTCTTCAGATGGCACTATTGGCAATAACACATGTGCGGACCCATTTTATGTTAGTAAAGATGACACTGTTTGGCGCAATCAACCTTATAACATTGGTAGGTTGAGGATGGAAAATATTATTAACTTACGGCCAGGTTTGTAGTGATTGTTTGTTGAAATGATGAGGAAAAAATATATATAATAATTTTTAAGGTGTAACAAAATTAGCATCCAGTTGCGTATACAGCATTCGGGACTCACTCTTATTACTTTTTCCACCTCAACTAACAAAAATTAAAATTGCAAACTCTAACAAATACGGAAAGCATTTACATGGTTCCAGCCACATTGAAATTGACGACGAATTACTTCATGCTTATTTGGCAGTCCTACTTTTGGCCGATGTGTACAAGTAAGTAACTGTACAATAGAGTTGTCCAAAAAAACATGAAAGTTGGAATTCGCGATCTCCACAATGTTGCCCCTATTCCTTAATGTCTAAAAACTCTCTGTGTCAAGTTTCAGCTAAATCCGCTTTTATTTAGAGGTAGCAGAAAAAGTTATATTTTAAGAATTAGTAATTTGTCTCTAGAGTAATTTATACAAAAAGTAGGGTTGACTTTAAATTGAATTATTTCTTAACCTGTACGCTATTATTTAACTTTTTTTTAATCTGATCTTAATGAATGTGAACAAAAGGAATTTGAAATCAAAACTTAAAAAAATTAAGTAACTTAATTAATTCACGGTTTTTTTAAAATTTATACAAATTTTCCAAATTTTTCGAAAAGATGTAATTAAAAATTCAACTTGTTTTTGCCTTGTATGCGCAAATTTCTCAAATCTGATCTTTATTTTAACGAAGATTATGAATTAGCAATCGAAATTTAAAAAAAAAATTGTAGTTTATGAATTATTCGCGGTTTTTGATAATTCAAAAAAACTCAAGTTTTTGGAGATATTTTCCTAATTATCTGTAAAGGGTGTTATCGAAAAATCCAATTTGTTATACTTTTGCAATTTACTTACCAAGGGCCTTCATTATACATATATAACACTGATTTTAATTTTAAAAAGGATAACAGATATCCTTGCAAATTAACTTAAAATTTTACTTTTTTTAATATTTCGCTATTATTTAGCTTGCTATAATTTTATTGCTACCAAAAGCCCTATCTCACATAATATGACATTCCACATATATATACATATATACATTAATGCAAAAACGAAATTTTCATATTGGTAAATATAAATATAAGAAAAAATCCGCGACTCCGATTTCAATTTTGATTTCATATTCGTAATGTACACCTAAAAATATATTAGATTTGATATGTCGCGATCATAATAATTATATTTAATTTTTCTCATTGTTTCCATTATTTTTAATTAATTAAAAATAATAGAACAAGTACAACCTCGAAACTTCAATTGCGATGTGCTTCCTCTAAACAAAACTTTTTTGGTGTTTTTTTTGATCAGACCACATTTTTGTTCAAAGTGGCATATTTGTAGGGTTGTGGAGCGTGAAAATTCCAACTTGTTTTTTTTGAACCAGTCTACTGTACATATACAATTTGGAAAAGATAACAATTTGTTCGCCCAACAGGTCCAAAAATTCAACTTTGCATGATATGTTCGATGAATCTTACCGAAGGCCAATATTTCGGTCAATTGTGTCTGAAATAACATTTTTATATATAAACAAAATCATTCGATTTGATGATGTGCTAAGCAGACGTGCCCAGAGATGTGATGACAAATTCGCTCCTATTAGGAACCTCTTTATATAATCCTAATGATTGTGTAACTGTAGATGAACAACTACTGGGTTTTCACGGTCGTTGTAAGATTCGTCAGTATATTCCATCGAAACCTGAGGGATACGGTCTGAAATTCACGTACTTGCTACGGGTGGAAAATTCAGCCCTACTTGGGAAAACCTACATCTGGAGTTCCAGAGCGAAATCAAGGAGAGCGGGTTGTTCTTGATTTAATCGATGGGCTAAATGGGCACAATGTTACCATGGATAACTTTTTTTCATCACACAGCCTTGGTCAAAAACTTTTGCAAAAAAACATAACAATGGTTGGAACGCTGCGAAAAAATAAAAGATCAATTCCTCCAAAATTGCTTGAATGTAAAAAAGTTCCTCGGTATGAATCATCTTTTGCCTTTACTCCTGATACAACTTTAATATCGTATGTAAGTCAGAAGACTAATGTACTATTGTCAAGAGAACAATGCACCACGAGCGCAAAGTGGTTACTGATTCCAAAAAGTTGCCTGAAATAATATCCTTTTATAATTCAACGAAAGGAGGAGTTGATACTGTTGAAAAAATGCTGAGTTGCTATAGTTGCAAACGCAAAAATAATAGTTGGACTGTGGCAGTATTTTCCAATATTATAGATATCTCAGCATTGAATGCTTATATCATATGCAACGAAATTAATCCCAACTGGAAGCAAACTCAAAAACACACATGAGTTGGCAATATCATTAGCATCGCCTTATATAAAAAAGGAAAAAACGCCCAAGAAGTGAGGTATCTGTGGCAATTCTCTCAAAGCTCTCCGCCGGTACAAGTGGCAATGAAGCTGACCCGTCTAAAAGGCAGAAAGTCGATATATCCCCAAAAGCAAAGCGGGCTAGATGCCAACAATGTTATAATTCGGGAGAAAATAAAAATAAATGGATATCTTCATTCTGTTTCGTATGTCAAAATCCATGTTGTAAAGAAAATTATATCAGAAATATTTGCACAGATTGCTTAAATAAGAAATATAAATCTTTAAAATAGTATAATATAGCTTTCATAAATAAATAGATAATTAAATATATTCAAACATCTTAACAAAACGTATTAATAAATCAGTTATTTCCACGTAATGTAGTGTGTTCAGAGAACGGTTTGAGTGCCTTATTTTATGCTGTTCAATGCAATCACAAAAAATGAGCATATTGTTGTCAATGCACATCATTTCAGTTAAGCAATACAGACACAATTGAAAAAAAGTGAGTATGACGAAAACCATGCTAGCATTGCATGTCTTCTGTTAATCTTACCTAACACTCACAAAAGCAACGAATACAAAACGATTGGTGTGAATAAAAACGATTGCTACGACTCGTCTCAATGTTGATTGTATAAAAATTAAAAAATTTTTTATGTGAAATATTTTAATATATTTTTGGTATTTATTTTTGTTCACTTAAACATTAACAAAATGAGAAAATATATACATATTTCATATTTAAATAAAAAAAATAATGCAACAGGTCAACGAATACTAAAGGAATGTTGTGATGGATTTTATTTTTTTAATGCGTCATCACTTCATTTCGTTGCTTGACATGTAGTGGCATTATAAAAAACAATGCGTAAAAACCACTCATCAAAAATAATGAATGTATAAATAGCAATAGCATGAGTTATTGTTATTAAATGAATACATGGCAAAAGCAATGAATGGTATGAATGCACAATAAAAACGAATACACTCAAACCGTTCTCTGGTGTGTATAAAAATGATACATAGCTAGAATTATGAAGGTTTTTTAAAGCTCGATCTACGGTTAATTACGATACTAACCTTAGTAAAAATTGTATTTATTGCCATAACTTTTGCAAATGGAAACTGTTTCTCTTGAAATTTTGCAACAACAGTTTCTAGAGGTGACCCCATATTATACTAAAAGTTGAACTTTGGGGACATCTTGGAAAGCTATGCTGCCATACAAAATTTTTGAAAAATCGCGATTTTACGTATAGGCCGCTATAGCTGAATACATTTTTTTTTGTTGAAATATTTTCCTTTTAATTGCTTCCTTACCAAGGCATTACATTTATTGAGGTCGATTGTACATTCGGCGACTAAAATCGCTGAAATAGCAGAAAACCATAAAAACCTATATAAAACGCTAAGTAGTGGTTTAAATATCAAGATTAGCACATCGCCACAGGTCCTGTGCTTAGATTTTAACACAAAAAAATTCATATTAATTGAATTTGAAAAAGTTTTTATATAAAAAACTGAATGGACAACCTCCAAATTTTAAAGACATTTAGCGAAAAATCTGTACCATTGATCGAAAAATAAAGTACGCCATTGTAATCAACATGTCCGAAATATATAGAACTGATGGTTAGATCTCCATTAATTTTTTGGATGTCATGCAATGTTATTTATTACGAAAATTACATGTTTTTTATAAATTTCATTCAATTGGAGCTACGATTCCAACAATTCCCAGAAAATTAGTTTTTGATGCCAAAATATTTACTAGCGTTGCTGCCGTCTTTGGTAATAAATTCAAAGATTACAAATTATTCTAACATTGCACAGTTGAGAGTTTTTAAAATATTTTTAAAGTAATGCAGCCATTTGAACTGGAAAGTCCGATTCCCATAAAACTTCACACACCAATAGCAAATGTACACCCAGAAAAAGATTGGTTGGAATTCGATCAAAACCAATAAAATGAATTTGCCAGGACGTTATTTTATTTGGAGTTACCTATAATTGAATACTACACCAAAAATATTTTACTAGGTACCAAAAATAGGGAAAATTAATTAAAAAACAATCCTTTTAACAAATTGTTGGTATCTCCAATCAATTTTAAAATTAATGTCAGTTTAGTAATTCTATGCAGTAGAAGCAACCATTTATTTAGTGAATATACAAGAAAATTGGTGTTATATACAACCTTTATTAAAAAAATTTCAGTATTCGAAAGTGGTAACTACAAAAACGTGTATCCTAATCAAATATGACCTTAAAGTTGACTTTAGTGAGGGCATATATTATTCAGCCTCTAGTTCGATGTTTTTATTTTTTATTTATTTAAATAAAAACCGTGCATATTAGTTTTTCAAAATTTTGTTCTTGCAAACAGGATAGACAGCTGCTTCGGAGGACGTTACTCCCCCTCATCAGTATTCGTGCAAGATCATAACCAAAAAAGATTATGGCTAAAGTTAGTTTGATTACTTATAATCAAAACATCAGAGTTTATAAATGAGAATTCTGTATTATCCGAAGTTTAAAAAGTAACAAAAAAAACTAAAACAAAATTATATCAAACTATTGTAATACGATGTGTAAGTAGACCAGCAATGTCAGCCAATACATGCATTTTGTGTATGTCTTCCAATATATTAGGAAGACGTTTTCTACTAACTTAAAAAAGTTAGTGTTTTTGCCGTGGCCCGCAAAGTTTCAAATTGATTATTTTATTTTCAAAAAAACAAAATTTGTTTGTTCGAACTTTATTCACAAATTATATTCAGCAGATATTGATCAGCCTCTAGTTCGATGTTTTTATTTATTTAAGTAAAAACCGTCTCATATCATATTTAATATTTCATGGATAAGATCTTGCGCGGATACTGATGAGGGGGTGTAACGTCTTCCGAAACAGCTGTCTATTCTGTTTACAAGAACAAAATTTTGAAAAACTAATATGGCACGGTTTATATTTATGTAAATCAAAAATAAAAACATAGAACTAGAGGCTGAATAATATCTGCCCTCACTAATAAAAATTAAATTGTATAAAATTTTATAAAAATTAATAAAATGACAAAATTTTAAGAAAAAACGAGTAAAAAGGTTAAAGTCGGGCATGCCGACTATACAATACCCTACACCAGTTTGGTGTATTGTTTGGATCCGAAATTCGAATGGGTTAAAATGGGGCTTATGTCAAAATTTACTATAATGTGAGTCAGCGCACCAAATTTCATTAAAATATCTTAATATTTGCGACCTGCAGTTTGTAACCAAGCCAATTTTGGGGGGACCCTTATATGGGCACTAGTTCTAAACATGGACCGATGTTCACCAAAATCAATAGGCTTCGTCCTTGGGCCAACATAGGTCTATGTACCAAATTTCATCAAAATAGCTTAATATTTGCGACCTGCAGCGTATAAACAATATAATTTTGGGGGGACCCTTATATGGGCACTAGTTCTAAACATGGACCGATGTTCACCAAAATCAATAGGCTTCGTCCTTGGGCCAACATAGGTCTATGTACCAAATTTCATCAAAATATCATAATATTTGCGACCTGCAGCATATAAACAGTATAATTTTGGTAGGACCCTTATATGGGCACTAGGTCTAAACATAGACCGATGTTCACCAAAATCAATAGGCTGCGTTATTGGGCCAATATAGGTCTGTGTATCAAATTTCATCAAAATATCTTAATATTTGCGACCTGCATCGTATAAACATTATAATTTTGGTAGGACCCTTATATGGGCACTAGGTCTAAACATGGACCGATGTTTACCAAAATCAATAGGCTGCGTTATTGGCCCAATGTAGGTCTGTGTACCAAATTTCATCAAAATATCTTAATATTTACGACCTGCAGCGTATAAACAGTATAATTTTGATAGGACCCTTATATGGGCACTAGGTCTAAACATGGACCGATGTTCACCAAAATCAATAGGCTGTATTATTGGGCCAATATAGGTCTGTGTACCAAATTTCATCAAAATATCTTAATATTTACGACCTGCAGCATATAAACAGTATAATTTTGGTAGGACCCTTATATGGGCACTAGGTCTAAACATGGACCGATGTTCACCAAAATCAATAGGCTGCGTTATTGGGCCAATATAGGTCTGTGTACCAAATTTCGTCAAAATATCTTAATATTTACGACCTGCAGCGTATAAACAGTATAATTTTGGTAGGACCCTTATATGGGCACTAGGTCTAAACATGGACCGATGTTCACCAAAATCAATAGGCTGCATTATTGGGCCAATATAGGTCTGTGTACCAAATTTCATCAAAATATCTTAATATTTACGACCTGCAGCATATAAACAGTATAATTTTGGTAGGACCCTTATATGGGCACTAGGTCTAAACATGGACCGATGTGCAAAAAAATCAAACTTCTTCGTCCTTGGGCCAACATAGGTCTGCGTGCCAAATTTCATCAAAATATCTTAATAGGTGCGACCTGTAGAGTGCGCACAAGATTGCATGGGCAGACAGACAGACGGACGGACGGACAGACGGACATCGTTAAATCGAAATAAAAAAAAATTCTGAACCGATCGGTATACTATAAGGTGGGTCTACGACCAATATTTTTTGGTGTTACAAACATCAGCACAAACTTATAATACCCTGACCACATAGTGGTGTAGGGTATAATAAAAAAAGCAAACACTATCGAATAATCTCATATATATAAAGAAGAATTTCATTAAATTCATGAAGAGGTAAGTTGATAAGTTCTATACATTTTTTTAATGAAATTATGAAATTTTATGAAATAAAACTTATGAAAAACTTCATAATATTAATTTAATTATTAATATACACTCTAAAAACTGCTTGTAAATTCACTACCATAAATTATGTAACTTTTTATGTAATATAACGCATAATGCCTAAATTTAGGCATCAAATGTGTAAAAATTATTGTATACACATTTATGTTTACAAAACAGTACACAAATTGTATTAGTAGGCATTTTATACTTATAATTACACATTTTGTGTGCACAATTCGTATTTTGTGCCTAAAACGAAATATTAGGCATAAAGTGGTTAAATATGCAAACATTTAAAAGTAATACTCAAACTGTCAATTAATTAATTTGTGAAAAAATAAAATATACAAAAAACAGATCATATGAATAAAACTATTATTTTATTACTAAAATAACGCGAACTTTTAGTTTAAATTTTGTAAATGGAAAACTTTAGATAGTGCAGTTTATAATGGTGCAGTTCGTGGTGCTGTTTGTGGTGTTATCGGTTAATATTAAGGTATGTAAAAACAATACAATTTAAACATAGGAAGACACAATGGAATATTTTTAATCTTGTATATTTATTTTCTTCAAACTTCAGAAGAACCAGTCAATAGAATAGTAGAAGCGGATAAAAAATAAGCATTCCGCTAAGCTTTTTGCCCGAAAAAGAAATCAAGCAAGATCAGTCTAAAGTTCCGGCGAATACAACTGTTTGTAAATGTTTTTTAGAAAATTGTTTCTCGAAGTGTTTGTAATCTTATATTTAATTTTAAGATTCTGAGAGATGTATAGGAAATTGAATTTTCTATTTGCCATTGGATGGTAAAAATGCAGGAAAAAATTCCCTTTTTGGTAATTCTTTCTGCAGTAAATTTTCACGTATACATCCTTCCCTGATATAACGCATTTAGTTCGTTGCAAAGAAACCGCGTTTTATGTAATTTTTTTTGAAAACATAGTATCATTGCAGAAAAAACCGCGTTATACGAGGAAGAAGTCAGCGCTATAAGAAAAAAATTAATGTTTAGTAAACCGCGTCAGAAACTGCATTACACAAGGGCTGGGTGTAGTTTACAAAACCAATTAAATTACTATTACAGCACCAAACCTCATATTCATAAATATGTACCACATTTTTATTTAGTTGCTTTGGACAAAAAGCCCAAAAAATTAAAAACAATACGAAAGTAGCAATTTTGGAATCATATTTACCCCTCTAACATCACAGAAAAGGACAGGTCAACATTAAATTTCTTTTCTCTATCATGAACCAAATTTTATAAAATTCGGCGTGTAAATTAAAATCATCATTTCATTCAATATTTTCAATACAGGTACTAAAGTCTTGCAAAATATTCTCTTATACAACAAGTCCTTTTAATTTCCTGTAAATAAGTAGTTTTTAGCAAAATTGTCTAGTTTTTATTTTTAGTATTAAAAATCGTCAAATCTGCCATCAGTGCCTGCAGGAGGATATTCTGCAAGACATTCATGCTGAACTTTAATAGGTACCCCTTAGATTCTGAAAACAATTCTCTGAATCTGAGGACATTTTCGTAAAGGATATTAATTCGTTTTTCTGTAGGAAAGGATTCTCGGAATGAGATATACAAATTTTTCTGTAAGAAAGTTAATTTTCTAAAGATTTGAAGATTTTCTATAAGAAAAAGTTTTTCTGTAGTAAACAATACTCAGAAATTTAGAGGTTCACTAGGTTTTCTACAAGAAGAATTATTCAGATAAAGAGGTATATTTTATATAGAAAAACTCTGAGATTTTGAAGATTATTTCGTATTGTAAAACTTTAAAATTTCAAAGCATTTTTCATATAAAAAGTCATATTTTCTGCAGCTTTCTTAAAAAACGCATAACTGATTTAATTGTTAATCATTAAGTTCATTATTGTATATTTAATTTCTTTATAATAAAAATGTTAAAAATGCAGTCCTTTGTTTAATTATTATTTTAAATAAAAAAAATCTATTGGGTTATTTACCTGAAAACACTTTTTATAGATATACGCATTATGTTTGTATTTCCAAGCATTTAAATATGCGACTTCAAGCATTTCCTTCATAAATTTACGAATTTTAAAATATAGGTTTACACACATTGTGTGTACGAATATTACACACAATGTGTGTACATTTACAAATTTACACACATAGAGTAATTTTACCGACATTATAGTAGGTAAAAAGTTACCTACTATAAATAGGGTAAATTTCAACAAAAATTTATTAGAGTGTATAATAAAATTCTTCATTGATTCTACGAAAACAATTTTATGAAATTATATCGTTAAAAAATCATGAAGGACAATTCTTTCAGTGTAGGTTAAAAAGAATTCAATTTAAAAAGAATCCTACTTTCTGCATAAATAACTACAGACATAAATTACTAATACCTTTTTCTGCGAGCTCTAAACTTGTCACTGAGACATTTTAGACATTGAAGACTAGGGGAAATATTGTGGATACCGAAGATTTCAACTGCCATGCAAAAATGCAATGTATGCAAAAAACTTAAATTCGAAAAATTTCGATATTTGCACTTTTTAAAATTCATAATTTGAATATTATCTCTATCAGAAAAAAGTTCGTTCGTTTTTATGATTGTCTTTAAATATGATTGGCTTAAAATAAAATTTGTTGATTTTAACAAATTCTTTTGTTAAATTTCACAAATCTAAATTTAAGTAATAAATAAGTAAAACTGCAGTTTTATTTGTAATAATACTGAGTTGTAAAATTTGTTAAAATTAAGTTCTTGGGACCCTCCCCGGGTCTAGTCCATACCATCATGCAATTCATGCAAGGCACCCCAGAAGATCAAACATTTTATCCGTTTTGCGCTATCTCCCGTAGTTTTCGAGATATGGGCCATTTTATTAAGTGGCAAATTTTTACTAGAAATTCCCGAGGGTCAAGTTTTCGAGATATGGGCCATTTTAAAAAATCATGAGGGAAAGAAATATCGCTTCGGATACACTGGTCGCGCAATCTACCGGGTAACAACAGAAACATGAAGATATTATATTTTAACAATAAATTTTGTAAAATTTAACGAATGGGTTCTTAAAAATTAGTTGTAAATAGTTTTGAAAATTAACATTCAAAACTAGTTAAAGTACTGAGGATTTTTAGTATAGTGTTAAATGAAGATAACTAAAATCTTTGTTTCAGCAAAAAAAAAAAGAGCCAACCATTGAGTCGCCTGTATAATTTGTAATTAGCTACGAAATTCTATTCAACTAAGCCAGTATTGGGCTTTTGTTACTTATTTAATTTATGTATGTAAATAGTTATAATGTATACCATTTTATTCTATATTTTAGAATTTTTCGCAATATGGATGATGATGGCAGTAAAGCCTTAAACGAATATGAATTTACAAAAGGTATTAAAGAAACTGGCCTAAAAGTGAGTAATGAGGAGATTAAGGAAATGTTCCGTAGGTAAATAAAGATTTTTCAAACAAATATTAATTACATTTAAGTGAATCCAAACATAAAAAAGATTATAACATTGTACTTTTTTAAACTCTCCTCCTTTTATGTAGCTTTGATGAAGATGGTAGTGGTTCAATAAATATGACGGAATTCCTTTTAAAATTAAGGGTATGTATATTTTTGTATCATAATTATCATCTCTCGTCTTAGTGTTTATTAAGACATTCATAATTTTTTTTTATAATTCTTTGTTATAATTAATGTATATGAATATTTACTTTAGCATTACATTTTTTATTTATTTTAAGCCCCCCATGTCGCAGGCTCGTTTAGCTATAATTGATAAAGCATTTGCTAAAATGGATAAGACTGGTGATGGGATTATAACCTTGGAAGATTTAAAAAATGTTTATACAGCTCGTGAACATCCTAAATTTAAAAGTGGTGAAAAAACTGAAGATGAAATTTTAACTGATTTTTTACATAATTTCGAAGGTGGTCGTGGTAATTCAGATGGCAAGGTATATATTTGTCTTTGTGGTGTCATAAAATAAAAATACTTATTTTTATACATATTGTTACTTTAACTAGAAAATTTTTTTACTCTAATTTCAGGTAACCAAAGAGGAGTTTGTTAATTATTATGCCACAATTAGTGCCTCCATAGATAATGATGAATATTTTGAATTAATGATGACAAGAGCTTATGCCATGGAATAATTTAAATATGTTTTTCGTACAATTAATTTTTCCTAGTTTAATAAATACTAAAGCCTTATTTTGTCAATAAGTTTATTATAAAGAACTGTTTAATATCAAAAGCAACGAGAGACTTGTCTTGATATTTTTTCGTTGTTGTCCAAATAGCTTTTTACATGGGTGGACTTTCAAAAAAAGTTGAACGAGTATTATTTAATTCTTATGCTCATGTTTGTAACACCAAAAATTGCCGGACCTAGACCCACATTTAAGTTTACCGATCGGCTCCAGAATCATTTTTGTTTCGATTTAACGATGTTTATCTGTCCTTCCGTCTGTCTGCATCTCTGTCTGTCCATGTATTCTTTTCATGAAATTTCGTGCACTGGCATTTTAACGAAATTTGGTACATTGACTCACATGGACCAAGGATAAAGAAGTTTTAGATAGGATCGGACCATATTTGAAGATATCGCCCATATTAACTATATCTCCAATTTTTTCTTAAAGATATCTAACAAAAGGTTAAATCAAAATTTCTTACCGTTTTTCTAATGCTTTCATCATTTGAGCAAGTGCATTTTAACCCATTTGAATTTCGTACCCAAACATTAGTTGGCTTTCGGCCAGACTGGTCTAGGGTATCGTATAATCGGCATGTCGGACTTTAGCTTTTTTACTCGTTTTGTATACTTTCGTCAATGGCCCTGCAAATCACTCAACACTTTTTGTGGAATAAAAAATTATGTGCCTTCAAACAGGAACGAACACAGGCTTGTTAATCAGCGAGTGAAAAGGCTCGCGTTCGGCTTTTTGAAATTCATAATCCAAGGACTATGATACCCATATCTTATACTAAAAATTGGTGGATAGTTCGCAAAAATAAAAAAAAAATCCGAAAAACATGTTCCAAAAACGAAAAATTTTGCACCATTATATTCGTTTGCAGAATGTTGATCGCTGATTAAGTTTCTTAATTCATTTTCTGCGGCACAAATACTTTTTTCCCACTCCGCCATAACTTTTGAATTTTTTAATTGAGGTATATTTTAACTCATAATCCAAGGACCATAATAACCATACCTTAAACCCAAGTTTGGTGGTTAGTTTGCAGACAAAAATACAAACAAAATTTCGCAAAAAGAAAATTTTTCCATCAATACATTCGTTTCCAGAATGGCAATCGCTGACTAGCTCTTTTAAGTAATTTTTTGCACCATAAAGCCCTTTTTGGCATTCCGCCATTATTTTGCAATTTTTTAAGTGCGATTTCTTAAAATTTGTAATCTATGGACTATAACAACCATTTCATACAATAAAGTTTGGAGCTAGGTTGCAAACAAAAATTGCGAAAAAGAAATTTGCAAAAAGAAAATTTTTGCATTAATATATTTGTTTACAGAATGTAAATTGCTGATTAAGTTTTTAAAATTAATTTTTGTACCATAAAGTCTGTTTTCGGTTCCGCTATTATTTTGAAATTTTTTAAGTTTGTTTTTTTTTTTAATTTATAATCTAGGGACTATAATACACATTTCATAAAACAAATTTTGATAGCTAGTTGCAAAAAAAATCACAAAAAATAAAATTTCCAAAAACGAAAATTTTTTCATCAATATGTTTGCAGAATGTAAATCGCTGACTATGTTTTTTGAATTAATTTTTGTACCATAAAGTATTACTTCGTGCTCCGCTATTATTTTGGAATTTTTTAAGTGTGGCTTTTTTGAATTTATAACCTAGAACTACAATATAATACACATTTCATAAAACAGAGTTTGGTGGCTAGTTTAAAAAAAATCGCAAAAAATAAAATTTGCAAAAAGGAAAATTTTTACATCAATATATTTGTTTGCAGAATATAAATCGATAATTAAGGTTTCTAATTCACTTTTTGTACGCGTGGTTTTTTAAAATTCATAACCTAGGGCTATATTACTGTTGGCTATAGTGTAATTAAGATTCCATTCTTGATTTTTCTAATAACTAAATAATTTTGAATGGCTTGCTGGAGCTTTTTTCCATCCCTGGTTACAATTGATGTTTGAGTCAGACAAAGAGCGCAAATAATGATGTTTGATGTAAATATTTGGTTTTTATTATTGCATTAGTATTGGTTTGAGTATGTTCCTCTTTGAAGCCACATTATAGAACAAATGCTTTCTCACTGATAGAGAGTCCCGCAATCTATAAAATATATACTCTTTGCTTTCGTTAAAAATTTGATATTCAATATTTTTGTTCAAATTCACATTTATTGCATGTTGTGTTTACTATTCGGAAAGTTCCCTACGGGGAATGAGGAGTCAATTGCCCTCCAAGAACCTATCCCGTGACCGGTCAACCAAAAACATATTACTAAATTGGTACAAATGTTAACCAAATAGAATGAATTAATTTTCTAAGCATTTTCTGATTCGTTACTTTCACTGTTGCTTTTAAAGAACTTGGCCGATACCGAAATAAAATATAACATTCGCGGCATATTTTTTAAAATATTTTTTTTATTTATTTTACTCTTTTATTTATTTTGGACTTTATTTTTTACGATTTGCTTATTTTAGCTGTTATTTAAAATTTTTATAATTTTTTGCTAAAAAATTTTAAGTTTTGTACTTTCAACGTTTTTTAGTGTTAAAGCTGTTTTAGTTTTAACAATTGGTATTTCATTTAATTTACTTTTAACGAATGGCCTTGCAACTCTCAATATTTTTTATTTGAAAAAATATTAGGAGGCTTGGAACAGGAACGAACTCCGACTGGTTAATCAGGGATGGAAAAGACTCACTTAATCGGGATCTTATACCAAAAAATGTTAGATCACTCTTACACATTTAAAAATGTAAGTAACTAAAAAATAGCTTCCTCTTTGGCTCGTTAAAAAACATAAAAATTAAATATTTAGATATTAGCAAATATTAGCACAAATATATGCAACAATATATTCGCTTGCAGAATGTTGATCGCTTATTACCTCTTTTAATTTATTTTCTATACCATAAAGCCTTTTTCGAATTCCGCCGCTATTTTGCAATTTTTAAGTGCGGTTTTTTTAAATATATAACCTAGGGATTAAATTTTTGTACCATAAAGTCTTTTTTCAAATTCAGCTATTATTTTGCAATTCTTTACGTGCGTTTTTTTTTTTTAATTTATAATCTAGGGGCTATAATACACATTTCAGACAACAAAGTTTGGTGGCTAGTTGCAAAAAAATCGCGAAAAATAAAATTTGCAAAAAGGAAAATTTTTGCATCAATATATTTGTTTGCAGAATCTAAATCGCTGATTACGTTACCTAATTAATTTTTTGTACCACAAAGTCTTTTTTCGCATTCCGCTTTTATTTTGCAATTTTTTAAGTACGTTTCTTTTTAATTTATAATCTAGGGACTATAATACACATTTCATACAACAAAGTTCGGTGGCTAGTTGCAAAACAAAAATCGCGAAAAATAAAATTTGCAAAAAGGATAAATTTTTTCATCAATATATTTGTTTGCAGAATGTAAATCGCTGATTAAGTTTTTTAATTAATTTTTTGTACCATAAAGCCTTTTTTCGCTTTCCGCGATTATTTTGCAATTTTTTAAGTGTGGTTTTTTTTAATTTATAATCTAGTATCAATAGTACCAATTCTATACACAAAAGTTTGGTGCTTAGTTTGCAAAAAAAAAAAAAAAAAGAAATCGCGAAAAAAAAATATTTGCAAAAAGGAAAATTTTTGCGTCATTGTATTCATTTGCAGATTGTTAATCGTTTTTTAATTATTTTTTTCTACCACAAAGTCTTTTTTCGCGTTCCTCTATTATTTTGCAATTTTTTAAGTGCGGTTTTTTAAATTTATAATCTGCGGAGTATAATGCCCATTTCATAAAACAAAGTTTGGTGGTTAGTTGCAAAAAAAGAAAATTTTGGCATGGTTTGCAGAATGTAAATCTTTTAATTAATTTTTTGAACCCCAAAGCCTTTTTTCGCATTCCGATATTATTTTGCAATTTTTTACGTGTGGTTTTTTAAAATTCATAATCTAGGGCTATAATACTGTTGGAATAGTATAATTCCATAGTATAGTTCCATTCTTGATTTTTATAACTAAATTATTATTTTCCATCCCTGGTTACAATCGATGTTTTGAGTCATACAAAGAGCGCACATAATGACCCTGCAAACATATAAAAGATACCTTCCAAGAAGATATTAAAGCGATATCTTCTATCAGATATTGTTTTTGAGGCTTAAATTTAATAATGAAAAAATTAATCGTTTTTTTATTGTACCGGGAGTTTATTTAGCGATATCCCGTTTATCTTCCATATGAGTTATTGCTTTCATATTGCCTGGAAGTATTGTTTTAGTGTAACAGTTGTTTTCGGCGGAGGAAACTTCCGGAAATGTTTTCTTCCCGGCGATATGTTCGGAGAATCTTCTTCGTATTGCCATGTTTGCTGGGTGATATTTGTTTGAGTATGTTCCTGTTCCAAGGCACATGACAGAACAAATGCTTTCTCAGTAATAGAGAGTCCCCCAATCTCTTTATTATGTATACTCTTTGTTTTAACTTAAGGGCAATTTTTTAAATTTTTATTTATATTATCAGAGTTTTTGAGGTAATTTTCTAATTTTTAATTGATTTTTTAATTTAATTATGGCCAACGCAAAAAACGAGTCAACTGCCATTAAAGGACCTATCCCATGACCGGTCAATCGGGGGCATACTGAGGGCACTTCCACTATATGTGTGTGTGTGTGTTAGTGTTGTTTTCTTTTCTATTTTTTTTCTTTTCCATTTTTTTATTTGCTTGTAGTGTTTGTTTTTTCTTTTTTATTTGAACAGAAACGAAAAATATATAACTTTACAATCAGCCAGCCATCACGCATAAGCAACATTAGCTCAGATGGTAGAGCGTTTGCCTTACAAGCAGGGGGTTATGTTATCGAGTCCTACTTCGACGCCAAGTAGATTATTTTTAATTCTTAATTTTTTATTAGTTTATTTGAAAAGCTATTTTTAGACACACCACCTTACTGGCACAAGGTGTCTAAACTGTGGCAATTGGTTATTTCCAATGACAACGCCATGTTAAAGTGATATGTCTCTTTCAAACAAAAAGACCGATCAACGACCGGTCTCCGCCCCCTTGGGACTTATCCTGCGTGTCATCTGGGACCGGTCCCTTCCCCGTAGGGTTGCTGCATTTTAAGCCATACTTGGATATATGTAGTTTAAAGTCTTAAATCTGAGAGAAATGAAGTAAAAACAAATTCAGACAATTACAATAGCTACTAGAAAGAGAGTCTAAACCAGGCATCGGCATACGCATTCCATGCTACTCTTACTTACTCCACTGGTACTCTTTTCTTTGTTCACAAGCTTTGTCCCCAACTCGATTTACAACCAAAGAGTAAATATTCCTTTATTTAAGGGAATTTTTGGTATGAAATTGCAGAAATTTGGTTTGAAAGTAAAGAAATTGGTTTAATGTGCAGAAATGTCAGAAATATGTGCTGCCATATAAATTTTACCCATTTTTTGTGTTAAAAATGCCAGGTTCCGATGGAAATAAAAAAACCTCCCAAAATAAATTAAAAAAAAATTGGTCCGATGGGGTCAAAATTTTTACCACAGGTAAAACTTTTAATTGGGCTTGGAAAACAACTTTGTTTTTTTGTCGGTTGGGCCTATCTCGGGAGTTATTTCGGTTCAAAGTTTGAAGATGGACTTGCTTACAACTGCGCGATTTTTGGTCGGACAGTACGCATACTATTGTAAAGGTATTTAAAATATCTTTCATGTGACATTAACGATTTTTATGTTAATTAACCCATTACGGCTCAAATTTTAACTTTTATAAGTTTTTTTTGCGAAAAAGGTTTTATTTCAGAAGATTTTGTATTCAAAAATATAATTTGTAATAATTTCAAATTATATTTTTACAAATTACCATCTCGCCCTGTGCGAGATGGTTAAATAAATTCTAAACTAAATACAATTTAACAAACGGGTTTGAAATTTCTTTAAAAAAAAATTTTTTAATTTTTTTCGAATTTCATAGAAATTTGGAAACCTGAATTGAGTTTAGATTTTATTTAGACAGTTCGCACCCATCCTTATTAATATATTTATTAGCTGTGTTTGCGCGGCAAACTATCAACGTTGGCTTATGTTGTGTGCGTTTTGTCGTGATCGGATAAGTATCTTTAGATTTATTCCAATTTCAATTTTAAAGCCCGGCCCACTCGAAAGTTGGCGTTTCAGACAAAAAATATTTATATTTTTGAGCTCACAATAAAAATATCTACATACGATAAAATTTTTGAACTCATCAGAGTTATGCCCGTAAACTGCACTTTAGCAAAAATTTACTTTTCTTTAACTGTTAACTAGGGATGCCAATCGGGATTGATATTTGAAAATCCCGGGATTCGGGATTTTCGGGCCTACGGGATTTTTCGGGATCCCGGGATTTTTCGGGATTTAAATTTTCCTTTATTTGTAAAAATTTCTATGTTATGTAACTAATTTTTTTTATAGAATAAAGCGTTTTATAATTATTTAATAGTTGTTAATTAATAATGTGGTACATTTTATGAATATTGAAACATCTCAGTCAGAAATTGACAGTGGTACAAAAAATCAAGTACTTGCATACCACTGGGTAACCGCGATGTTAAAAATAAATGACTTGCAGAACACTCATTTGGGACGCTTTGCCAGCGTTTGCAAAAATTGTTTTGCCAGTACATATCTGTTTTACAAAACATCACGGCAGGGCAAAAAAAAGATACATATGAACTTTTTTTAAATTTTATTTTGGAAAATATAATTCCAAACCACCTATTTATTGGTTTTGGCAGCGTTTTGCCATAGTCAAAAATTTTGTTTCTCCAGTACTTTTCCAGCGCTTTTTGAACTGCCGGTCCTTTTGTCCATTGACGTTATCATATTGGAAATGGGAAAGCAATTTTTGTCAGTACTTGTACCACCTGTTAAAATACCTTGCCATCGCTTTCCTGTTTGTATTTTTCTGGCTGGAATAATATATGAAGGCCTGTCATTAAGTATACTTGCGCCCAGTATTTTGTAAGCAGATTTTAAAACAGATTCGTTGCGATAACCTTGACCACTAAATTGTGTAATTATAGCAACAAAGTTATTTGGTTATCGTTATCAAATGTTTTCATGGAAGAATTCAAACTTACAGTCCCAGCCAAAACTTACAGTCCCAGTTTCAGAAATCGAATTTCGCTTGGAAGAATAAATCGGTCAAATAACAAACATACTTGATTTTTCGCATGTATTACTCAAAAACTTAATATTGTTTACCAAAATTTCAAATTTTTCTGCAAAGTCTTTGCTTAGTTTACTCGAATAATCTACTTAATTTATAATTTTACCAATATCTTGGCATCAATTTCTTGTCAATATCAGAAAATTCAAGAAAAAAAACGTAGGTAATCTAAAATTGCTCACTTTGTTTATTTGCGTTTGTATTAATATTAAAAAATTAGAAAATCCCGGGATTTTTGAGAAATAATCCCGGGATTCGGGATTTTGCCAATCCTGAAAATCCCGGGATTTCGGGATTCGGGATTTCCCGTTTGGCATCCCTACTGTTAACTTATTTTAAAATAAACTAACCCAGTCAGAAATCGCCAGTGGCATACCACAGGGTAACCACGGTATTAAAAATAAATGACTGGCAGAACACTCATTTGCGACGCTTTGCCAGCGTTTCCGAAAAGCGTTTTACCAATATTTTTTTTACAAAAATTTCTGTGGTTTATAAAAAAAACCACTGGCAAAGAATTGGCTTAGAGTGATATGCCACGGTTTGCAATAAGTGGTTATCCAGTACTACCTAGCCAATGCTACCAGGCGTACAAAAATCAATTCACTGGAAAACCAATGATTTTATAAAAATGCTGACGCTTCGTTAAAAAATGTTTGTAGTCGGAAGGTTCCGAGTTCAAATCCGGTTGCAAGCAAAAAAAATTTTTTGGATTTTTTTTTTAATTTAAAATTTTTTTTGTTTTATAAAATCAATTTTTTTGTTTGTGGGAAAGCTCCTTCAAGACCAACTTGTTTTTTGCCCTCCCAACACTGGCATACTAGTTACTAAAAATTGTTTGCCAGTACTAGCATTTTTTTGTTTAGCCATTAAATATTATATGTCTCGTTAGCTCAGTGGGTAGAGCAATCGTCTGCCAATCTGACGGCCTGGGACCAAATAACGGCAGGACCAAAAAAAAAAATACATATGAACTTTTTTTAAATTTTATTTTGGAAAATATATTTCCAGACCACCTATTTATTGGTTTTGCCAGCGTTTTGCCAACGTTTAAAAATGTTGTTCTTCCAGTGCTTTTCCGGCGCTTTTTGAACAGCCGGTCCTTTTGTCTAATGATGTTATCATTTTGGGAATGGGAAAGCACTTTTTGCCAGTACTTGTACCACCTGTTAAAGTGCTTTGCCACCGCTTTCCCGTTTGTATTTTTCTGACTGGGAAGTTTAATGATTACCAATAGTTATCCATGTCAAATTTATATGGAAATATCTGTGGTTAACGTTTTACGTTGATTATGTTGGAAATAAAGATATTCGTCCTATGCCTTATTGGCCTTATAACACTTCCCAGTGTAGAAACGGTAATGACATATCATTATTTTTTGGACTACCAGTAATGACACCCACTTACCTTCTGTATTATTTTAAAACATATAATAATGAGTTACTGATAATTACTTATTTTTATCATTATTTCAAATAGAAAATAATTTTTTAGATTTTTTTGAAAATTTTTTGAAATCTATTTTTAGACTCAATATTTTTTAAACACTGGTAAAGATATATGTAACCACATATTTTTTGATTTTATGTATGTTGGCGAGTAAGCTTACTTGTGTGCAGCAGGTCAATTGTGTTTTTATCTATTAAATATTACATGTCGATATAGCTCAGATGGTAGAGCTGTTGACTGGCAATCTGTAGACCCAGGTTCGATTCCCGCACCAGCAAATTTTATTTAAAAAAAAAAATACAATAAAAAATATTTTTTTTTATATAATTTATTTTTTAGAAAATCTATTTTTAGACTCATTATTTTTGTCAGTACTGTAACGATATATTTTTTGATTTTTCGTATGCTGGTGTGTAACGACAACTCATTATTTTTCGCGACATCGCCATATAAAGGTAATAAGAAATGTAATAACAAAAGTAACTAGTTACCATTACTAAGTATGTAGTTACATAACCACATATCTGAAAATGATTTTCTACACTGGGTTATAATAAAAACTCGGCATAATTAAACCCAAAACATGCAAATTTTACCAAAAACCAGCAAATTTATTCTTTTTACTTTTTTTGTAAATATGGCATTCTTCCACCATAACTAAATACACAAAACGTTGCAACTCATCTTAAAAATGTTGCAACTCAACTTAATTTTAAGAGAAAAATGTTGTATATCGAGTTGGCCCAAGTCAGTGGGTATACAACTCTTACTCTGTTAACCTTTACTCTTTATTTTTGTTCGTGAAGTCGGGAAAGAAAACTAAAACATGTTGGTAAACATTGTAAAAAAATGAGAGATTGAGTGTTTTTTTTACACATTTCCCTATATAAAAAGCATTGAGGTTGAGTGAGTTATTTTTAGATTTTTAAGAGAATTTTCAGATTTTTAAGAGGATTTAAGAGATTCCAATGTTGCCTCAACATTCAAAAAATTCCCGTGACAACAAACATTTGTCAATAGTGTCAATTTTGGGTTTTTTAAAACTAATACTGATAGTTAATATAGTTTTATTTTTTAAAATATAGTTTATTTTAACAAAAACAATATACATTTAAATTAACAAGAACGGTGAAAATGAATTATATATTATTTATATAATAAAATAAATTATTTACAAAATTTTCAAATAATATTAACAAAAATTATTAAAAACATAAGTTGAGTTATATATTATTTGTATAATAAAATAAATTATTTAAAAATTTTTAAAATAATATTAACAAAAACTATTAAAAACAGTAGTTGAACAAAATTTACTACACTCATTAAAAAACCCCTAAATGGAAAATCAAACTTGACAACATTGATCAAAGAATTTTTCTTAAAAGAAAAAAACGAAAAAATGTTTCTCAAAATGCTCTTCCAACTCATTTTTTCTCTTAACAACATTATCAACATGTTTTCTTAGCCTTTCCCAAGTTCGCCACACAACAACAAAATTTGGTGAGGACGGTAGTTTCCAGTGTTGCCAACTCCTGAAGGCAGGAAAGCACCGTGAGCATTATGAAAACGGGTAAAAAGGGTAAAAATTTACCAAAAATGGGGTAAAAAAGCACGATATTAAATTTTTGAAAAATTTAAATCAAGAATTTAAAAACACATTTTAACTTTGAAAAATCGTGTAAAAAAGGTCCAAAAAATTACCTAAAAAGGGGTAAAAAAGCACCAAACTAATATTTCAATATTTTGAAGTTTAAATGTAACGAAGTTGCTATTTAAAATTGTACTACAAACATTGTACAAAAATGTATTTCTTGTATAGTTCGTATTATTTTTTAAATTTTGACAGAAAATTTAAGAAAAATGTAAAAAACGAAAACAAATACCAAAAATATAAACTGTAGAAAAGCACTGCCAGAAATCTGAAAAAGCACCGTAAATACCCGCTTTTTTTAAACGGGTATTTGTAAAAAATCACCGGGTACGGGAAGGAAAAAAGCACCAAAAAATACCCGAAAAGCACTGAAATGGCGACACTGGTAGTTTCTCTATAGGTTTATACTTGTTGATACAACGTAACATTCACACTCGTTCTCTAAGTACACACGCTCAACTTTAAAATAATAGAGACAATTTATCTACGCAGCTATTTTAGTCCACTGGCGCCCGCCGACGAGAATGGATTTAAGGTAAATTGCAATGAAATTTTTTTATGTACTATATGAGTTTTATTATTCACAACACTGACCCAACGAACAAGTATAAACCTATAGAGAATCTACCGTCCTCACCAAATTTTGTTGTTGTGTGGCGAACTTGGGAAAGGCTAAGAAAACATGTTGATAATGTTGTTAAGAGAAAAAATGAGTTGGAAGAGCATTTTGAGAAACATTTTTTCGTTTTTTTCTTTTAAAAAAAATTCTTTGATCAATGTTGTCAAGTTTGATTTTCCATTTAGGGGTTTTTTAATGAGTGTAGTAAATTTTGTTCAACTACTGTTTTTAATAGTTTTTGTTAATATTATTTTAAAAATTTTTAAATAATTTATTTTATTATACAAATAATATATAACTCAACTTATGTTTTTAATAATTTTTGTTAATATTATTTGAAAATTTTGTAAATAATTTATTTTATTATACAAATAATATATAATTCATTTTCTCCGTTCTTGTTAATTTAAATGTATATTGTTTTTGTTAAAATAAACTATATTTTAAAAAATAAAACTATATTAACTATCAGTATTAGTTTTAAAAACCCAAAACTGACACTATTGACAAATGTTTATTGGCACGGGAATTTTTTGAATGTTGAGGCAACATTGGAATCTCTTAAAAATCTGAAAATTCTCTTAAAAATCTAAAAAAAACTCACTCAACCTCAATGCTTTTTATATAGGGAAATGTGTAAAAAAAACACTCAATCTCTCATTTTTTTACAATGTTTACCAACATGTTTTAGTTTTCTTTCCCGACTTCACGAACAAAAATAAAGAGTAAAGGTTAACAGAGCAAGAGTTGTATAGATACCAGTGTTGCCATTTCAGTGCTTTTCGGGTATTTTTTGGTGCTTTTTTCCTTCCCGTACCCGGTGATTTTTTACAAATACCCGTTTATAAAAAGCGGGTATTTACAGTGCTTTTTCAGATTTCTGGCAGTGCTTTTAGTGCTTTTTGTACAGTTTATATTTTTGGTATTTGTTCTCCTTTTATCAATTTTTCTTGAATTTTCTGTCAAAGTTGAAAAAATAATACGAAATATACAAAAAATACATTTTTTCACAATGTTTGTAGTACAATTTTAAATATCAACTTCGTTATATTTAAACTTCAAAATTTTGAAATATTAGTTTGGTGCTTTTTATCCCTTTTTTGGTAATTTTTTGAACCTTTTTTACACGATTTTACAAAGCTAAAATGTGTTTTTAAAATCTTGACTTAAATTGTTCAAAAAATTATTATTGTACTTTTTTACCCCATTTTGGTTAAATTTTTACCCTTTTTACCCGTTTTCAAAATGCTCACAGTGCTTTCCTGCCTTCAAGAGTTGGCAACACTGATAGATACCCACTGATCCAGCACTATTATTAGCAGCAGCACCAACAATAGCATTATTACGATGACTATCAGAGAGTGTAAGAAAATTAGCAGAAGTAGATGCAGGGGGGGAACGACTATTTTGTTGTTGTATATTAGAACTTGATTCGGCAAGTGTTTTTTGTTTTTTAACGAAACACTCTCAATAACAATGTTTTTGTTGATTACATGAGCATTTTTTAACTCTTTAATATCATCAACATTATTTACTTTTTTTGTAAGATCAATGATCATTAGCTTTAAGTTGTTTACTTCATGTGTTAAACGACTTATACAGCGCACTAATCACTTGACGAATTTAAACAATTGTCACTTTGTCACAGTTGAATAAAATGTTTTTATTACTTTTTAAGACATTATATTCATTATCAGATGTAATGTTAGCACAAATATTATGATAACTGAGTTGACACAAATTGCACTTTATTATAACAGTGTCCTTTTTAATGATGTTCAAACATTTTGAACAAACAACTTTCTTTAATGAAAACATAGCGAAACACACGTCTTACTCAATTCGTTGCAAAGTGAAGAATTGTTAAACGAATTGACCTGGAAAAAGTGGAAGACATGGATATTTAGCCCTCCTTTCAGAACATTTTCTCATGGATACAACCAAAAAATGAACTTTGTCGAACGGTGTTTAACCAAAAAGTAGTTTTTCAAGTACAATATATGTCGAATTTATATATTTTCTAACGAGCGGGAATTCCCGGGAAATTCCGAAAAAAATCCCGCTGTCCCGGGAAATGAAAAAGTCCGGGAAAAGAAAACCCCTACACAATTCCCATTTTAACCCATTCGAATTTGGGATCCAAACATTAGTTGGCTTTAACCAGACTGGTGTAGGGTATTGTATAGTCGGCATGCCCGACTTTAACCTTTTTACTCGTTTAATTTTCTTTTTAACTTAAGGACAATTTTTTAAATATCTATATTATCAGAGTTTTTGAGGTAATTTTCAAATTTTTAATTGATTTTTTAATTTAATTATGGCCAACGCAAAAACGAGTATTATTATTTGTTCCTTTTACTCCTGCAAGGAGCATAGGGCCGCAACAAAAAATTGTTACGGTTTCGGTAATCATGTTTGGTTTAAGATGAATGGCTGATTGGGCCAAAGCATCCGATCCTGGTGTTGGGGCTGCCAACATTGCCTCCAGGCCTGCAGTGGTTGCGCAGGGATTTAATCCAAGCGCCAATAGGGTTATACCGCCCATGGTCGGTTGGGATATTGGTTTTTTGGTTGGCGCCAATTGCCCGCCACGACGTTACAAGGATCATAGGCAAACTCGGGACTTAGTGGGAGCTCGAAAGACCCTCCGAGACTCTCCCCTTGTAACCGCTGACTGTCCGCGGCTGCCATTGGCAGCTACTCCACATTTCTGCGGAATCACTATCCGCAACCTGTGACGCATCCGGTAGCACTCAGCTGTGCTTCCCATAAGCAAATAATATATCATACATCGTCATAAAAATGACAAGGTGTGATATACCATTCGCAAGGGCGGACAAAAAAAAAACGAATCAACTGCCATTAAAGGACCTGTCCCGTGACCGGTCAATCGGGGACATACTGAAGGCACTTCCACTATATTTGTGTGTGTGTTAGTGTTGTTTTCTTTTCTATTTTTTTCTTTTTCATTTTTTTATTTGCTTGTAGTATTTGTTTTTTCTTTTTTATTTGAACAGAAACGAAAAATATATAACTTTACCATCAGCCAGCCATCACGCATAAGCAACATTAGCTCAGACGGTAGAGCGTTTGCCTTACAAGCAGGAGGTTGTGTTATCTAGCCCTACTTCGACGCCAAGTAGATTATTTTTAATTCTTAATTTTTTATTAGTTTATTTGAAAAGCTATTTTTGGACACACCACCTTACTGTCACAAGGTGTCTAAACTGTGGCAATTGGTTATTTCCAATGACAACGCCATGTTAAAGTGATATGTCTCTTTCAAACAAAAATACCGATCAACGACTGGTCTCCGCCCCCTTGGGACCTCTCCTGCGTGTCATCTGGGACCGGCCCCTTTCCTCTTAGGGTTGTCACAATATCTCTATATATAAAAGAATAACGTGAGTGACCGGAACGGGCAAAAAGGGGGAAAGTCTCCCCCTTGACGGCCTGCCAAGGGGGAGACTTTGGCTAAAAAGCTGAAATTTAAGATATGTGTTCCTTGGAGTATGGGCTCACTTATCGGGAAGGTGCTTTTTGGAATTTTGGACAGGGACATTGCAAAAATGGTGATTAATGAAGGGAAAAGTGCCGCTAAAAGGCCTGCCCAAACCGCTGGAGGTAGGAAGTTGAAATTTGGTATTAAAGTTCCTCCTCTACTGTAGACATCGGCTAAGATGAGATTTTTGGAAATTTCCACAGGTAGGGTCAAAAACAGGAAAAGTCTCCGCCTTAACGGCCTGGCCAAAGTGCTGGAACTAGGGAG
The DNA here is from genome assembly GCA_949987735.1 of Leucophora obtusa. Classification (NCBI taxonomy): domain Eukaryota; kingdom Metazoa; phylum Arthropoda; class Insecta; order Diptera; family Anthomyiidae; genus Leucophora; species Leucophora obtusa. The sequence continues at coordinate 183,658,723 of OX465295.1, read as the reverse complement.
CTTAAATTCGGTATTTGGGTTCTTTTCCAACGTAGACGTCCCCTAAGATGGTATTTTTTGGAAATTCGTACCGGGAAGGGTAAAAAGGGAAAAAACTTCCCCCTTGACGGCCTGGCCAAACTGCTGGATTTAGAGACCTAAAATTATGTACGTAGTAGGTTCCTCCTCCAACGCAGACGTCCTCTAAGACGGAATTTTTGGAAATTCCTACCGGGAAGGGTAAAAACGGAATAATACTTCCCCTTGATGGCCTAACCGAACCCTTCGGCTAGAAACTTGTAATCTATAATATGTTTTCCTTGGAGTATGGGCTAACTTATCGACAAGGCATTTTTAGGACTTTGGACAGGAACGTGGTAAAAATGGTGGTTCAAAAGGGTAAAATTGCCCCCCCCCCCCCTCTTAACGTCTGCGTCTTTAGCTAGAAACCTAAAAATTAAAGAACAAGTGTATATGGAATACTAAAATTAAGAAACTAAATAGGAAACGAGTGGAATTGAAACACTACACAAGTGGAACGAAATGGATATAAACGTTGAACGAGTGGAATTGAAATTGTAGACATTGGAAATGGATTGGAAGAGGGAACGAAATGGAATGGACTATAGAACGAAATGGACTGAGGAGCGAGATGGCATAGAATGGGGAACGAGTGGAATTGAAATACTGCAGTTAACAGATAATGGGAACGAAATGCAATGGAATAGTGAACGAAATGGAATCTTGGAAGGAGTTGCATTGGAACACTAAAATTGTTAAACAAAATGGAATGGAATTTGAATGACTCAAACTGCAGGAGTTTGGTACTTGAAATTTCGCTTGCGATTAAGGCAAGATTATATATATTTGTGATTTTTACTGGGAGGAACAAATTACAAATTTAATTACCTGTTCAAACACTATCTACGGAATATGAAACTTATGTAGCATTGAAACATACTCTCCAAAAAGTTAAACAAATTTTTTACAAGAGAAAAAACCTTAGAAAAGGAATGGAACTTATATATTCTGATATTTGTACGAAGCACCGGTGGAAGAAACCGACGCAGTAAATTTCCCAACTGAATTTGTGAATTTACTTGAATTGCCAGGTCTACCTTTACATAAACTGGAATTAAAAAAAACTTTAATGCACGCTAACAACGTAGAGGGCTTTGCCCGCTATCTTTAATATTATAAAATGCTTTCCAACCCTGCTTTACGTTGTTTATTTTCATTCAAAACACAAATGAACAAAACTACTTACGGGTCTATCTACCAAAGTTCGCACTTTACCAAATTATCTTGACATACACACGTATATTGCAATTTATAATGGATTCATTACTAACAATCCACTTTCATGAGAAAAAGGTATCACATATTTATATATTTTAAACCAATTGTTGTGTCAGAATTATTTATTTGTGGTGGCTGGGTGAAGGCTTTTATTATAAAAACTGTGCTTTAAATAAAAAATGCAATTTAAAAAAATTGTGAATACGACCTATCTACGCCGATGGCTTGAACAACAGACAATTAGTTGTTACATGCTCACGTGTTGGTACACTAAATGATTTATTTATATAAAAATGAAGAGGCAAAAAATAGTGTTTGTACTTAAATATTACAATAAATTAAACCTTAACAATTATTTTACCTTAACAACAAATATTGTGTTTTATTTTATCTAAAAGAAATTTAATTCTAAACTTTAAGGCACGCTAACAACGCAGCGGGATTCGCCCGCTAGTATTATTATAATTACCAATATAATGGAAATTAATGGTTAAAGCTACTAAAGTTGAAAAAAAATTTTAAATTGATTGTAAAAACTGATACTTTGGATAGATTGCTTGATTTTATTGAAACACAACTGATTCTAGATTTTTGCTGCCGATATTTTATTCAAATGACTAAATCTTCGATAGAAGGTAATGTCCCAGCAAAAATAAATGGAATGACTTCTAAATGAATCACTTCCTTCATTACATCACAAAGAATTACTCCCTTAGGAATGGGTTTTAAATAACATCTAATGCTGCAATAAATATATGCTAGTCAGAAGTTCTTTTTCATGGGTGATAAGAAGTTAATATTTTGTATGGGGGTTGCATAGGAACGTGCTGGCACAGAAATCAGAGGATTGCGGGTTCGAATCCCACCAGGTGGAACAAATTTTTTGTAACTTTTTTTACACAATTAATAATTTTTTGTAGTTTTTAATGTAAAATTATTATTTTTTTTAATTTTTATACAGTCAAAATTAAATTTTGAAATCGTTTCAAAATTTTTTCTGAATTTTCTATTAATTTTTAATGAAATTTTATGGAAATATAAAAGTTCTAAATAAATATGTAATTCTTCAAATATTTTTTGTTAAAATACGAAAAAGGTAAATATTACAATTTTGTTTGTATTTAAAAAATTGTAATTTAAAAAATCCATTTTAATAAAATTTTTACTAAAATTATTTAGAAACTAAATATAACAGAAAAAGAAAAATCCTGTAAACATTTTAGTTAGAACTAGTAAAAATAAGTTAAAAATTACCTTGCAGAAAAAACTATTTTTTATCTACTAATATGCTGCAAAATTTTTTACGGATTTTATCAAGGTAATACGTATTAAAAGTTAACTTAAATGTAACAAAAATTTTGTAAATTTAACAGTTTTATTTTGCCTTCTTATCTTGCTAGTATTTAGCAAAAAACAATCTGCTAAAATCAGCAGTTTGTTTGCAAGGTAATTTTTAATTATATAATTTTTAGTAGCTTATTCCCCTATTTTTACAGCTTTATTTCTTTCTATTATTTATTTTTATAAAAAAACACTTAAAAAAAAACAACTTTATATATTTTCCAATATGTTATTGTTAATAAAAATAAAAAGATTTTTAGTAAAAGAAGGTGTTCTAATAATAAAAAGATTAAGCGAGTTTCTAAAAATAGATATTCTCAAAATAGAATTTACGAATAAAATTTTAAAATAAATAAAAAAAATTACACATGTGTTTCGTTGGGATTTGATCCCTGGCTTTCTGCGTGTCAGGCGGATACTCTTCCACTGAGCCACCGTCTTGCGTGATAATTTATAGCTTAAATCAGATTTTATTTTTTTATAATTACCCAGTATAGAAAATCATTATCAGATATGTGGTTATTTAACTACATACTTGGTAATGGTAACTACTTACTTTTGTTATTACATTTCTTATTACCTTTATATGGCGATGTCGCGAAAAATAATGAGTTGTCGTTACACACCAGCATACGAAAAATCAAAAAATATATCGTTACCTATGTGCTTACCACTACTGACAAAAATAATGAGTCTAAAAATAGATTTTCAAAAAAATAAATTATATAAAAAAAATATTTTTTATTGTATTTTTTTTTAAATAAAATTTGCTGGTGCGGGAATCGAACCTGGGTCTACATATTGCCAGTCAACTGCTCTACCATCTGAGCTATATCGACATGTAATATTTTATAGTTAAAAACATAATTGACCTGCTGCACACAAGTAAGCTTACTCGCCAACATACATAAAATCAAAAAATATGTAGTTACATATATCCTTAGCAGTGTTTAAAAAATATTGAGTCTAAAAATAGATTTCAAAAAATTTTCAAAAAAATCTAAAAAATTATTTTCTATTTGAAATAATGATAAAAAATAAGTCATTATCAGTAACTCATTATTATATGTTTTAAAATAATGCAGAAGGTAAGTGGGTGTCATTGCTGGTACTCCAAAAAATAATGATATGTCATTACCGTTTCTACACTGGGTACTTTATACTTTTTAGTACAAGCTTGTTTTTTTGATAAAAGAGGTAGTTCTTTAGAATTTATATATAAGGCCTTACAATACACCTTACAAATTACAGAAAAGGGAAGCGAATTTTTATAATCGCTTTATGGTTATGGTTAAACTAATAGAATTCGACTTATACTAAATTAGACAAAAACTAAATAGCATATCAGGTTTGGTGTATATTTATTATATTAGCTGTACTTCCACTCTTACTTATCAACATTAAATAAATAAATAAAATAAAATGCAATAAAATATAATAAAATAAAATAAATTAAAAAAATTAAACTAAATAAAATTAAATAAATCAAATATATTAAATAAAATTTAATGAATTAAGTTAATTAAATAAATTAGATAAATTAAATAAATTAAATGTAAAAAATAAATTAAATAAATTATATAAATCAAATAAATTAAATAAACCAAATAAATTAAATAAATTAAACAAATTAAATGAATTAAATAAATTAATTAAGTTAATTAATTAAATAAATTATTAAATAAATTACTAAATAAATTATTAAATAAATTATTAAATAAATTACTAAATAAATTATTAAATAAATTAAATACATTAAATAAATAAATAGATTAAATAACCCAGTGTAGAAAATCATTACCTGATATTTGGTTATGTAACTACATACTTGGTAATGGTAACTACACTCATAGAAAAAGGTTTGTAGAAAAGTTAGTAAAACTGTTAGTACTTCAACTTAACAAATTTTTAACAAATTTTTAGTTAAAATTTAATTTTTACATATATTTAGTTAGAATATTCTTCTACCTCAAGTCCAAATTCTAATATGATATTGTCATATTAGATTTTTATTTGTTGTTTCAAAAAGGGTTGATCATATAAAGAAAGTCCGAAAAAACAATTTTTGTATTTTTTAATGCAAAAATTAAAATAATTGTTGAAAATTAAGCACACCACGGCTAAAATCTCATTCAAATATTTATTTTGTTTTGAGTTTAAAATTAGTTGTTTTTACAAAATGTATTGACAACAGACATACATATAAATAGTACCCAAAGGGTACTTTTATGTAATTGTTGCTTTCAAAAAGGAGTTGATTTATAACTGGTTTTACCAAATCAGACAGTTCATATTCGAAAGTACAAAATTCTCATCCCGTTGGTTTTTTGTACCTTATGTAATGTCTCGTTTTGAGTAGGAAAGTTATCATTTTCTTAGCGGACAACTGAAGAGTAGAGTGATGTCTACGAAACAATTGTATTGTCTATCATGAAAATGATCAACCCTTTTTGAAACAACAAATAAAAATCTAATATGACAATATCATATTAGAATTTGGACTTGAGGTAGAAGAATATTCTAACTAAATATATGAAAATATAGAAAGTCCGAAAAAACAATTTTTGTATTTTTTAATGCAAAAATTAAAATAATTGTTTAATTTTTAGTTAATTTTTTTGCTACCTCCACATTACTAACTTACAAATTTTTTTGCTATTTTTTTTTTGCTGAATTTAGTTACTAATTTTTAACAATAAATTTGCTAACTTTACAGTATTTTGCTGAATTTTAGTTACTAATTTTTAACAGAAGATTTGCTAATTTTATAAATTTTTTGTAAACTAAACAACCAATTTTGGAGCGCTTATAAACAGAATGTTAAATGACTCATAAAAATTACTGCATATTTTTAACTCGACAAAAATAATGCAAAAAGTTTTTAAATAAAGCTAAATTGAAATGGTGGAAAATTTGTCCTACTCATAAAATATCTAAATTCCCGAGTAAAAAAGTTTTGATATAATCATATATTATTTTTTTTAGTGCATATAAGTATTTATATTTACATGTGGTCACATATGGTTTTAACTAGAATCATATACAATTTTATGTAATTATATATCAGATTTTATACCTTCAAACATTTTTATATGTGGACATATGTGACTTGATATTATAACATATTGGCCTATATATAATTATATGTGCTATAAACAAGTTTATGTAATAACATATATAATATATAATTTAATATAGGCGTATATGCAAATCAGTATGACACTATATACAATAATATAAAACTGTATGTGGAGCCATATCAAAAAAATTTTATAAATTATGTAATTATATATCGGCATATATAAAACTATATATAATTGTAAGTACACAATATTTCACTTAATATATAATTAAGTAAGGCATTTTAAAAATGTTCTTGGGGATTTCATATAAATTTTTACATCCATACCAACTTTGAAGGAAATCTGGAGGCTTTTAAAAACTACTAGTTTTGGGTTGTAGTGTAAATTGCGTATAAAACTAACACTCAAATATGGGAAAACCACCTAAAAAGATTTCACTCACATGCAAAAATGTGAGATGCGTTCCTATTATTGCAAAAACCGCATAATTTGAAATAATGTTATAAAACTCAAAGTAAACCGCATAGAGAAGTTCTACAGAATAAAAACATTAACAAAATTACAATAGAAATATAATTTTTGAAAAAAGTCCGGAGTCTAAAGGCACACGAGAGAGAATACTTCTAGAGATAGAGCAAAAAACACTTCTAATTAGCTCTATTGTGAATGATTTAAGCTATTTAAAGGTATTTTTTGATCTATCTCTAGCAATTTTTTATGTTAAGATTTAAAAATAAGTTGAAAATCTGTCTCTTTTTTAACATCGTTGTATAACTTACGTGTGCCAAAATTATGAAGTTACCATTTGTAAATCCGTTATGAGCTGCAGTCACGGCTAGTTACCCTTATACCAAATTGTTGAAAATAGGGCAATGAAGACCTTGAATGATTGCGAGCAATAATTTTGTTTGGAGTCTGAACAATTTATCCGATCGAAATAAACATGTCTGTCTCATTAATAAAAAATAATTCAAAAATATATTTTTCGTGAAAAAATTTAATTTTCAAAAAAAAAAATAAGTATTTTCTTTAAAATTTCTTACAATGTCCAGTTAAAGTTTCACCTAAAGTGAAATTTAAAATTTCTATGGTAAACAACAAAAAATGCTTTAGTTAAAGTCCCAGTTAGTAGCTAAAAGGGCATTGTTGGTAATGGAGCTAATTGATATGTTATATCTCAATGAACTGCGGATAGTTTTTAGTACGGTTTTAAAGTATGGACTTTGAGTTTTAAGAATCATATCAATTTTTTCGATTAAGTGAAGGGTGTAAGATACCCTTGCTATTAAAATAAATATTGCTCTTAATATTCTATTTTGTAAATTCTACAAAATCCCTTAATCGAACTTGAAAAAAATTGCAAATGATGGTAGTTCATATTAAATCATTTTAGTTGGATTTTATCAAAATAATAATAGCTTTTACATCAACATTTTCAGAAAATTGAATCTGAATAACAACTTTTTTAACTTTTTTGTTTGAAATTATTTTGTATGAATTTACTTTGATGAAAATAAAGTACATTTTTCAACGGGCATATTTTAAAATCGTAAATTTTTAGGAATCCGGACTTGAATTCACTAAAACATTGATGGAATTCACAGTTTGTACTATTTTAAGTAGTAAATTAGACTTTTTCATATATTTGACGACTTTCTTTGTGTTAAACTTAAAAATGCATGCTATTTTACAACGATAGCACGTTAGCACTTAAACTGTTAATCCTTCTTATCTGAAATTTATTGATTAAGATTTGACACAGAATCCCTGTTTTAAAAAAATTTACTTTTTCGGTTTCAGTCAACTCTTTCTCGTTAAAAGCACGCCATTTTTTTTATAAATCAATTAACCTTGAAAAGTTTATCAACAAAATTATTTTCCTTCAAAAATAAGAATGTATTTCCTTAAGCTAATAGTATTTGCTTAACTCCTTATTTTTAAGAATCAAGTAAGCAATCGGATAACCACTTATAATTCAACTTTTTGTAAGCATGTGTGGAACCACTTATTATTCAAAATCTCATAACTACTTATTTCTCATTTTTTCGTAAGCGAGCGGGTAAGCGTGACTACCACGCCAAACAAAAATAATGAGTTTAGATGCCAAAAAATAAGTTGTGCGGAGCTATGAATTTCTATTATATAACCACTTATTTCGTAATGAAAGATTTTGCTGGGAAGCTTACTCGCCAACATACAAAAAATCAAAAAATATGTGGTTACATATATCCTTACCAGTGTTTAAAAAATATTGAGTCTAAAAATAGATTTCAAAAAATTTTCAAAAAAATCTAAAAAATTATTTTCTATTTGAAATAATGATAAAAATAAGTCATTATCAGTAATTCATTATTATATGTTCTAAAATAATACAGAAGGTAAGTGGGTGTCATTACTGGTAGTCCAAAAAATAATGATATGTCATTACCGTTTCTACACTGGGTAAGTAATTATCAGTAACTCATTATTATATGTTTTAAAATAATACAGAAGGTAAGTGGGTGTCATTACTGGTAGTCCAAAAAATAATGATATGTCATTACCGTTTCTGCACTGGAGAATTAATAAATTAAAAAAATAAATTAAATAAATGAATAAATAAATAAATAACAAAATTTCAGGACAATTGAAATTTTGTTGTTATTTATTTACAACAATAAGGTTGTTCACAAGGGGTGTGCTATTTGTTGTATCATTGTATCGTCCTAACAAAAAACAGAGTTGTTAGAATTTAAATTGAAAAAATACAACATTTGAGAATAGCACGATACAACATTTTTACGTATGTTTAGTGTCCTATGTTTGAGTGTGCTAACAGATAGAAAACCCAACAGAAAATCGTTGCTAAAGTCAAATAAAAATTTTAACAACTCTGTTTTTTCTTACGATGATACAACAGATAGCACACCCCTTATGAACAACCCAAATATCTCAATGTTTTATGTGGAAATTTTGAAAGGAAAAGTTCCCAGAATCAGAGGGTTTTTCGATAGAAAAGGTTTCCAAAACCTTAAAATTATATATAAACCATTTTTAATGGAAAAAGTAGTCAGAATGTGAACGTTTTTCTATGGCAGAAATCAATCAGATATTAGCAAAGAGAAAACATATTTGTTCTGACGGCACAATTTGTACACTCACTAAAGTTTGTCGGTAGAATCTACTGAAAATGTCAGTTAAAACAAAGATATATGCAGTTAAAAAGGCGACAAAGGTATTTACATTTAAAATAACTAAAAATTTTGTTATTTTTAACTGTTGAAAAATAACTAACAAATGCATTAAAAATAACTACCAATGTCGTAAAATTAACTGAGAAATTTTTACTACAAAAATTTCAAAACAACTGACGAAATCGGTAAAAACTGCTGTTTTTTATAGTCAATTCTTTTTGTTTATAAAAGTTATATTTTATTTTAAAAAAATTAATTTTTTTTTCTTTCGCTTATAAAAATATGTGTTATTACTTCAGCCTATTTAAAACTCGAAGTAAAAATTCCAACCCGTTCTCCAGTTGTTATGCTTTTTTGCATTGGAAATACAATACAAGTTTCTGATTTTTATTTGCAAACTAGAAATATATCAATAATAGCAAATATAAACTAAACAAGGATTTTTAAATAAAAAAAAATCAACAACATTTTTTATTTTTTAATTAACTACCAAAAATAAATGTTTGCTGTAAAATTACTGTTTTGGTAGTTGTTTATTATGATATTAAAAACAACTACTTTAAACAACTGTTACAAAATTACAGTACTTTTCGTTAGTTGTTATCTTAAATAACCGTCATAAAAGTTGTTTTGAATTTTTCTATAGAAAAACAACTGTAATTTCCGTTAAAAATAACAACTACTGATTACTACACAAACAACTGTCAAACTTTTTTGAGTGTAGCCAATCGATTGGTTCATTGTACTAGTGTAATATATCGTTTGTATCTATCAGAAAATTAGTTTTTACAATGTAATTTATTTCCGAGAACGGAAATTCGCTTCCCTAAACAAAAATTCGGTAGTGTTATCCGAAAAAATTTGTTGCAGCAAAAATTTGTTGGCATTATAATTGTTTTTTTTTTTTGGTTATATTTTAAAAAATTTTTACTGATTTCTAGTCAGAAAAAACGGTATGTATGAATAGATTTCCTTTTTATTTTAATTCTCAATATAATAACTTAAAAGAAATTTTAGTAATTTTTTATATTTTGTTTTGAATAACTGCTGAGAAAAATTAAAAAATATATTTCTTTGTAATGTTACTATTTATTTAATCGAAAACAACTTTTCTGGTTTACTTTTTTAATTATCATTGAACATTTATTTACTCTTCATAGAGTGATTGTGTATATCAAAAATACTATTTGTGATAAAGCGCAAACTTTTTGCAAAGAAATGGGAAATAGTCCTTTAAAAATTAAAATGCCGTATTAGCACAAAATTTTTAAAATATTTTTTTCACTGTTATGTTTAAAACTAAATAACTTCTCTTTTCAAAATGTGGAACTACTTCTTTATTTGTTGTTTTACTACCAAAATGTATACGGTTACTTTCTAAGGTCAAATAATTTAAAAAGTAAACTATTAATTTTTGAAAACTTTTGTTAGTAAATAATTATATTTGGATGACTTTCATGCCTTGTTTGTTTTGATTTTTAGAATTGATTACAATACCTCTTGCTTTTTTTACGATCTTGTTAGAATGTGTTTGGTAATGCAGTAAAGAAATTTGGCAATGAGATTTGTAAGCGGTTATATGGCAATGCCTTGTTAAGGTAATGGGTAATTTTTTCCTGGGTTATAACAAGCCATAGCATAAGGGGTAGAGCGTCTGCTTGAAATGCCAACGAGTGTGGGTTCAAACCCCACACGATGCATGATGTTTTTTTTTAATTAAGTTAAAATACAAACAAGTGAAAATGAACTTCCTTTTCATCGGTTCAAATATACATAATTTGTTTCAAAGAAGAACAACTTCCTTCCTATGATAAGCCAATGTTAAATTCATCAGTGAAAACCACAAATTATCACTACTCCCTATTCATCTGTTGGTATGTTTTTACTACTTCTTTTTCCTCACTTGTTTTATTGGGGTAGAAGTTAGTATTTTTTCAATATTGGTTAGGAAAGCCAATATTTTGCATAACGTGACAGAGTTTTGGTTCATCGTATATATTTTCGGTTCACAAATAAATTTAACTTTTCTGATGATGAATTTTAAATAATTGCAATTAAAATTATTGAATAACGAAAAAATTTCGTTGGTTCCGATAGAATTCCAACCAAGTTATTTTCTGTGTGTAAGACATAAAAGAAATGCCCTAAGTGTAAGAACGAAGAAAAAACAGTGAAACGAAAAGTATAATCAAAGCCTTTCAGATTTCCTTTTTCTCTAATGGAATATTAAGTCGAGTTAGAGCTTTTCTGTGTTAAGCATTAAATTTGTTTACGAAAAATTTTAAAAGAACAGCATGTTCGTTTTTGCACTTATTGTTAGGGCATTTCTTTTAACTTCTACGTTCATGTTTGTTGGGTAATTTGGATTTTAAAATGTAGATTCAAATAAAACAAAAACAATTTGAATTATAAAAAAAATGTTTATGAATCTGCATTACGAAAAAAGGTAAAAAAGTGCCCCCTCAAAATAAACCTTGGTTTGTTTTATGATGATTCCCAAAATATTTCGGGTCTAGCAACGAGATCTCACGAGCTGGACCATTTTTAAAAAAGGTCTTTTTTTTAGTTTTTGTAAAAAATTTTCATTTTAGCTGTAGACAACATACTCATTATGGGTAGCATATGAAAGGTTTTTGTGAGGCGCGTCCAGCGGTATATATACCATGTTCAAGCATATCCAGACATGTCCTATTTTCAAGGATATTCTATAAAAAAAGAAATTTTTGACTCTTTTGTACGGAGATGTTTGTTATTGAAATATCAAACTTACATATCATAATCTGTAGTCGATTTAAGTGAACACGTGTTTCAGATTTTTTTGAAATTCGGGATTTTTCGCATTTTATCAGAAATTCAATGTGGAGGAAAAAATGTGTTCTAAATAGGGCAATATGGATACCAAAACTTTTCTTTTGATAAGTAAATCATCGCAAAGTGGATATACAGTGAAGAGCAAAATTGTAACAGGGTTAACATGGTTCAGATAATTTGCTTAAAATTTTTAACTATGAAACAAAATCCAATAATTAATTCTAGCGTTATTTATTTATTAACTTGTTCTAATTAAAAAACAATAAAAAAATTTTACTAATTTATTTAACTGGAAAAAAATTACATTTTTCTCTTTAAAGAAAAATGTTACACTTTTGCACCCAGTTAATTTTTGATAATTTTCTTTAAAAATTTTAAATATAAATTTAAAAATCGTGAAATTTTTGCTGTTTTTCTATGCATGTGGGTGAATTGCTGAAAAATATTGCATTTATCTCTTCAAAAATTAGGTGTCAAATAAAATTTTCCTTATTGTTCAGGTCGCAAGCCCATCTTGGGGTATGGCAAAATTAACCATGTTGATTTTTTTAGTAAAGCCAAAAATATTTAACGGGACAATAGAATAGAATTTTGCCATTCAAAAATTTTTCGATTGGGTTACTTTCCCTATTAAATAAAATGTTTTTGAAGACTATGTATATTGCAAGTTTGGCCCAAATTTTACATTTTTGGCAAAAAAATGCCTTATTTTTCTAAGGTAGCTAGTAAAATCAATCCTCTAATTCTATTCATTTTTCTTCAATATACTGTCAATTTAAAACATCAGATGATGCCCATTTTCATTAGGGCGCCTAAAATTGTAATGAACATGTCAACAGCTTTCATGGATTGGGGCTACCTATATGGTAGTGTTATCAGTAATATGAACCAGTTTTGTATTCAAAATTATTTACTGCCACATTTTTAAATAAAATATATAAAAATAATATGCTTTTAATTCGTTTATCGACCTTACGACGTTTCCCCCAAAAAGAGGGCTTCAAACATAGAAACTTGTAGTAATCTACTTCAGGATATGGGGCTACCTAGTAAAATGGGTTTCATCTGATGTTCTATATTGACGGTATATCAAAGGAAAATTTATGTCACAAAATTTGGTAACCGAACTTACTAGCTGTCATAGAAAACTATCACATTTTTTGCAAAATGTGTAGAACTGTGCCCAAATTAAAAAAATTCAAAAGTCATCTAAAAAATTTTTTTAGTAGGAAAAGCAACCCAAACATCTCATTTCTCAATGAAAAATAGTCCGTGCTATTGCCCCACATGAAATATATTTAATACTTTTGGATTTAAGAAAATTTTCAGCATAATAAACATAGCCAGCCCTTAAAAAGGGCTTGCGACCTGAACAATAGGGAAATACTACTTAATACTCACTTTTTCACCAGATAAATGGAATATTTTCCCAACTACATATAAAGACCCCAACAATTTTATGATTTTTTAAGTTAATATTAAAAACTTCCTAAGAAATTTATCAAAACTTAACAGGGTGCAAAAGTGTAACATTTGTCATAATATAGAAAAATGTCTTCATATTCTTCGTTAATTAAAATTCTTTAAATCCCAGTGTAGAAACGGTAATGACATATCATTATTTTTTGGACTACCAGTAATGACACCCACTTACCTTCTGTATTATTTTAAAACATATAATAATGAGTTACTGACAATGACTCATTTTTATCATTATTTCAAATAGAAAATAATTTTTTAGATTTTTTTGAAAATTTTTTGAAATCTATTTTTAGACTCAATGTTTTTTAAACACTGGTAAGGATATATGTAACCACATATTTTTTAATTTTTTGTGTGTTGGCGACTAAGCTTACTTGTGTGCAGCAGGTAAATTGTGTTTTTATCTATTAAATATTACATGTCGATATAGCTCAGATGGTAGAGCTGTTGACTGGCAATATGTAGACCCAGGTTCGATTCCCGCACCAGCAAATTTTATAAAAAAAAAAAAAATACAATAAAAAATATTGTTTTTTATATAATTTATTTTTTAGAAAATCTATTTTTAGACTCATTATTTTTGTCAGTACTGGTAATCACATAGGTAACGATATATTTTTTGATTTTTCGTATGCTGGTGTGTAACCATAACTCATTATTTTTCGCGACATCGCCATATAAAAGTAATAAGAAATGTAATAACAAAAGTAACTAGTTACCATTACCAGGTATGTAGTTACATAACCACATATCTGGTAATGATTTTCTACACTGGGATATTGTTATTGATTTCTAATTAGAACAGGTTAATCAACAAATAAATTTAGAAAAAATTATATTATTTGGTTTCTTAGATAAAAATATAAAGCAGAATATCTGAACAATGTGCACCCTGTTACATTTTTGCTCTTCATTGTACATAGTTCGAAATTTTAAAAATTGCATATATTTTACGTGATGCTGTTGAATAAATTTTGTTAAAATTTTTGAGTTACTGCAATCTGCATTTGAATTCAGTATCTAGTTCATGTAAGATAAAAATCCAACTTAACAGAAAATATCCAGCACGCGGTTTTTTGGCGGAATATCTTTTTTCAACAAATTTATTGCATCAGTGGTCGAATGTTTATATTTAAAACCAAACTGTATTTCACTTAATAAGTTTTTGTCCTTACAAAATTTATTTAAATTGCTATTAATGCATATTTCGAATATTTTACTGATATTAGGAAGTAGACTAATAGCACGAAGATTTTTTGGATTACTCGAATCTTTATGCTTTTTTTGGTAATATTACAACTCTTGCCTCTCTCCATTTTTCGGAAAAATATGAATTATTTAGCATATTATTAAACAGTTTGCAATATTCAAAAATCATCCTTTCGGGTATATTCTTCAGCATTATATTATGTGTATTATCTACACCTGAAGATAATTTTCCTCTTAAATTATAAAAAATGTTCAAAATGTTTTTTTGGTTATAAAATAATCTTCAGTTTGAGTTTCATCTAAATTGTCAGATGTTTTTTCAGCGCTAAAATTTGTTTTAGTAATTTGATTAACTTCAAAGTCTGTTTTTAATTCTAAGAAATTATTAAAGAAATCATTTACTTTCACATGACTATTGTTCTTTGAATTAATATCTTTATATGCGTGAACTGACTTCAAAAAAGATCCAATTGTATCTAACATTTGTTCATGATCGCGTATAATAAAGTTATTTGAGTTATCTTTTTCCAGACTGTCCGTTGGTATTCCTGCATCATTCAGTAAGTGTTCTCAATTTTCCGATATTTTTATGTTTTGAAGATTTAAAGGTTTAAAATTCTTATTTATTTCCTCAAACATATGCTTCGAATCCTTAGGATCCAAAATAGATAGCTTTTCTTGAACACGTTTATTATAGACAATTTTGAAATTCTCATTTATGAATTTTTTGATCAGCTTTAACTTAACCTTCAGAAGATTTAGGGTAGATTCGAATAGAGTAAGCTCTAATCTGTTGTGCCTCTTAATACACGTAAGGATTTTACTTTTTTCAAGATGCAATTTTCTTATAGTTGTACTAGTTCTTTTCGTTAATGTATCAATGTTTCCATACTTAGGTGTGACCTCTTCTATAGTACTTACGATTATTTCGTTAAGTCTATGTATATGGGAATCAATTTCAGAATTCCTAAGATTTCTATCGTTGGGTATTTGCCGTTCATTTTCCAATTTACTTATTATCTTGTTTTTAAACTTTTTCCAGTTTGTTTTCTTATAGTTGTATTTAGGTATCTGCATTTCTTCTATAAAAGTAAAATTTTGTTCCCTATTTATGGAAGCAAAAATTTGGATAGCGTTATGATCACTGTCATATTCTAATGTTTTAAGACAATTTTAAGTAGTGATGTTTAATCCGCAATACACACATCCAAATACGACCCTAATCTAGGGAATGAAGGTAAATTTGAGGTATAAAATTTGCATCTAAAAGTTATTTTGTTATCCATCAACCATTCTTTAAGTTTATTACCCTTTGAATTATTGGTAGGGTTACCCCAATCCGAATGTCTACAGTTTAGATCTCCAGCTAATATATAGTTATTGTTTATATTCTGCAAGTCTAAGGACTCAAAAAGATTATGTATTTCAGTTTTAATATTTGAATCGTTATTACCGGAAGGTTAATAAGCCGATATAATATAAATTGTTTGATTAGTAATCATTGGTTTTCAAACTATGCAAGTTTCCAAAAATGAGAATGAATATGTTGTATTATTTGAATAACTACAGTATTTAAGATTCTTTCTGATTAATATGGCAGTACCTCCTCCCTGTTTAGCACCAGTCCTATCTTTCCTAATCATATTGAAATCGCTAAACTGGGGTTTATGTCTAGGATTAAGTTTTGTTTCATTCAAAAGGACAACATCTGGATTGTGTTCGTTAAGAAATTGCTGAAGGTCGTATCGTCTACTTATAGATATTAAAGAATTTACATTTATATGAATAATTTTAAGATTTTTTGATATAGTGTTAGTCTGTTTATTAGCCATATTTATACACCTACCAAGGAAAATATTGTATCTATACGAGATGTTTCTATCTGTAATTGTTTTTTTAAAATTTGCCATTTGATTACTTAGATTTATCATCATATTTTTCAATTCCAATAAGAAATGATTAGTAGATTTATCATTTAAATTATTTACATTATTATTTAGATTATTAGTCCCTCTAACTATATTTGCAAAGCTAACTTCGGGGTTAGTAAATTTGTTAATATTACTTGTTCTACTTTCTAATAATATCTTTTTTCTAGATCTAAGTTTTTCTTGTAGTAGCTTATACTTTTCACAGCCTCTGTACGAGGCATATTTATTACACACTACGCAGAACAACTTGTCTTTTTCAACAGCTGGAACATCACGTGTAGGACATTTCCTTTTTCATGCTGATTGTTACATTTTACACATTTTGCTTGTAGATAACAGTTTGCGGCACTGTAGAAGAACCCTTGGCAGTTACGACATTGAGGTATTTCCGGACGTTTTACTTACTCCCATTTAACACAACGGTGAAGAATAGCTTTAATGTTTTTTAATTTGTTTATATTAGGGTAGAGGGGGGATCCTTCGCCAGTGGGGCACATACACTAATCCCATTTTTCTCCGCTATTAAGGGAGATAAAAAATTGGAAAAAATATATTTTGTGCATTTTTCAATTACCTTTCCTTGACATCCACTTTGATGAATTTATATCACATGTGGTCGAAGACAGACGTGTTTTTGTGTTTTTTGGGGTGCCAAAAAAATAATAGGAAGCAACTACATTTTGCAATAACTTCCTCAAATCATGTGATAAGAAAATAATTTTTTATTATGTTAGACTTACGATTCTAAGGTTTCGAAAAATAATAACTTGATTTTAATAAATGCTTAAAAAGTGTGAAAAAATATTAATTTTAAGTTAGTGCCTGTCTCTGGGGCACAATCACCAGATGGCCCCTGGAGCTACAAAGAGTTGGTGCATCCGTGCCTAAAATGCTCTATAGGACTTTTCAATATGTTTAAAATATGTTTAATAGTAAATTAGAACAATCGTGTTCATACTTAAATTTATATTAATTATTCAGTTTTTTGTAATTTTGACGAATCATTATATTATAGTTTCAAATTATTTTTTTTTAATGTAGTGGAGATTTATTGATTAAAAAGAATCACATATCTTAAAGAACTTATTATAAATTATTTATTTCAGTCATTAAAAGATTGACTTTGCTGTATTAACAAATTTTTTTTGTTGAAATTGTATCTAGCTCTTTTGGCGAATATACCCCAGGTTTGGGGCAGTTACGCCGAATTGAGTTACTTTGAAAATCATTAAAAAAATAATAGAAAATATGCAAATAATTAGAATAAAATTCATAGAAATTATAGCCAAGATATGTAGATTTTCAATTTGAAAGTAATTTTTGAAAAATAATTAGTGGTTAAGAAATGACAGTGGTTTGAAAAAAAAGTGGCGAAGGATCCCCCCTCTACCCTACTAGTTGGCGTTATTTGTAGCCTTTTTCAGTCAATTTTTTTTGTCGAAAATTGACTGACTTTAATGAATTGTAAGTCCTCTGTTTGGAATTTTAAAAATTCTTCGAATATTTCTTCGGTATATATGTTAGACTCGAGGCCCTTTAGTAAATACGTTTTCGTTTTTAAACCTTTCGGTGTAAATGTAAAAAATTTAGCTTTCGATTTTTCTACGTAAGCTTTTACTCTTAGAAAATCTTCGAGATTGTTCATAAATAATGATTTTTTATTTTTGAATTCCTTAATTTTGAATTGCTTTATTTTTCAGGCATTTTTGATAAATTCAATTAGTTGTGTTGTTTCGATGTCAACAATGTTTATTGGAGGTACTTTTTTGTTATTATTTTTAGCAGTGTTAACCACGGTATTATTTTCTTTTGATGTTGAAATGTTTTTGTTTACTCTTTGCACTTCATCTAATGCTGCAATAGCTGAATTAAATTTTTGAGACTTTATATTGTTCTGTTTTACATGATTCTCAAATTTTGTTCAGCATTTCTTGATCACATTGTGTTGCCCTATTTAGAATATATTGTTTCCACCATATTGAATTTCTGAGAAAACGCGAAAAATCGCGAATATCAAAAAAATCTGTAACACGTGTTCACTTAAATCGTCTATAGATTATGATATGTAAATTTGACATTTCAATCACAAATATCTCCGTACAAAAAGTCAAAAATTTGTTTTTTTTATAGAATATCCTTGAAAATAGGACATGCCAGGATATGCTTGAACATTTTATATATACCGCTGGACGCACCTCTAAAAAACCTTTCATATGATACCCATATTGAGTATGTTTTCTGCAGCTAAGATGCAAATTTTTTACAAAAACTAAAAAAAATACCTTTTTAAAAATGGTCCAGCTCATGAGATCTCATTGCTAGACCCAAAATATTTTGGGAATCATCATAACACAAACCAAGGTTTATTTTGAGGGGTGCACTTTTTTTACTTTTTTTCTGTCCATATAAGGTGAGTTAATAGACCAAACATATTTTCTCCACCATATTGAATTTCTGATAAAACGCGAACAATCGTGAATTTCAGGAAAACCTGAAACACGTGTTCACTTAAATCGACTAGATTGACATTTAAATCATATAATTCTTCTTACAAAAGAGTCGAAAACTTGTTTTTTTTTGAAGAATATCTTTGCAAACAGGACATTTCTATTAATGATTGAACATGTTACAGCTGGACGCGCCTCAAAAAACCTTTCATATGGTATCAATATTGTGTATATTGTCTTTAGATAATTACCAAAATTCTGCCAAAAGCTAAAAAAATACCTTTTTAAAAAACGGTCCAGCTCGTGAGATCTCATTCCTAGACCCGAAATATTTTGGGAATCATCATAAAACAAACCAAGGTTTATTTTGAGGGGGGCACTTTTTTTCTGTTCATATAAGGTGAGTCGGTCTAATCTACATCCCAGTGTAGAAAATCATTACCAGATATGTGGTTATGTAACTACATACTTGGTAATGGTAACTAGTTACTTTTATTATTACGTTTCTTATTACCTTTATATGGCGATGTCGCGAAAAATAATGAGTTATGGTTACACACCAGCATACGAAAAATCAAAAAATATATCGCTACCTATGTGCTTACCAGTACTGACAAAAATAATGAGTCTAAAAATAGATTTTCAAAAAAATAAATTATATAAAAAAAAATATTTTTTATTGTATTTTTTTTTTTTTTATAAAATTTGCTGGTACGGGAATCGAACCTGGGTCTACAGATTGCCAGTCAATAGCTTTACCATCTGAGCTATATCGACATGTAATATTTAATAGATAAAAACATAATTGACCTGCTGCACACAAGTAAGCTTACTCGCCAACATACGAAAAACCAAAAAATATGTGGTTACATATATCCTTACCAGTGTTTAAAAAATATTGAGTCTAAAAATAAATTTCAAAAATTTAAAAAAAAATCTAGAAAATTATTTTCTATTTGAAATAATGATAAAAGTAAGTCATTATCAGTAACTCATTATTATATGTTTTGAAATAATGAAGGAGGTAAGTGGGTGTCATTACCGGTAGTCCAAAAAATAATGACATGTCATTACCGTTTCTATACTGGGATGTATCATTATGATTCTGATTTGGCTCACGGGGTAAGGCGATGAACTTCTAAACCTAAGGTCGATGGTTCGAATCGTGACTGCACGCTGAAGAAAAACGGCCTGTCCCAAACATAGTTTTGCTGGTAATATATATATTTGGAGAAATTGTTAAACATATTCGCCGTGTTTTTACTAGAAACAATATATATTTGCATGCAAATATATTATTTTTGCCTGTAAATATATAAATGTTTGGATGAAATGGCGCTATCGCCAAATATATATATGTTTGGCAGCAAATATATAATATGTGTGTCATAAGCAAATTATTTTTACATGCAAATACTATATATAAATAACCCAGTGTAGAAAATCATTACCAGATATGTGGTTATGTAACTACATACTTGGTAAAGGTAACTAGTTACTTTTATTATTACGTTTCTTATTACCTTTATATGGCGATGTCGCGAAAAATAATGAGTTATGGTTACACACCAGCATACGAAAAATCAAAAAATATATCGTTACCTATGTGGTTACCAGTACTGACAAAAATAATGAGTCTAAAAATAGATTTTCAAAAAAATAAATTATATAGAAAAAAATATATTTATTGTATTTTTTTTTAAATAAACGTTGCTGGTGCGGGAATAGAACCTGGGTCTACAGATTGCCAGTCAATAGCTCTACCATCTGAGCTATATCGACATCTAATATTTAATAGATAAAAACATAATTGACCTGCTGCATACAAATAAGCTTACTCGCCAACATACAAAAAATCAAAAAATATGTGGTTACATATATCCTTACCAGTGTTTAAAAAATATAGATTTCAAAAATTTTAAAAAAAAAATCTAGAAAATTATTTTCTATTTGAAATAATGATAAAAATAAGTTATTATCAGTAACTCATTATTATATGTTTTAAAATAATGCAGAAGGTAAGTGGGTGTCATTACTGGTAGTCCAAAAAATAATTATATGTCATTACCGTTTCTACACTGGGTATATAAAAAAAAATATTTTTTATTGTACCCCCGAGTAAAAAAAATTATATATAATCATATATGGCATATATAACAATATATAATTATACATGTCGTTATGTATATCCATATATAATTATATATGACGATTTTTCACAAAATTTTTCCTTATATTATGCCATATATAATTTCATCTAATTAGATATCGGCCTTCATAATATTAGATATGGCATATATAATTATATATTACATAACATGGTTGATCTTATTGCATATATAGTTATATATAGAACTATATCTTAATATATATGGTGGCATTTTAGCAATATATAATTATATATGGTATCATTTAAACGATATATAATTATATATGGTGACAGTTAAACTAGATATTATCATATATGGTGCCATTTAAACAATATATGGTCATATATGGTACCTCATAAACCAAATCTTTAATTCAGTTCCAGATATGATAATATATGGTACTATATATAGTGCGATATATATTTATATATGGTGTTATTTAAGATATATATTATCATATATGGTGCCATTCAAACCATATATTATCATATATGGTGCCATTCAAACCATATGCTATCATATATGGTACCATTTAAACCATATATTATCATATATGGTGCAATTTCAACAATATATGCCCATATATGGTACCTCATGAACAATATTTTTAATACAGTTCCACATATGATAATATATTCTACCATATATAGTGCCATATATATTTATATATGGTGTTATTTAAGCAATATATTACCATATATGGTGCCATTTAAAACATATATTGTCATATATGGTGCCATTTAAACAATATATGCTCATATATGGTACCTGATGAACGACATTTTTAATACAGATGCAGATATGATAATATATGCTACCATATATAGTCCCATATATATTGATATATGGTGTCATTTAAACAATATTAATATATAGACATTTATGGTATCATTTAAACAATATATTGTCATATATGGCACAATTTAAACAATATATGGTCAAATTTGGTACCACATCAACATTTTGAATACAATTCCATATATGGTTTAATTTGAATAATGTAAAACTGTATGGCGCTATAAAAAATATTATCAGATATGTTACTTCATTAACAATATTTATAATACAGTGTCATATATTGTAATATATGTATATCATTCAATATATATTGATGTATGGTAATGGTACAATAATTCCAATATCAGTTGAGATACAATTTGTGGGTCCATATCAACAATTTGTTCACGTACATTTAACATATATATGTATATGTACATTTAAGTTATAATTTATAAACACTTTATAAAGTTAAATAGTTCCATAAACCTCGTCTAACTGTATAGAATGTTTATGAATATACGATTTAATATATAATAATTACAACTAAAAATTGGTGCCATTATCTAAAATTTAATTTAATGTTAACTTATAATAAAATAAAAATGTATTTCCTAAAAATAAAAATATAGTGTTAAATAATGTTAATATACAATAGGTTTAAGTTTAACATCCCAGACAGAAAAATATAATCGGCACAATGCTGGCAAACCGTTGGCGATGGTCGGTTATGCGTTGGCAGAACGTTGCATTAACTATCTTGGCAAAAAAATAGATTTCAAAAAACATTTTTCAAAAAATTGAGAAAACTTTTTTTAATATTTGCTTTTAAAAACATGAAATTTAACCCAGTCCACCAGATTGTCAGCCAAGACCTCTACACTCTAATCTAACGAGACTTGTTATAGATGTGTGATAGCTACAAATTAAATGAATGATAAAAGCATTTCGAGCAAACTTATAAGCATCGAAAAAAAGGTATTCCAGAAATTATTAAATGTATTTTAGAAAATTTTAATTGTATATCACAAAATATTATTTGCACTTCAGAAACTACAATATTACGCAAGTTTAATTATTTATTTATTTAGTTGTGTTTAGAAATAATGAAATCTATTTCAGAATTTCATACACGCTGAAAAAAAAAGGCCTCTCCCAAACATATTTTTGCTGGTAATATATATATATTTGGAGAAATTGTTAAACATATTCGCCGTGTTTTTACTAGAAACAATATATATTTGCATGCAAATATATTATGTTTTCAAGCAAATATATTATGTTTGCCTGTAAATATATAATGTTTGGATGAAATGACGCTATCGACAAATATTATATGTTTGGCAGCAAACATATAATATATGTGTCATAAACAAATTGTGTTTCCATGCAAATACTACATATAAATAAATTATTTAGTTATAAAGCAATTATTAATATATGTCAAACAATAGGCGTATTTATTCTACTCTCCAAATTTCTCTATATTTTAATGGAAAAACAAAAAAAAATAAAATTAATACATCTACTGTTTGGCGATTACTTAATAACTAAATATATTATAAATCACATTAAATTTTACATCTAATACAAATCTTTCATTGAAAAACAATAATTATTAACAAATATTAATTAAAAGCTCTTATAATAAGTTAATACTTTAATATACACAATTAAATAATTTTTTTTTTCTTTTTAACACAATTTTATGTTTTATTTATACTAATTTATTTTATTTTTTCACATCTTTCACAATAAAATTAATAAATAAAGGAAAAATATCACTAAATTTTCTGACTAGATGCAGTCTAGCTAAACTAAAGGATTATTACCAACTACAAAAGTTAAAATATCTACATACAACTTTATATGTATCAAGAATGGAAATTCGCCGTTTTTCCAAATATATGTTAATTGCATCCACCAATATAATTATTACCGGGAAATATATGTATAGTAACTATAAAAACAATATAATTGGAAGCACACTGCAAATACATATATGGTAGTTTGTAAACATACATTGATTACCTCCAAACATATACAAAAACGTCTTTTTGTAGCTAATAGAGAAAAATTTCTCAAATACATTTCATAATTTCGGAAATACGATTGATAATTTCTGAAATACAGTTTGATAATTTCTGAAATGCAGTTGTGAATTTCGGAAATACAATTAATAATTTCTGAAACACAATTGATAAAACTGAACTTCAATTGACTAGTTCTGAAATACAATTCATAAATGTGAAAAATAATTGATGAGTTCTGAAACACAATTGATAAAACTGAAATTCAATTGATTATTTCTGAAATACAATTGATAAATCTTAAAACAATTAATACAATTGGAAATGGTGTAGAGCGTCAAAAAGATGTAAATAAAATTATTTTATTCAAAGATTTCAATTTAATAAAAAAATAAATATATAATTTTATAAAAAAATTTATAGAAAAAAAAATTTTAATTTTATAAAAAGAAATTCATTTTGTAAAAGAAATGCATATTGAACTCGTTACCTTCTGAGTTTAAACTTTATTTTAACAAAATATTGTAATTTTTATACAATCAGTGCTCTGCCAGTCTATTATTTTTTGAACAGTTGGCAATATATGTCTGGGATCTTATTTAATCCCAAATAAATGGAGATCTTACGTAGTACCCAAATATAATGCGGCATCTAATTTTATGTGTCATTTTTATGGATACTTTTAGATGTCAATCCCCAAATATATTGCTGTTTCTAATTCGATCTGCCATTTTAATACCGAAATAAATTGCTGGATCTAATTCGATCTGCCATTTTTCTGATAAATTTAGATCCAAGTTTATCCCCAAATATATTGCTGGATCTAATTTGATCTGCCATTTTTCAGATCAATTTATATCTAAGTTTATCCACAAATATATTGCTGGATCTAATTCGATGTGCCATTTTTCGGATCAAATTAGATCTAAGTTTATCCCCAAATATATAGCTAGATCTAATTCGATCTGCCACTTTTTCGGATCAAATTAGATATACGTTTATCCACAAATATATTGCCGGATCTAATTTGATCTGCCAAAATTGAGATCAAATTAGATCTAAAAATATCCGCAAATATATAGCTGGATCTAATTGGATCCGCCATTTTTCGGATCACATTAGATCTAAAAATATCCGCAAATATATAGCTGGATCCGCCAATTTTCGGATCAAAATAGATCTAGGTTTATCCCCAAAGATATCACTGGACCTCCCAATTTTGAGATATAACTTGATCTTAGTTTATCCCCATATATACAATGGGATCTAATACGATATGATTGGATACACCCAATTTTGAGATCTAATTAGATCAGCTAGATATTACAGCAGATCTTAAACAATATCAAATTGGATATGATTAGATATTGCGCGAGATCAATTTTTTTTTACTCGGGCCTACATATTTTTTTTTTAAATAAAAATATTGAGTCTAAAAATAGATTTAAAAAAATTTTCAAAAAACTCTAAAAAATTATTTTCTATTTGAAATAATGATAAAAATAAGTCATTATCAGTAACTCATTATTATATGTTTTAAAATAATACAGAAGGTAAGTGGGTGTCATTACTGGAAGTCCAAAAAATAATGATATGTCATTACCGTTTCTATACTGGGAATATAAGATGTGCGTCACTATAAAGTGTAACACCCATTTTTCTTAATAACTTTTTTCACCTTTAATCAAAATTATTTTTCTTAATCACAATATCTTTGAAAAATGTGTCAGATTTTAAAATGTATCAGTTTGTCAAATTTGACTTGTTAGTTAGTTCACAATGGATAATCAAAGACAAGTGCATACAAAAATTATTCAAATAATTCAAAAAAAACCATATTGGAGTTATACAAAAGTTGCTAGGGAAGTCCACGTGACCAGGCAATGTGTTTCCAGAGTGGTCAAAAAGTTCAACAAAGACCTAGAAATTGAAAGAAAGCCTGGAACAGGTAAAGCAAAACTGGTAACGAACGACGCGAAAGCCAAAAAGGTTGAGAAGCTTTTGCTGGCTCTTCCAAACATTTCTGGTCGCGAAGTGGCCCGGCGCGTGCAATGTTCGGATAGTTTTGTGCGCCGAGTTAAATCTAAAGCTGGCCTTAAAACATTTAAAGTCCAAAAAGTTCCGGATAGAAATGCTAAGAAGAATATTGAAGCAAAAAAAGAGCAAAACTCCTCAAAAAAGAATTTTTTCAAAAGTTCGAATGTTGTGTAATGGATGATGAAACTTACGTTTTTGCAGACTTTGCGCAGCTTCCTGGCCAAGAGTTTTATGTAGCGGATAGTAGAGGCAATGTTTCTGAAGAGTTCCGAACTAAAAAACTATCAAAATTTCCCAAAAAGTTCCTAGTTTGGCAGGCTATTTGTAGCTGCGGCAACAGAAGTGCATCGTTTGTTACATTGGGATCAATAAACTCAGATATTTATATCAAAGAGTGTCTTCAAAAGAGGTTGCTCCCATTTCTAAGACAGCACAACATATCAACATTCTTCTGGCCAGATTTGGCAACATGTCACTACAGTAAAAGCGCAATAGACTGGTATAATAAAAATAATGTTATTTTTGTTCCAAAAGAGGCTAACCCACCAAACTGCCCATAGCTGCGACCTATTGAAAGATATTGGGCTCTGGTCAAAAGAGAACTAAAGAAGAGTACATCTGTTCCCAAAACCATTACTAGTTTTCGATATAAATGGACAGCTGGTACCAAAAAAATCACCGAAAACACTATAACATTGCTTATGGATGGCATAATGAATAAAATAAAAAATTTTATAAAATTAAATTATATATTTAGTTAGAATATTCTTCCACCTCAAGTCCAAATTCTAATATGATATTGTCATATTAGATTTTTATTTGTTGTTTCAAAAAGGGTTGATCATTTTCATGATAGACAATACAATTGTTTCGTAGACATCACTCTACTCTTTAGTTGTCCGCTAAGAAAATGATAACTTTCCTACTCAAACCGAGACATTACATAAGGTACAAAAAACCAACGGGATGAGAATTTTGTACTTTCGTATATGAACTGTCTGATTTGGTAAAACCAGTTATAAATCAACTCCTTTTTGAAAGCAACAATTACATAAAAGTACCCGAAAAAACAATTTTTGTATTTTTTAATGCAAAAATTAAAATAATTGTTGAAAATAAGCACACCACGGCTAAAATCTCATTCAAATATTTATTTTGTTTTGAGTTTAAAATTAGTTGTTTTTACAAAATGTATTGACAACAGACATACATATAAATAGTACCCAAAGGGTACTTTTATGTAATTGTTGCTTTCAAAAAGGAGTTGATTTATAACTGGTTTTACCAAATCAGACAGTTCATATACGAAAGTACAAAATTCTCATCCCGTTGGTTTTTTGTACCTTATGTAATGTCTCGGTTTGAGTAGGAAAGTTATCATTTTCTTAGCGGACAACTGAAGAGTAGAGTGATGTCTACGAAACAATTGTATTGTCTATCATGAAAATGATCAACCCTTTTTGAAACAACAAATAAAAATCTAATATGACAATATCATATTAGAATTTGGACTTGAGGTGGAAGAATATTCTAACTAAATATATGAAAATATAGAAAGTCCGAAAAAACAATTTTTGTATTTTTTAATGCAAAAATTAAAATAATTGTTGAAAATTAAATTAATTTTTAAATAAAATAATACAGAATATAAATCTGTAATAAAAATGCAAAATAAAACTGTTTTATTTTTAACTCTAGCTTACTCCAGTCAGTTTTTATTTGACTTTTGATGTGTTACAGTTTATAGTGACGCACATCATATTTAGTTATAAAGCAATTATTAATATATGCCAAACAATAGGCGTATTTATTCTACTCTCCAAATTTCTCTATATTTTAATGGAAAAACATAAAAAGTAAAATTAATACATCTATTGTTTTGCGATTATTTAATAACTAAGTATATCATCATTCATAAATCACATTGAATTTTACATCTAATACAAATCTTTCATTGAAAAACAATAACTACAATCTCTTCATTTATTTTTTATTTATTAACAAATATTACCCAGTGTAGAAAATCATTACCAGATATGTGGTTATGTAACTACATACTTGGTAATGGTAACTAGTTATTTTTGTTATTACATTTCAAATAACCTTTATATGGCGATGTCGCGAAAAATAATGAGTTATGGTTACACACCACCATAAGCAAAATCAAAAAATATATCATTATCTATGTGCTTACCAGTACTGACAAAAATAATGAGTCTAAAACTAGATTTTCAAAAAAATTAATTACCCGAGTAAAAATAGTTATATATTGTCATATATCATGTGATTGGGCTACATCTGACAATGAATGGAGTCACATTAAGACACATTTCATTATATACAACTACATCTGATATTATTTTTTCAACGAAGTTTTTGTAAGGTAATTGATATTATTACATATCCCCAAATCTGACTCCATATATAACTACATAAGCCTTATAAAACTAATCAAATTATATGTAGTGATCGATATGATTATATATGATTTGATACTAAGTTTTATAACACTGTATGTGTCGTTGTACTAAAAATATAATTTAATTTAATGTAAAATCAAAATTAGTTATCTGCAAATTCAGAGTTAATTACTCCCTAGCCAAATAATTTTCATGTGATGTTTTTGCATGTAAAATCATATTAAAAAATGATGCGTACGATTTAGAAGACAAAAGTATTCAAATAAATTTTTATTTTATGTTTTAAAATTTGGGTCTTCTTTGGGTGTTAAAACCATAGACATTTCAATGTTAATTTAATAGCTGGTATGCATAAAAAGTATGCCTAATATCAGAAAAAATTTTATAAAATCAGATATTTTTATATCAAATTAGATATAATTTGTTGTCCTGGATATGGACAAATCTCGGATCAAACTGTATCAAATTATATTTAATTTGATATAATTAGACACATGTAGATGACCCATTTTTCGGATCAAGTTGTATGTCGTTGTATATGGGGATTTATCAAAAAAGATATACTTATGTATGACACCATATTAAGATTTTTACCCGGGTGTATAAAAAAAAATATTTTTTATGGAATTTTTTTTTTTAAATAAAAAAACAACTACATGAGATAGGGACAAGCTCTCAATTTTTTAATGAGTGGGGCTACTATAGTATACTATGGTCAATAGCTCTACCATCTGAGCTATATCGACATGTAATATTTAATAGATAATAACATAATTGACCTGCTGCACACAAGTAAGCTTACTCGCCAACATACAAAAAATCAAAAAATATGTGATTACATATATCCTTACCAGTGTTTAAAAAATATTGAGTCTAAAAATAGATTTCAAAAAATTTTCAAAAAAATCTAGAAAATTATTTTCTATTTGAAATAATGATAAAAATAAGTCATTATCAGTAAATCATTATTATATGTTTCAAAATAATGCAGAAGGTAAGTGGGTGTCATTACTGGTAGTCTAAAAAATAATGATATGTCATTACCTTTTCTACACTGGGTAATTAAAAACTCTTATAATAAGTTAATACTTTAATATACACAATTAAATAATTTTTTTTTTAACACAATTTTATGTTTTATTTCTACTAATTTATTTTAATTTTTCACATCTTTCACAACAAAATCAATAAATAAAGGAAAAATATCACTAAATTTTCCGACTAGATGCAGTCTAGCTAAACTAAACGATTATTACCAACTACAAAAGTTATAATGGCTACATACAACTTTATATGCATCAAGAATGGAAATTCGCCGTTTTTCCAAATATATGTTAATTGGAAATATAATTATTATAAAGTTAAAAATGCAAAAATATGTATCCTTAGATGACAAAATATGACTAATTTACAATCAAACCCATGTTTACCGGGAAATTCATGTATATTAACTATAAAAACAATATAATTGGAAGCATACTCCAAATACATATATGGTAGTTTGTAAACATACATATAATTACCTCCAAACATATACAAAAACGTCTTTTTCCTCCGTGTGGTGTTGAAACAAAACAAAATTGCTTTGAATTTAAAATGGAAGAAAACTAAATTAAACCCAAAGAACCAAACCATATCGTTTCGAATTCGTAACAATATCATTTCGATGATAAGTTTGTCCGGGAATGATATCATTAGCGATTCTTAAGTGATAGGTACTGTGAAGAAAAATGCACATTCGCTAATGATATCGTTATGATATCGAAGAAATCGAATCATATATTCTCTCGAAAACTATTCGATATTCGAAATACCGAATATATAAATCAACAATTTTTCGGATCTATATTACCTTGCAAGCTGCATTCTTGGTATTATATTATTTTATATTTTTATATTTTTTTTATATTTATTAATTATTATTATTTAATAACATAAAACTTCATTCTTAATAATAAAAACTGCTAAGCCTATGGCTTGTCAGAACTCGTTATTGATGAATTTTTACGAGAAAATGATTCAATTTCGATACAAGCTCGACTCATTTGGCATACTGGGATATTATAAAGTTAAAACAGGTTTACAAACCTGTAACTGTAACTTTATAAAACATTTGTGAATTCAAATATTAAAATATTAAAGCAAATTACACAAGGGCAGTTTTTTTGCAAATTTGACAATTTATCCCAAATTTGACAGGCCCTCTTTTAGGAACCGCTGAGGTTATTAATCCAATTTTCGGGGAACATGTTAGTCAAGCAAGGTACAACTAAAATACAAAGTTTAGTCCAATTCAAATAGGGTCGAGAAATTCCATTTGTTGATTTTATATATGTTTTCAGCCTATTACTTTAAACATTACGAGTATAAGGTCATATGTGGTTTTGCTGGGATATAAATACAAACATAAAAGCAGCTGCAATCTGTTTACCAGCAATTGTATAAATAATATTTTACGATTACTTAAATAAGTCATGCATGGACTATTTATGAATTCAAGCGATAAATTAATATTTATATTCGAGGTTTTATATTTTTACTATTTTTGTTTTTATCAGGGAGTGACAAATAATTTATAACAAATTATTGCGGTTGAAATATTGTAATTAAAATTTAAAAGTAAAAGTGGAGTATAAGACTTTTCATCAGGTATTACCAAAAAAAGGTACACTCACAATATTTTATCCTTAAAAACAACCCAAAATACATACTAACTTAATTGAAAACAAAACTAAAAAAAGGACTAGTGATTTTTCATTATATTCAAACCATTTTGCTATTTATTTTCAAACATTGTTTAAATAATCCATAAAAGAAATAAAAATAATTGAAAAGTCTATTAAAACAATCAAATTTTAATTGACAAATCGTAAAAAAATCGATATTGTGATTTGTTTTTTCATATTTGAAAGTTTTTTTTTTGTTTGAATTTTCAAAACATTACACCATACACAACACACTCGTTCATATATTTATTGGCTATGTTTGTGTGTATGAGTAAAAAATTTCTTTTAATTTGAATTGAAATAATTATGTATATAAACCAGGGATCGGCAAACGCAACTAACCTTAGTTTTGTGCTTGTATGAGTGAGATGTAACTTTCCCTCTCTCAATGCACTGAATGAAATTTATGTATAGAGCAATTCCATATGAAAACGATCAAAATTGGCAAATCTTTGGACGACCCCTCTCCGATTTTAAAATAAATAGTCTCAATCGATTGCCCAGCAAAAAATAATGTACCTACATATTTTTTTTTTTTTTTATAGTGACTGGTTTAGTGGTGGTGTACACCACTGTCATGTGACAAAATTGAAGAATTCTTCATAAGGGACCTCATTGAAAGTTGTTTTAAAAAAAAAATACTAAAGCGATCGCAACGAGTGATAGCTCGTTGGAAAGGCTTTAATTGAAAAATAAAATTTTCCTAATTTTTCTCAGAAATTTACCTTTTTTCCCATGAAAATTAAATTTTCCCATGCAAATTAAATTTTCCGATTTTCCACAGAAGCTCCTAAATTTTCCGGCTAATTTTTTTTTTTTGGATTCCTCATAATTTTTGCTTTAAGAATCAGCAATCTAAAAATGGGCCCCGACTCCTTGTTTGGACAGGAGAGGAGCATTTAAGAGACCACCTTGTTCTCATTGTTTTTAAATTTTTTATAATTGAATTATTTGTAATTATTTAACATTATTTTATTATTAAAAATACATTTTAAAAATTATTTTACAGTTAAAAATACATTTATGAAGAAAAAATAAATTTTTTTTAAGAGCACCAAGTTGAGTGTGTAGTGAATATGGTCTGCCTGCCTTCACAAGATCGGCCATAAATCCATGGATAATAGCAGCAGTGGCAAGTAATGGCACACCAAACCCGACTGAGGCTACAGGTCATAAAATGTTTTGTAAATTTTTTAAATTACCAGGTAATAAATATTTCGCCTAAAATGACACGTGCAGAAACAAGTCATAAAACACGGATTTTCCATAAATATGGCGAAATATTTATTACCTGGTAATTTAAAAAATTTACAAAACGTTTTATGACCTGTGGTCGGCTTATTGGCAGTAACCAATTAAGTCCCTCTTTAAAAAACATTTTATGACCAGTAGTTCACGCAAATTTTCCTATTAAAGAAAAGCAAATATCGCTTATTTTTTTTTACCTATTTTTTACCAAAAAATAAATATAAATACTTCACACACTCTGAGTCAAATTTTAGTTGAATACTAAACGTGAAAGTGTTAAAGTGTTTTTTTTTTGTAAAGTAAAGAGTGAAGCTGTAAAGACAATTTAAAGTAAAATGAATAAATTTTGCTGCAATCCGTTTAACAAGAGTGGACATCGTTCGAAAAAGATAAAAGTATTAAAATTAACTGGTGTTTCGAAGCGATACATGAATGAATTAAATATACAATACGGTGAAGAAGCAGAATTCATTTGGCCCAAGTGTAAAATCGATTTGTCTCAACAAGCAAATGCATTGAAACAAATGCAACCACAATCCGAGAGTGAAATGACAATTGAACAAAATGTTTCATCTGATAGTGAGGCAGACATTCCGATGGTCAATATGTCTTTGAGTCCTTTGAATGAGGCTATTACCACTTTAGGTGAATCGCCTATTACAAAAAGAAAGTTGCGAAGTGAAAAATACAGGAAAGAAAAAAAAGGCAATCGCGACAATATTTGATGAAGGCTCTGATAACGAATGCAGTCAAGCAGATGACGTTGATGACGGCAAACAAATGATTGAGCAGTTGAAAAGAAAATTCAATTTAGCGACCACTTTTCCGGAGAAATATCTCATTTTATCTGTGCTGCCTCAATCATGGTCTATACGCAAGATTTCTGAACAGTTTCAAACATCTTTTTACATCGCGAGAAGAAGCAAAGAATTAGTTCGACAGAAGGGCATATTGGCGACTCCCACCAAGAAATTTGGCTCAAGGACCCTCAGCGAAGCAACGGTGAAATTGATTCAAGATTTTTACTGCAATGATGACAACAGCCGCGCCTGCCCAGGTACACGTGACTATGTTATCACACGTGAAGATGGAGAAAAAGTACACAAGCAGCGCAGATTATTATTATGTAATCTATCCGAAGCATACCATCAGTTCAAAGAGAAATACCCAGCAGAAAAAGTGGGATTTTCTAAGTTTGCCATCCTACGACCAAAAGAATGCGTGCTGGCATTAGACAGGCACGGAACGCATTCAGTCTGCGTTTGCATGTTTCATCAAAACATCAAATTAATGTTCTTTTCATGCAAGAAATTGAAAGTATTTCACCGTGAAATTGAATCATATAGGGACCTCCTGTCGAAGTCGTTGTGCGCATACCCCACGGAAAATTGTCATCTGTCCAAATGCGACAATTGTCCGAAGATTGACGAGCTAGAGCAATATTTGGCGGAAAAGTTTGAACAGCTGTTAATTCAGGAGGTGCATTTCAAACAGTGGATAATTAGCAGCGGCAGATGTTCCCTTGAGACCGTGGTAAAGCAGATTCCGGAATTCATCGAGGAATTCGGATTCAAGTTGAATGAACTGAAGGCGCACCATTTCATACCCGAGATGCAATCGAAATTTCTAAAGGAAAGTAAGGAGAAAGTAGCCCAAAATGAATTCATTGTGATAAGCGACTTTGCCGAGAATTACACTTTTCTCGTTCAGGATGAAATTCAGGCTTATCACTGGGCAAACGACCAGTGCACGGTGCATCCTTTTTGCATTTATTTCAAAAACGAAGATAACGAACTACAGACCGTAAGCCTTGTTGTTGTCGCGGAGAGTTTAGCTCATAATTATGTGTCCGTTTATTTATTTCAAATGAAACTGTTTGAATTCTTAAGATCAAAATTCGATGCAATCGACAAAGTAACGTTTTTCTCAGACGGCGCGGCTTCTCAGTACAAGAATAAAAAACATTTTTACAATCTTTGCATAATTGAAGAAGAACAAAACTGCAAGGTCGAGTGGCACTTTTTTGCGACGTCCCACGGTAAGGGCCCATGCGATGCGTTAGGGGGAACCCTAAAACGCATGGCGACTAAGGCAAGTTTGCAAAGGCCATATACTGACCAGATCTTAAATGCACAACATTTGTTTTCGTGGATTCAAAGCAAGGAAATTGCCATTAACACAGTTTTATGCACTCAAAAAGAACACGATGCCATGGAGCGACGAATTCAAAACAGATATAATAATGTCAAAACTATAACTGGAACGCAAAAGTTTCATTGCTTCATACCAAATATTTCTGATATGTCAATTAATGTAAAGCGGTACTCTTCGTCTGCCGACGTGCTAAATTTAAAGTTACTTTAATTTTATAATGATGCCAAGACAATTGAAATTTTTAATAAATATTGTAATTAAGTATAAGCAGCAAAATAAGAAAGATTTTTTCTTCATAAATGTATTTTTAACTGTAAAATAATTTTTAAAATGTATTTTTAATAATAAAATAAAACAATGTTAAATAATTACAAATAATTCAATTATAAAAAATATATTAACAATGAGAACAAGGTGGTCTCTTAAATGCTCCTCTCCTGTCCAAACAAGGAGTCGGGGCCCATTTTTTTATTGCTGATTCTTAAAGCAAAAATTATGAGGAATCCAAAAAAAAAAAAAATTAGCCGGAAAATTTAGGAGCTTCCGTGGAAAATCGGAAAATTTAATTTTCATGGGAAAAAAGGTAAATTTCTGAGAAAAATTAGGAAAATTTTATTTTTCAATTAAAGCCTGATTCAATACCTTTCCAACGAGCTATCACTCGTTGCGATCGCTTTAGTAGTTTTTGAAAACAACTTTCAATGAGGTCCCTTATGAAGAATTCTTCAATTTTGTCACATGACAGTGGTGTACACCACCACTAAACCAGTCACTATAAAAAAAAAAAAAATATGTAGGTACATTATTTTTTACTGGGCAATCGATTGAGACTATTTATTTTAGAATCGGAGAGGGGTCGTCCAAAAGGTAATCGCTTTCATATGGAATTGCTCTATAATTTTCTCATACTTATTTATGTGCAATTAGAATATAGAATTAAAATAGAACAAAATAAAAAATAATTTAAAAATGAGATTTTGAAAGAAAAACTCGTTTTAGAATTCTTGGTAAAGTTGCAGTTAAAAATTTTAATTTTATTGTGCTATTCAACATAGATGGCGAAACACAAAGATTGTCCTTTTTTCAAAAAAAATAACCTATTTTGGTTTACCAAAAAAAATTCAGTAAACGAGAAATCGAATTCCCATTCTTCGTCAAACATTTCGTTCAGTGTAACGCTAGCAAAATGCGTCGACACAACCTCATCGAACGAATGCTCAAGCGAGACTAAATAAATTTGTTTGTTTTTATTCAATCTGTGAGCGTATGTAGGTGTGAGTGAGTAGAACGCGTGTATAGAAATGCCGATCTCTGATATAAATAAATTATTTTAACAAAAAAGGAAACCGAAAATATTTGAATTTTTTGTTTTAAAACAGAAAATAACGAAATTATTTCAATTATGTTTTCTTAAAGTAGAAATCTAAAAATAGAATATTTGACTGAAAATAACAACTGCTACAGACGATACATATTTTTTCTAGTTTGTTTTTTATTGATTGATAAAAAAAGTTAAATAATATGTTTCAATATATTCTAACTGCTTCTTCAATTGAAAACAAACTTTACCTATTACTTTTTAAATAAATCTCAATCGGTTATGGAAAATATATTGTGAGTGTAACAATAATGTAGAAAAAAATATATAGATATGATGCATTCAAAACTATCGGGAAAAAGTAAGGTATGCGTGACACACTTGATCCTTTAAAAGACTTCGCCCTTCTCAAAAAGTACATACCATAGAAAACAGTCTTTTTCTATCGATTGGTTCAAGTATTAAATTCGACATTTAACACAACATTTTATTTTTCTAGTTTTTTTTTCAACTTCTGATCAGCATTATCTATATTTTCTCATTTCCTTTACATTGTGATCTTACATACCAAAGGCTGGAGTTCCTATTTTAAATATAAAAATGATGGTTATGAGATCTGAAATTTCAATGTATTATTCCACATTTTAAACAAATCCGCATTCCGTCTTGTGATTTTTTACTGCACTAAAATAAAAAAAAAATTATTAAAAAATTTGTTAACAGTTTTCATTCGCACTTTACTATTTTTGTATTGATTTTTAATATTATTTTATAGTAACCATTTTTGTTGCTATTCTCTTATCAAAAATTACTGATTTTTTTGCTATTTTTCGTTGTTGATTTCAGCATAATATTTAACTAATATTTCAAAAGCAATTCCTAAACTTAGCAAAAAAATATAATAATTTAAAAGAGTGTCTATTTAAGGAAATTTTATTTACAAGAATTAAAATTTAAACTTACCAAATTACCCAGCAAAACCTTGGTAATATGTTGGTATTACAGAACACATTACCTGGTAATACCACACCCTTTACGATTGCATTATTTCATAACTAAAATGTAATGTCTTACGTTTAATGTGCTGCATAACTACTGGGTAGTAATAGCAACTTATTACCAATGATATATTTAAACACCTTAAAGAAAAGAGTTACTTGTAATACACAACATGAGTTCTAAGCAGCGACTTATTACATATGGGATATTTTAAAACCGTAAAATAAGGAGTTACTTTTAATGTGATACGTGATCACTTAATAAAAATAGCCACTTATTACCGATGGTGTATTCAAATACCTCAAAATAATGAGTTATTTGTAATGCGATACATGAGTGTTATTTTCTATTTAAAATATTCGATACAAATAATTTTGCATACAATGTTAATGTTTTATACATATTGACTGAAATATCTTTTATGTTTTTTGTTAACTTTATATTAATCTGAGTAAATATTAATATTAATTAAAAACCAACACGATAACGTCTTATTTTAATTTTTCTTTGTAAGAAGTAAGTATATATTTTTATACAGTAAGTGAGCGCATAATTTTAATGTGTTATTTCAAACCTGTTTGTAACACATTTTTTTGGCCTTACTTAAAGCTGTTATATAAGTAGTATTGTGCTCAGTATCGGTTATGTAAGTGGTTATGTAACTCCTAACATGTAACATTAAAGTAACATGTTCTTATGTTGTTACCTAGCCCTCTTTTGGAAAGTTCATACCTCCAATGACATGCCCTTGCTTAAATAATAGCTGTTGGAATAGCTAAGTGAGAGGTTACGTACCTTAATTTCTTCTTACAAACCTTATTACCAGGTAATAGAAAGTTATGCTGGGTAAATTATATTAATGTACAAGTACCTAGTATTTGAATAAAAATAAAGGCTATTTACAAGAATAAAGCGAAATATTGGGGTTTTTCATTTAAACTCGTAAATTTGTTGTAAACCTTGTATAAACCCAGTATAGAAAATCATTACCAGATATGTGGTTATGTAACTACATACTTGGTAATGGTAACTACTTACTTTTGTTATTACATTTCTTATTACCTTTATATGGCGATGTCGCGAAAAATAATGAGATGTCGTTACACACCAGCATACGAAAAATCAAAAAATATATTGTTACCTATGTGCTTACCAGTACTGACAAAAATAATGAGTCTAAAAATAGATTTTCAAAAAAATTAATTATATAAAAAAAAATATTTTTTATTGTATTTTTTTTTTAAATAAAATTTGCTGGTGCGGGAATCGAACCTGGGTCTACAGATTGCCAGTCAACAGCTCTACCATCTGAGCTATATCGACATGTAATATTTAATAGATAAAAACATAATTGACCTGCTGCACACAAGTAAGCTTACTCGCCAACATACAAAAAATCAAAATATATATATCCTTACCAGTGTTTAAAAAATATTGAGTCTAAAAATAGATTTAAAAAAATTTTAAAAAAAATTAAAAAATTATTTTCTATTTGAAATAATGATAAAAATAAGTCATTATCAGTAGCTCATTATTATATGTTTTAAAATAATGCAGAAGGTAAGTGGGTGTCATTACTGGTACTCCAAAAAATAATGATATGTCATTACCGTTTCTACACTGGGAATAGGAACCATATTTTTTATGTATGGAGTCTGACAATAAACTCATAAACATACCAGAAAAAAGATTGGTTGGAATTCGATGAAAATCATTAAAATTAATTTACTATTTAGGACTTTATATTATTTGGAATATCCTAAAGTCGATTACTACACCCAGAAAACAGTATCAGTTGTGGACACCGAATTTGTTGCCAATCAAATTCGTTCGGTTACGACAACTATCTTTATATGAAATTATATTTTCCGTCGCGAAAGCCAATATTCGGTTGTCTAATTCAATATTATGTTCCACATAAATATTATTATGCTCTATAAAATTTTATTGAAATTAAAAAACTTTTGTTGAATTTTCTGGTATTGCACAACATCTTTAACGGGGGTATAGACTCTAGGAAAAATTTTATTTCCGAATTTTTTTTATATTTTATTTGGATAGAGCATACTCTTTAGTATATGTTCAGAAAATATTAGTAAAAAATTCGAAGAAATAAAATTTTTTTGTAAAATATATTTTGGCCACAAAGAAATATTCTATGCATTAAATTTGTACACAAAATTTTTTGGGAGCGTTTTTTATCATTGTCTTTATTATAAATCTTATTTCGCATAATACAGCAGAACAAAAAGAAAAAAACTACATCCAAAGATGCAAGAATTGCACACAGTCTTTAAAGAAAATCCAATAACGATTCCTCGATGGTGGGCGAAGGCACGTTATATGAGGCAGGTACTGATGGCTTTTTATAAGTCATAAAAGTAATCAATGTATATAAAAAATAAAAAACAAATTAAAATCAAATTAAAAAATGTACGATATAAAAACATTTTGACCAAAAGGAAATGTCTAATATATCTACCATCGTTTTTAAGAATATTTGGGTTAATATAAAAAATACTCTTTATCCGATTCTTCCCAAATTGGTGCACATGTAGAAAACTGCGAGATATAAATTTTGTTCATACACGGTTTTTTGAAGTTTTGCTGTTTTCTTAGCGTAAAATTAATTTTAAACTTTAAACGCGTTTTCCCACAACCCTGAGTTCAAAATCGGCTGCCACTGTACAGCCAAGTTGGGTTTACCGATTTCGATTCGGGTTTTTTTTCTTTCGTAGGCAACAAAAAACTCTAGTCCTTATCGTGGCCCTTTTTTGAATTTTGGTCAAATAAATTTTATATACCCCAGCAAATGTGTTTATTCTTGCCTTTTTTTGGAATTTTTAAGTTTGTGTGGCAACTTTGTTAAAAAAAATTTTAAAAATAAAAATCGGGGCACGATAAGGACTAGAGAATTTACCTGGGATTAAGAATCACTTTACATTTTTATTTTCCGAAAATTAATAAAGGCTACACAGTGGCAGCCGATTTTGCCTTTTTTTAAAAAGGCCAGTAAGGTAGTGGCAACTCTGGCGATTTTGGATGGGGAAATATAAAACCGATATTTTTTTTTTAAATACTACAATAACATGAGTTTTAAATAAAAAATAAAATATTAAAAATACTGTTAATTGAATTTTTGACAACCGTTCAAATATGCCCTTTAAAATACTGTTGTTACAGTATTTACCCCCCTTAATTTTACACAGAAAACAGATTCGTAGTTCCAACCGAATTTTTCGCCAACCGGATTTTTGTAGTTCCAGGTACAATCACTTTTATTTATTTTTAATACCGTTGTAATTACCAATAATTATTTACAATTTTTGAATATTTTTTGTGTTAATAGATTACTTTAAGTTTTGTGGATTATAAATTCTATAAATAGAATAACACGTTCCACAAAATTTATTTAAAAATTAAAATTTTTATGTCGTTAACTGGGATAGAACCGCCGACCTTCCACTTGTCAGCCCATTGCTTTTCCTCTAAGCTAAGCTCTATTTAAATTTTTATAGTCAAATTTCAAATTTGAATTTTTTAAGGTTTTTCCGTAAATAAAGTCTTTTAATTTGAAGTAAAAGAAATTTATGTCGCGAACCGGGATAGAACCTGCACAAAGTGTTTCGTCCCAATATATTCAATCGGCAAAATTAGAGGAGTTATCGCAGAAGAATGAAATTTTGAACCATATATTGACTACATTTATGATCAGAATGCACTAAAAACTTAAAATGGTTTTTAAAATAATTCTTTTTAACTATTTGGAAAATTTTGTTTCATTCGGTGCAAGGACGTGACTACCTCCCATATATCCTTTTTCTCAAAAACTATATTTTGGATAGATTTATGATCAGAATGCACTAAAAACTTAGAACAGGTTATAAAATTATACTTTTTTGCTCTGTGGCAAATTTCTAAAATTTTGACGTACCATAATATTAGCTCTAGGTAACTTTTTCTGAAACTTAGGAAATATTGTTTAAAAAATTAATATAATTTTTACGATTCCGATAAAAAAATTTAGAACTTCTTTACAGATTCTATTATGCATAGAAAAGGAAACTAGGGCCATTTTAATCCCACCTTTTTAACCCTAAAAAGTGAGATTGGGCCGTAAAAAATAGAGCATATTTTAAGTATAACTTAGATTACTATATCACATACCCAAATTTAATTAAAGTCTGAAAGTTCGCCTAAAAGGCATTATCCTACAAGCTTTTGGGGTTTTTTTGTACCAGAAGTCAAAATATTAACCTTGTATAGATCAGGTTGTATACAATAGTAATTTCTATCAAGTATAACAGATAGTTCGAACAATTTCAGAAAAATATAGTCAGAAATTAAATAAGCTTCATGGGACTTTTCGTCCCCAGGATATCAAGGGTTAACGATTTTTTAAAAAAATAATTAATCCCGTGTGGATCAGGTTGCATAATACTTTTCATCAATGGGCAATTTCAAAATTTTTGAAACCTGGAGTCAGAAATTAAATAAGCTTCATGGGTCTTTTTTGTTCCCAGGACTCTAAGAGTTAAAGATTTTTGAAATAAAAATAATGATAACCCTGTGGAACAAATTCAGGTTAGCAAAAGTTAGGTCGATTCTGAGAGTGAGGGGTGAAAATAGAGGCTAAATTAGAAGACCCGTATCGCGGCGTTTGTTTATGTTAGTTCGAATTTTTTTTTAACCCTAGTCGGACGGAACAGGTACAATTGTACCTTTTCCGTTTTTAAATTTCAATAACTTTTTTTCTACAAATAAAAGATATCTGAAGTTCTGTGACATCTTCAAACTTTTGATTACGATTAATATTTTTAAAATTTCAGGAAAATATGTCAATGTCTTACCTATTTTATAAGGCCAAGTGACAAGGTACAATTGTACCTTGATATATCTTATATGAAAATAAGCAAAGAAAACGAATTAAAATTAATTTTATTATATTTATTTTATAAATACGCTTCAATATACATGAACACTTGAATTTACATGAGAAATTTGAAATATTTTTATTGAATTTGTGTGCATGATATGCATGTTGTATTTTGAATTGAGTGTTCATCGCAAACAGGTTTCACGCAGATCACACATGACTTTCTAGTCTTACGTTGCTTACGTTTCTCACATTGGCAAACATAACAACTGCCAACGACTGGAGAGGGTCCATGTCTACCATAAGGTACTTTGGAACCAGCTTCCAGATTTGGCGTTGCTGCAATTGGCTGTCCCAGTACCATTTCTATAGCACCTCGTACAAAATGTTTACATACAATTAATTTGTTGCTGATACGTTCTTCAACTGCTGACATACATAGCTGATTGGAAAGATCTTTCAAAAACTTTCTACGCTGATCTTTTGTCTTGTACCTTGGATGATGTTCTCTACTTATTACAT
This sequence comes from Leucophora obtusa, assembly GCA_949987735.1. NCBI lineage: Eukaryota > Metazoa > Arthropoda > Insecta > Diptera > Anthomyiidae > Leucophora > Leucophora obtusa. Next base: position 183,616,711 of record OX465295.1, on the reverse strand, counting down.
AAGAAGCAAAAGCAGCGACGTCAATCATATTGTAGAAAAGCGCAAGAGGCCAGCGTAATGTTCGTCGCTTCACTGTATACTCACCCAACATTTTGTCCATTACATCAACTCCACCTTTAGTTTTGTTGTAGTATTTGATAATTTCTGGCTTGGCTAATAGTGTGTTTTCAACTTCTCCTGTCGTATGCATAGTTGACAGTAGAACGACTGCTTTGTTCTTTTTTTGTACATATGAACATATTGTGGCATCACTGTTGTAAACAAAGTTGGTTGAATAAATAGGCCGGTTCTTTGTAGGCTGCATATTGCTTGGCAGGAACTTCTTATTTTTTCGTACTGTACCAACTAATATCATTTTCCAAGTATTTAATTTCTTAGCTAATTCTAAGGACGTAAAAAAATTATCTGTCACTACGTTTCTTCCAGATCCATTATACAATTCAACTAGGTCAAGTACAGTTCTTTCTCCAATATTCTTTTGTCGTGGACAAAGTGGGTAAGCATTCATTGAGTCAGAAGCCCAGAAAATCTTAATGCCATACTTAGCCGGTTTAGACGGTATATATTGTGTAAACTTGGTATGGCCTCTAAAGGGAAACAGTTGCTCGTCGATGGTGATGCATTCATATGGCTTGTATGATTTCTCTAAATTTTTATTCATCATAGTTCAGATGTCCCGGATTGGTGCAGCTTTGTCTGTTTTTATACGCTCAGAACGTGTGTTCTCATTATCAAATCGAATAAATCGCAGCATCATCTTGAAGCGGTCGCGAGACATTGCCGCACGTATAAGAGGCAATGAATCGGGATTCCATAAATCGCCCAGATTAGTTCTGTTGTCTCTCTGTACACCAGATGCAATAAGAATACCCAAAAATGCATCAAATTCAGTTTCGGTAAATGGCTGAAATGTTTTTTTGGGAGCTGTTTCAGAAGAATTAGGAAACTTTTGTGCTGTCTTATTGATAAGCATCGTAGACTCTTTTTGCTTTTCGATTTGTTTCTCTCAATATAATGTCACATATTTCTGGAGTAATAATTGACTTGAAAATTTCTTTTTCTGAAAAAGAAATGCTATTTGCTGAAGGTCCACCTTTTTGGCGTAAAATGTTACGAGATTTGGTTTGTGAACTTGGTAAAGGTTCACAGTACCATTGAGTTCCATCTTTTCCAGTCAAAATACTGCCTTCACTTTGCTCATCTTTAGTACTATCATCTGAGTCGTATTCTTCTTCGCACTCTATGACAATTTCGTTTTCAATGTCTGAATCTTCATCAAATGTATCACCAATTTGTGGCATATAGTTTTCATCATCAGACGCAACAAATATTTCTTCATCTTCTGAACATTCAATCATTTGCCTTATTTCATCGGAAGTAAATCTAGTTACAAAATTATTTACATAACGTAATACATAAGGAAATTTTTAATGAAGTCGTACTTACCTACAAGCACAATGGCGACTTGTACTAGCTCCAGTTTCGATACCACTCATAATGAATTAGTGAATTTATCACAATTTTATGTAATGGCTTAGTAAATTAATCAAAATTTTATATATTTTTGTAAATTAATTGCTTATCAAATCCACTTGTTTCAGCGCACGTAAGACAATAAACTGCACAACTTCGCATACATATATATGTTTCTTTGTTTGTGTTTTTTTTTTGCAATATTTGAAGATTTTTTGGGTATCCCCCTTTTTAGAAAGTGAGTTGTACAAACAAAACACAAGTTCTTTCGCTCACAGGTTTATTGGAGTGATTCCCCGTTTTAACATTATTAGGAGTTGACGTTACTAAATTCATACTAATATTTATTTTTTGCAACGACTGTAGATTTTTTGGGTATCCGTTTTACAAACAAAACAAAACTTCTTTGTGTCACAGGTTTATTGTAGTGATAACATTATTAGAAGTTGACGTTACTTAATTCAAACTTAAAAGTATTTCTAAAATGTGTGCTTAAAAAAATTTGATTACTAAAGTAAGTTATGACTTTATTTTAGACAATCATCTGTATTTTCAGTAAATAAGAATTTTTTATGTACAAAAATTTAACTTACTAACCGTGAAAAGTCTAATTTATAGTGAAAATTCTATGTAGATACAATTGTACCTGTACCGCCTTTTAACGTTGAAAAATTCTTCAGTCCGACTAGGGTTAATCGACCTTCGAACTTTGCAGTCAAATGCCGATTTTCAGCATATTGTTTATATGGTTTTTTGGCTATAACTCGTCGACTAATTGATATTTTTTTAAATCTGTAAAAGCCAAATTATTGCTGGAGACCTGGGCAACAATTAAAATTTTTAAAAAAATTGATTTAGAAAATTTTTGTGGTGCTTATGAAGCAAAATTTTGGAAAAATTATTTTTTTTTCATGCTTTTTGAAAATATTTTCCACAAAACTAAGTTTTTTTTGCTTTCTGTTTCAAAAAAATATAATTTTGAAATGTTAGATAGGAAAAGTTTTGAGTAAAAAAATTAAATAAATTAAATTAATGATTTGGCCAGTTGCCGTTTAGCCGGCGGCTGTGGATCAACATCACTGCTCTCTCTAATATCTTGGTCATCGTCATCATCATCAGAAAGGTCGATAATTTCGTTCAAGAGATATTCTGGAATTTCATCTTTGTCTTCCCCTTCTTCCTCGTCTTCCTCTTCTTCAAAGGTGTTTTTATACCACCAACAAATTTCAGCGAGTATTGCATATGGAGATTTCTTTCCTCTGTACCTGAAACGAAAATAGTTTTCAATCGTTAACATGTTTAAATTGTGCACTCTGACAAAGATATTAGAAAAATCTAGGAATTCAAAATATGCACACTCTATAGTTACCTTATTTCAAATGGAAGCGCAGTTTGGTGATAACGTTCGCCTTGCTCATCAGATTCAGTTGGCAACTGTTGAGCGAGTTGATCAAGATGCAAGAGATGAATTTTGTACGACATATTAACCCCAATTTCATCGAAAGCTGCCAACATGTTTACAACAGATTGCCTGTAGTTGTCTTTGCGTTCTTTACCCAAAAGTCCTTTAATGACTGCTTTCAATGCGAGCCATGCATTTAATTCTCGGTCTGTCAGAACTTGGTCAAAATCTTGACGACTCATTAGTTTCCGTATGTCGGGACCATTAACAACCCCTTCCTGAATTTTGGCGTTACTTAGTCTTGGGAAAATGTCTTTTAAGCGGTTTAATACTGCTGGTCTTTTTGCGATACATTTCAAAAAATTTTTAGCAATGCCAAGTTTAATGTGGAGCAACGTCAACAAAATTTTCATTTCAGGAACAAGACTTTCGTATAGCCTATTGTCTTTAGGCCATTTCCGTCCAATGCGACTATTCCAGTTATGCTGTTTGTACTGGTTTGTTCCTTTAATGCCTTCTCCGTATCGTGAATCCCAATCGCACAAAAAACACGGATATTTTGGACGCCCAGATGCTATTAAGCCTGTAATCAATGAAACTATTTTGAGGTCGCAGCAAATGCGCCACTGGTGTTCGTTATATTTGACTACTTCCAGAGTGTGTTTCAAATTATCGAAATTTTCACTAGTGTCAGTGCTATACGCAATCGGAACAGAAGGCGTTCTATTTGTCTTGTGCAAAAGCACAACTTTTAAGATGATTAGTGAACTATCGATGAATAAACGCCAATCATCTTTTTTATAGGTTAACCCTATCGTCTCCATTAACTTTTCTGTATCGTTGCAATAAGCGAAATTTTTTGCATCATTCACATTGAAGAACTTTTCTAACTCTTTTTGGCGTTTTCGATATGCTGTTACTTTGGTACGTTTCGCCAGCAAATTATTTCCTTTCAAAAATTAAGCCAGTAGTTCTGATTTTTTCTGAGTCAAACACAAATTTGCAACAATTCCATCCAATTGGTTTTGTGTGACTAGGATTGGGTCCTTTGATGTTTCAGAGGATGTACCTTCATCAGGGTCGTATTCTGAGAAGAAATCCATGGATGTAGCAAAGGCGGTTGTAGTACTGATATCTGTTTGAAGATCAATACTTCGGTATGTTGGTACTGGAACGAATTCTGAGTGCGGTAATGGTAATTGGACACTTGGCACTGCTACATAAGTTTTATTCTTTGCTTTCCTTCTATTCAAAGTTTTATGGTAGTTGATACATCCATAGCAATTTTATTCTTGATGCGGGCTGTTGTTTAACCACATCATTGGTATACCAAAAGGCATAGCCTTCTTCTTTCCAGTTTTCCATTGCATAAGAGTTGAATAGCAATTAAAGCAAACTTTTTTAGGGGCATAGTTTACGTCAGTGATAAACTCTTGCGAGAAATATTGTTTATAGGCTTCCAAAAAAAAAATCACTCGCATTGCCACATTTTTCATCGCTTGCTATGAAACGTAACAAACAATAAAAAATGGTCCATTTTACATTTTGGTTCGACATTTTTAATACAATATATATTATACAATGTTTTTTTTTTTGTTATTTTTATGAAACCGATGCACTTACTTAAATCACTCACAAAATGAAATAAGTTCCAAAAAAATTAATAGTGAATTTTATCACGACCGAGCGAAAATTAAAAGACATCAGCTTCGGCTGAGTTCCGAGTATTAACTGAATCTTTATTTTTGAAATTAGTTCGCTTGCACGAAATAAAAAAAATCGCTGCCTGTGCGGTGGTTGAAAACAAAAAAGTTGTTTTGTTGGTATAAAAACACCTTCGAAGAAGAGGAAGACGAGGAAAAAGAGGAAGAAGGGGAAGAGAAAGAAGAAACTGAGAAGCATATAATGGATCAAACAGAAAGCAAAAAAGACTTAGTTTTGTGGAAAATATTTTCAAAAAGCATGAAAAAAAATAATTTTTCCAACATTTTGCTTCATAAGCACCACAAAAATTTTCTAAATCAATTTTTTAAAAAAGTTTAATTGTTGCACAGGTCTCTAGCAATAATTTGACTTTTACAGATTTAAAAAATATCAATTAGTCGACGAGTTATAGCCAAAAAACCATGTAAAGAATATGCTTAAAATCGGCATTTGACTGCAAAGTTCGAAGGTCGATTAAAAAAAAATTCGAACTAACATAAACAAACGCCGCGCTACGAGTCTTCTAATTTAGCCTCTATTTTCACCCCTCACTCTCAGAATCGACCTAACTTTTGCTAACCTGAATTTGTTCCACAGTGTAATTATACCATGATAATATTAAGTTAATAGTTTTTGGAAATTTATGCAAAATTTTGTGAAAACATACCGATTCCAATTGACAAAATAATCAATTTTCATAAAATATCCTGGAGAGTAGTCGCTCCCCAAACAAAACTCGAATTATCATTTTTTCAATTTATTATTGTTTCTTTAATTACAACTAGTAGTTTTAGTTTAGTTAGTTAATTGTTCTTTATTTAATTTCAAATATGTAATTACAACTTAATATAATTAAAAACTAGAACATACGACTATGACTTTATGTCGTCAACTACATATTATATTACAAAAATAGATTTTGACGTTTCCAAATTATGAATTAAAAAAAATTAAAAATAACTAAAAGAAGCAGTTTTTGTATTTCTATTAAATTTATGGGCATCTTCGGTTCCAGGTTAATGTGGGTTAGTGATATCCGGTGAAACCAATATTCCGTATCTGAATAATTTTAAGTATATTAAATAAACAAGTTAAATAAAAGAAGTAGTTTTTGTAAAAAATTTCGAATTTTGGGAATTTTTAATGGATATGCTATTTTCTTTTTCAAAAATGGTCCATTTTCGGCGGCTACTGAGCACGGTTAAAGTTTTATAAAAAAAAATTTAATTGTTCAATTTTGAGCCTACTTAGTGAAAAGTTGGTGGTGTAATGAATGAAAATCGACAAATCGTATTTTAAGGGACATCATATACATCTACATACATATATATATATATATATCTACATAAAATTAAAAATTGGGATATGTAGAAAAAATTCAAAATTTCAAATTTGCGGTTCAAAATTCCATTTTTTTACAGAAAATTATACATCCTAACGGATTACCTAAATCGTAAAAAATAGGCGTTATTTTTATATCTATTTTAAATTTCACTAAATTTTATAAAATTTTTGGTTTTCCGCAAAAAAAGTGATATAACTTAAAATTTTTTTTTTTAATTTTCTTGATTTTTTTTTATTTTTACGCTACATCAAAATGAAGCTTGTGTTTTAATGGTCAAGTTCTTTATTTTATATATATATATATTTAATCCTTTAATTCCCAGTGGAACATAGGGCCGCTCTTTATTTTATAAAACAACATTATTATTTTAATTTTTGGTGGTACCTTAAAATTTTCTTCTTTTTAAATTTGTTAAAGCTCAAGTAAAAGGGTAAGAACAATGTTCATAATTTTTCAATTTGCGGTTAAAAAAAACAATTTTTTTTTCAAATTCTATTAAAAGACTCCAAGATGTCCTAAAATCATAAATAAAAAAAGTTATCTCTATTTTTTGTTTTACTCTACCAAACTTAAGCAACTTTGGGATTTCTAATTAAAAAATGTCTAAAGTTTTCGATGCCACCAAATATTAGTTTATACAAAATGTTCATTTAAAACTATTTTTGCTTATTGCAAATATAGTAAGTAACAAAGCCATCGAGTTTCAAAGAAATATCTTTAAAAATTAATTTTCGTAAATTTTTTTTTAATGCAGTTAAAAGTAGATTTTCGTTTAACTATTTTAGCTCAAAATTTTTTTGAATTTAGCGCCCTCTGTTGCTAACAAAAAGAGGAGACACTGAATTCCTCCTTCATATTTATTTAGGGTATTATGTTACCTCTCCAAAAATGTATAAGTCAGTTCAAATTTGAATTTTTTCGGGTAGAAAATTTGAATATTTTGTTTTTGAATAAAATTATATGAACAACAGAAAATCAATTGTGTCTTTTAATTTGAATCAATAAAAAATTATTTTAAAAAAATAAAATATAATGCCTTGGTCATAGATTACAGAGATCGTACTCTTTGACATTCGCTGTCATTGCACGTATCTCATGAGAATGTATTCGACATACATGCTATACGTATACAAAAAATATTTCAATGTGTGTGACAAAAGAAGAAGAAGAGTAATATATCTATGTAATCTATGGCCTTGGTTGAGGTTTGAACTCAGATCTCTTCTCTAAGGCTATAAGGCTGTGTCTCAACCCCCTTCGCCACAGATACTTACATTTAGTTGTTGTTTAACTTCGAATTTAAATATGCATATTAGGGTGTCCCTTATAAAGTGTTTGGTCGATTTTTGACACGCATACCACCCAATTTTTTTACAAATGGTCCCAAATTAACAAAATTAATTTTTTTATTATTTTTGGAAAAAGTTAATCCTTGCCGAGTTGCGGCCGGAAATGGCACAATTTGGAAAAAAAAGTGTACTATTATTAAAAATTCCCAAAATTATAAATTTTGGAAAATTTTGTATTTTGTTACATTTATTTATTTAATATAAGCTGTGTTTTCGACTTAACTATATATCCTAAGAACTTTTGCTGACGTACGTTCGATTATAACGGAGCAATTATAAACACAACCTATTTGAAATTTTTTTATACTACAATCAGTTTAACGTAGATTTGCTTTAAATACTTAACGTTGATAGACATGAGACAAAATGCAGCTATAGTCAAAATGATTCAGACATGGAATTTTGACTTCATCGGATATCATTAGCTTTAGCCTGGAATCCAAAATGACCCACGAATTTGATAAAAATGCAAAAACCTGTTTTTTTTTTCAATTAACTTTAGAGATTTTTTAAAATGCCTAATTTGGAGATGTCGATTGCTATTTGTACCACATAATAGTTGATATTAAAGAAAAAAGAATAAATTGGAAAAGTGATAATTCGAGTTTGTGTTTGGAGCGCCTGCTTTCCGGACATTTTACAAAAATTGCTTATTTTGTCAAAATTTTAAAAAAATGTTAATGTTTTCATCAAATTTTACATAGTTTTCGGAAAAATATCACTTAAATTTGGTTAGACTATAATTATCTTCACATCTTTTTAAAAAATCTTTAACTTAGTGGCCTGTGGTCAGAAAAGACCCATGAAACTTAATATTAATTATGACTACGAGATTGTAAAGCCGTTAAATTGATCAAAAAATATCTCAACCGGATAAAAATAATTATTTTATGTAAAATGATCCATAGGGGGTTAATTTACATATGGGGAAATTTACAGAATAACATCTTTTATAATTTTCGGGAAAATATCATTTTAAATGAATAACAAAAAAATTTTCTAGTAAAGTGTTGTTTTTTCGAACGCGTCGTATAGACCAAATACAATTAATATTGTCATTAATATGTATTTTTATTAATTCTAAGTTAGTAGGTTTGAGGTTAAGAAGAAGAATAAATCTTCTTCAAAAGTTATAAACACATTAAATTTGCAAATCAGACTAGATCTAGTTTCTGCATTTTTATGGACAGGCTTCATCAGTGATCTTCCATTAAATTGCATTATTGTTTATATTATTATTGTCAGATTCTCTATATATGAATAAATAGCGGGCGAAGCCCGTTACGTTGTCAGCTTGCCTTAAAGTTTCGAGTTAAATTTCTTTTAGATAAAATAAAACACAATATTTGTTGTTAAGGTAAAATAATTGTTAAGGTAAATTTATTGTAATGTTTAAGTATAAACACTATTTTTTTCCTCTTCATTTTTATATAAATAAATCATTTAGTATACCAACACGTGAGCATGTAACAACTAATTGTCTGTTGTTCAACCATCGGCGTAGATAGGTCTATTGGTTGGTGTAGATAGGTCTATTGGTCGATACACCGAAAAAATTTCTCAGTTACTAGTTACTAAATTTTCAACTGAATCTCAGGTGAAATACCCCTTATTAAGCTTCAGTTGATTAATTTGATTGAATTTAATTAATATATTTTATTTTTTTAACGGAACTTTCAGTTAAACTAAACAAGACTTTAAATTAGTAGCTGCTAACCGATTCAATCGTTTAAAATAATTTCATATATTTTGATTTGGTTGCAAATAAATAAAACACATTGCATTTTCTTAATAAATTTCACACTTTTTTTGTTACAAAATTATTATTTTATTAAAAAGAAAACACAATTAAAACATACGATTTTTCCTTATTCCAAATTGTCACTGTGTATATCAAATATCCACATTTTGTATTCATATCAACCATCAAACGCATTTATATTTTGCTGTTAACTGTTTGCTTCTTTTATTAATAATTTTTTGGTATTTTTATATTTTTTAATATTTTGCAATTGAATTTGTTTATTTGGTTTTAAAAATTTTTTCGTAACATATTTTTAGTTATTAAGAAATCAACTAACAACTAATTTTTCTTTTTAACTGAAGCAAAAGTTGATAATAATTATTTCAGTTACTTTAAAATATTTTCATTTCAACTGAAGTTTTCTCTAACTAAGCTACTGAGGAATTTTTTCGGTGTAGGTATTTGTGGTTGGGTTTTTTTAAATTTGCTTTTTTATTTCAAGTACAGTTTTTATAATAAAAGCCTTCACCCAGCCACCACAAATAAATAATTCTGCACAACAATGGGTTTAAAATAAATAAATATTTGATCACTTTTTCTCATGAAACAATCGACTTTCATGAGAAATCCATTATAAATTGCAATATACGTGTGTATGTCAAGTTAATTTGGTAAAGTGCGAACTTAGGCTGATAGACCCGGAAGTAGTTTTGTTCATTTGTGTTTTGAATGAAAATAAATAACGTAAAGCACGGTTGGCAAGGGATTTATAATATTAAAGATAGCGGGCAAAGCCCGCTACGTTGTTACCGTGCCTTAAAGTTTTTTTTAATTCCAGTTTATATAAAGGTAGACCTGGCAATTCAAGTAAATTCACAAATTCAGTTGGAAAATTTACTGCGTCGGTTTCTTCCACCGGTGCTTCGTTACCTGCAGTTTAAATTTCAGAATATAAGTTCCATTCCTTTTCTAAGCTTTTTTCTCTTTTAGAAAAATTGTTTAACTTTTTGGAGAGTATGTTTCAATGCTACATAAATTTCATATTCCGTGGATAGTGTTTGAACAGGTAATTAAAATGCGTTCTACACCCTTTTTTGTTCCTCCCAGTAAAAATCCCAAATATATATAATCTTGCCTCAATCGCATGCGAAATTTCAATTACCAAACTCCGGCAGTTTGAGTCATTTAAATTCCATTCCATTTTGCTTAGCAATTTTAGTGTTCCAATGCAACTCGATCCCAGATTCCATTTCGTTCCCATTCCATTGCATTTCCTTCCCATTCCATTGCATTTCCTAGTAAGTACACACAAGTATCTCCGAGTACTTTCAAACTCTAAACACAAGCTGGCTTACTTTACCCAGAGTATGGCCGCATTGTAATGGCCCACATGCCAATATACTTCGTAAGTACACACAAGTATAGTGGCATGTAAGTTAGACAAAATTTTTGAAAATTTTCAAAAATTTTGTGTTTCATATACAATTGTTATACACAGGTATCCCATATCGTAAGTACGCACAAAATGAAGTACACCAAATCGATTACATTGTGTGGCTTTACACGTTTTTCTAAAGGGTACTGTCTTGTGTATCGATATTGATATCAGTCGCTTCTATTTCCATTTCATTTCTTTGCACTTGCTCCGTTCCATTCGTCTTTTAACTGCAGTGTTTCAATTCCACTCGTTCCCCATTCTATGCCATCTCGCTCCTCATTCCATTTCTTTCTATAGTCCATTCCATTTCTTTCCCTCTTCCAATCCATTTCCATTGTCCATAATTTCAATTCCACTTGTTCAACATTTATATCCATTTCGTTCCACTTGTGTAGTGTTTCAATTCCACTCGTTTCCTATTTAGTTTCTTAATTTTAGTGTTCCATATATACTTGTTCTCTAAGTTTTAGGTTTCTAGCTAAAGACGCAGACGTTAAAGGGAGGGGGGGGGGGCAATTTCCCCTTTTGAACCACCATTTTTACCACGTTCCTGTCCAAAGTCCTGAAAATGCCTTGCCGATAAGTTAGCCCATACTCCAAGGAAAACATATTATAGATTACAGGTTTCTAGCCGAAGGGTTAGGTTAGGCCATCAAGGGGGAGAATTATTCCGTTTTTACCCCTCCCGGTAGGAATTTCCAAAAATTCCGTCTTAGAGGACGTCTGCGTTGGAGGAGGAACCTACTACATACATAATTTTAGGTCTCTATATCCAGCAGTTTGGCCAGGCCGTCAAGGGGGAAGTTTTTTCCCTTTTTACCCCTCCCGGTATGAATTTCCAAAAATACCATCTTAGGGGACGTCAACGTTGGAGAAGGAACCCAAATACCGAATTTAAGCTCCTTTGTTGCAGCAGTTTGGCCAGGCCGTTAAGGGGGAGACTTTTCCTGTTTTTGACCCTACCTGTAGAAATTTCCAAAAATCTCATCTTAGCGGATGTCTACAATAGAGGAGGAACTTTAATACCAAATTTCAACTTCCTACCTCCAGCGGTTTGGGCAGGCCTTTAAGCGGCACTTTTCGCTTCATTAATCCCCATTTTTGCAATGTCCCTGTCCAAAAGCACCTTCCCGGTAAGTGAGCCCATACTCCAAGTAACATATGTTTTACATTTCAGGTTTCTAGCCAACTTTTACTATTTGTCCCCCTCTCGGTAGGAATTTCCGAAAATCTATCGTTAGGGAATTTCAGCTTCCTAGTTCCAGCAGTTTGGACAGGTCGTTAAGGGGCCACTTTCCTTTTTTGAGCCCCCATTTTATAACGCCCCCAAAATTCAAAAAAATATCTTTCTAATAAGTTAGCCCTTACTCCAGGGACCCACATTTTAAATTTCAGGTTTCTAGCTGAAGGGGTTTTTACAGGCCACCAAGGGGAGGCTTTTCTTCTTTTTGCCCCTCCCTTTAGGAATTTACAAAAATTCCATCTTCGGGGGTATCTGCGATGGATGAGGAACATTCATACCAAATTTCAAATTCATTGCCTCAGTGGTTTGGGCAGGCCATTATTGGGGACATTTTTCGCTTTCAAACACCATTTTTACTATGTTCCTGTTCCAAAATAGAAAAATTACGTTGCCGGTGAGTTAGTCCTACTCCAAGGAATACATATTTAAAATTTTAGGTTGGCCAAAAGGGATTGGGCAGGCCGTCAAGGAGGAGACTTTTCCCCTTATTTCCCCTCCCGATAGGAATTTCAAAAATTCGGTCTAGACGGACGCCTACACAGAAGGAGGAACTCACATACCGAATTTCCTTTTGGGATATCCTGTAGGGAATTCCAAAAATACAAACTTAGTCTATGTCTACTACAGTGGAGGAACTTTCATACCAAATTTCAACATCTTACCTCCAGTGGTATGGGCAGGCACTTTTCCAATTTGTGAGACTGTTTATGGGGAGACTTTTCGCCCGTTCCGGTAGGAATTTACAAAAATCCCGTCTTAGCGCAGGTCTATGCCGAATATCAAGTAACCTTGTTTTAGTGGATATATCCGTGGGGGAGGAAAAAAAGTACTTTTTTTGAAATTATATTTTTTTAAATGGTACTTTTTGGAAAAAGCGAAATTTTTTGGAAATAGATACTTTGTTTTTACAAAGTTCTTTATTTGTACTTTTTTTAGAAAAATGTATGTTTTTTGGAAAAGGTACTTTTTTTTGGAAAAAGTAAATTTTTTTAGAAAAAGGTACTTTTTTTGGAAAATGGTACTTTTTTTGGAAAAAGGTACTTTTTTTTGGAAAAAGATACTTTTTTTGGAAAAAAATACTTTTTTGGAAAAAGGCCGCTAGAGGGTACAAAACTAACGAAAAAGCGCAATTCTCTTATAGACCCAATCTTATTTTTAAGGGTTAAAAAGGTGGGGTCAAAAGTGTCCGTATACTAATAGCAATTTTAGTTTGGAATCGTTTTAGATTCTAACTCAAAGCCTTTGTTTATTATGCATATATTGCTTTCTATTTGGAAAGACGTTATTTTAAAAATTTCCAAGTGCGTTTTTTTGTCGAAAAGTAAAAACATTAACCCTATATGGGTCAAGTTACACAAAATAATAATTTTTATCAAGTGGAAAAAAGATTTTTTTGATCCATTTGAAGTGATATTTTCCCGAAAATTATGACAGGTGTTATTCTGTAAATTTCCAAGTGGGTCGGTTGTGGAAAAAAGGAAAAATTAACCATATATGGATCATTTTACATAAAATAATTATTTTTATCAAGTGAACATTTTTTTATTGCCTATCCCAATTTAATAAAAATCTGAAAATTGTTATTCTCTAAATTTCCTATTGGGACTTATTTTGTGAAAAGTCAGAACATTAACCCTATATGGATCAAGCTACTCAAAATAATAATTTTTGTCAAGTGGAAAAAATTCATTTTGTTGTTATTCATTTAAAGTGATATTTTTCCGAAAATTATTAAAGGTGTAATTCTGTAAATTTCCTATTGGGGCATTTTTGGTAACATGATCCCATATGGATCATGTTACATAAAATAATTATTTTTATTCAGTTGAGATTTTTCTTTATCAATTAATATATAATAATAATAACCCGAGTAGAAAAAATTATATATAATCATATGTGGCATATATTAAAATATATAATTAGACATGTCGTTATGTATATCCATATATAATTATATATGACGTCTTTCTCCAAAATTTTTCTTTATATTATGCCATATATAATTTCACCTAATTACATATCGGCCTTTATAATATTAGATATGGTATATATGATCATATATTACATAGCATGGCTGATCTTATTGCATATATAGTTGTATATAGAGCTATATCTTAATATATATGGCGGCATTTTAGGAATATATAATTATATATGGTATCATTTAAACAATATATAACTATATATGTTGCCAGTTAAACTATGGTGGCATTTAAACAATATATGGTCATATATGGTACCTCATGAACAAAATCTTTAATACAGTTGCACATATGATAATATATACTACTAAATATAGTGCCATATATATTTATATATGGTGTTATTTAAGCAATATATTAGCATATATGGTGCCATTTAAACCATATATTATTATATATGGTGCCATTTAAACAATATATGGCCACCCGAATAAAAAAATTGATCTCGCGCAATAACTAATTATATCCAATTTGATATTGTTTAAGATCTGCTGTAATATCTAGCTGATCCAATTAGATCTCAAAATTGGGTGTATCCAATCATATCGTATTAGATCCCATTGTATATATGGCGATAAACTAAGATCAAGTTATATCTCAAAATTGGGAGGTCCAGTGATATCTTTGGGGATAAATCTAGATCTATTTTGATCAGAAAATTGGCGGATCCAGCTATTTATTTGCGGATATTTTTAGACCTAATTTGATCCGAAAAATGGCGGATCCAATTAGATCCAGCTATATATTTGGGGATAAACTTAGATCTAATTTGATCTCAATTTTGGCAGATCAAATTAGATCCCGCAATATATTTGTGGATAAACGTATATCTAATTTGATCCGAAAAAGTGGCAGATCGAATTAGATGTAGCTATATATTTGGGGATAAACTTAGATCTAATTTGATCCAAAAAATGGCACATCAATTAGATCCAGCAATATATTTGTGGATAAACTAAGATATAAATTGATCTGAAAAATGGCAGATCGAATTAGATCCAGCAATATATTTGTGGATAAGCTTGTATATAAATTGAATAGAAAATTGGCAGATCAAATTAGATCCAGCAATATATTTTGGGATTTAGTAAGACCTAATTTGATCCGAAAAATGGCAGATCGAATTAGATCCAGCTATATATTTGTGGATAAACTTAGATCTAATTTGATCCGAAAAAGTGGCAGATCGAATTAGATCCAGCAATATATTTACATAGATCTAATTTGATCTCAATTTTGGCAGATCTAATTAGATCTAGGAATATATTTGTGGATAAACTTAGATCTAATTTGATCCGAAAAAGTGGCAATATATTTGTGGATAAACTTATATCTAATTTGATCCGAAAAATGGAAGATCGAATTAGATCCAGCAATATATTTGGGGATTAAGTAAGATCTAAATTTATCCAAAAAATTACAGATAAATTTAGATCCAGTAATATACTTCGGGATTGCGTAAGATCTTAACTTTTCCGATAAATTGCAGATCGAATTAAATCCAGTGATATATTTGGGGATTTGGTAGGATCTTAATTTATCCCATAAATTGCAGATCGAATTAGAAACAGCAATATATTTGGAGATTGACATCTAAAACTATCCAGAAATATGACAGCTAAAATTAGATACCGCATTATATTTGGGTACTACGTAAGATCTCCATTTATTTGGGATTAAATAAGATCCCAGACAGATATTGACAATAGTTCAAAAAATAATACACTAGAAGAGCACTGATTTTATAAAAATTACAATATTTTGTTAAAATAAGGTTTAAACTCAGAAGGTCTCGAGTTCGATACCTTTCGCGGCTATGCATTTTTTTTTTATAAAAATGCACATTCTCCTTGCTGGTCTTATCGAAATTTTTTCAATAATTTTTATTCGTTGTAATTTACTTGTAAAAATTGTATCATCTTTCTTTGATTTGAAAATAATTTAAACAGAAAGTGATATTAATTTATGATCTTGAGCCAAACTAAAATAACATTCATTTACTTAAAAATAACAGATCAACTAAAAACATTTCCCCCATTCAAAAGAATTTCTTTTTATAAAATTATAATTTTATTTTCTATAAATGTTTTTATAAAATTATATTTTTTTTATTAAATTGAATTTTTTTTAAAAAATAATTTTATTTACATATTTTTAACGCTCTACACCATTTCCAATTGTATCAATTGTTTTTAAGATTTATCAATTGTATTTCAGAAATAATCAATTGAATTTCAGTTTTATCAATTGTATTTCAGAACTTATCAATTATTTTTCAGATTTATGAATTGTATTTGAGAACTAGTCAATTGAATTTCTGTTTTATCAATTGTATTTCAGAAATTATTAATTGTATTTCTGAAATTCACAACTGTATTTCAGAAATTATCAAACTGTATTTCAGAAATTATCAATTGTATTTCAGAAATTATGAAATGTAATTTAGAAATATTTCTCTATTAACTATGATAAACCATCAACAAGTTCTGAAATAGATTTGATTATTTCTGAAATACAATTAATAAATTTCTGAAATACATTCCATAATTTCTAAAATACATTTAAAATTTCTGAAATACAATTAATAGCTTCTGAAATACAGTTAATATTGTAGTTGCTGATGAGTTACCATAAATGATGGCACCATATATGACAATATATTGTTTAAATGGCACCAATATGGACCTTTATATGGTAATATATAACTTAGATTCATTCATATACCATTTGATCCGTTGTTATCTAATTACATCAGTTTAGATCTGATCTGATTAAATTATGTGTTAACCAGATGAAATTGTATCAGATTTTTGACCTGATACAATTTTATTGGTTTATATTACATGTTATCAGTTTAGGTCCAAATAGATATATTTGTATACAAAATTATATAGTTATATCCCAATTTTGACCTGATATCAGTTTAAAACTTTGATACAATTGTATAAGGTAAATGTCGGATACAATTATATTTTATTTATATAAAATTTAACCAATTACGATCAAACCGATAAAATTGTATCAGGTCAAAAATCTGATACAATTACATCTGATTAACACATAATTTAATCAGGTCAGATCTAAACTGATACATTTAGATAAAAATTGATAAACAATTGATAAAAATATATCGGGCCATTCTTCGGATGAAACTGTATATTTATACAGATATAACTTAATCACATATATGACTATATGTAACTATTTTTCCTCGGGTTGTTTAAATGATACGATATATCAAAGTATATGGTACTATATATGGTAGCATATACCTACAGGTTTTTCAGTGTATCAAAGCGTTATGCACGCAAATGCACGAATTTCATAAATTAAAATAAAATGTCAAAAGTATATCAAGGTAGGTATTTAATAACGAAGCGAAGAATAATGAGCTATTTCGTTCTTAAGCAAACTAAGTACTTACTTTTTTGTTGTAATTTTAATAGAGCTTCAAATAAGACAATATGTTTTGATTCTTGACTTTTTCATCTTTATTGTTTATTTTTATTTATAGTAACAAAAATTATTTAACATTTATAATTTTTTTTTTCTGTTTTAATGGGAATATTAAAATTAAATTTGTTTTTATAAAGTGACTGCAATCTGTTTACCTTTTAAATCCTAAATTACACTCATACAGGAGTTAAAGAAAATATGTTCGTTAGATATATTTTACTGTGTACGTTAGTGTTTTATTCACTGTAAATGTGTTAAAGTGTTACAATTGCTTATATTAATATTCGTATCGTATAATTTATATTACAACTATTGCTGTGTATATGTATAGGTATAAGGGTGTCACTTATATTAAAAATATGTTTATGAAGTTCCATTTATTTAACCGGAAAATTTGTAATTGTTTATAACATTAAGTTACTACTGAACTAAATGAAAACTAATTTTATGTATAAAATATAAAAAAAATCAATAATACCATAACTTGTGTAACCTGAAAATTTAATTCTTTCTTTATGCGCAATAGTGGAGTTAGAGAAAAAAATGTATAATCGAATTGACCAAATATAGTTTTTGTTAAAAAATAACAAAAGAAAACCATTGACAATTTCTAATTAAAAAACTGAACGATTATCTTTTAAAACCAGGTTTAATATAGGTTATTATGCATATAATTTTCTTTATATGAAATGATAACAATTATGATTTTTAAACTAACAAATAACTAAATTGCCCGGTTATTACTCAAGAAGACATTAGCCCAGTATCCCACTTTGGGATTATATCCGTATCTGTATAATAAGGGTTTTCATATAAACTCGTATTCTACTCGTAATCGGTGTAAACCTGGTATATTTATGAGTGAATTGGCAAACCCCATAAATAACAAAAATATGGTTTGTATTTATATAGGGTTTACAAGGAATTTATGAGTTTATATGAAAACCCCTAGTATAAATAGCAGTTATTATCGTTAGCAAAGTAGCAGTCATTACTATGTCCGATATTTATAATATTTATACCCTACACCACTAGGCGTGTAAGGTATATTGAATTTGTGCTGATTTTTGCAACAAAAAAATATTGGACCTAGATTCACCTTTGATATACAGGTCAACGCAGAATAACTTTTTTCGATATAGCGACGCTCGTTCCTATGTCTTTTCATGCATTCTTGTACGCCCGATATTTCCGATTTACTATTAAATACACCTAACGTTAGGCAAATACGAAAATTCTTACTGATCTACTGATTTGTTTACTATTTTGTTGGGAAATTATGGAACTAGTCCATTTAAATCCATTTAACTTTCAGATCTATATATAAGTTGGCTTTTAACCAAACTAGTTATTAAAATAGGTTTTTATTAAAATCAGTGGATAAAATCCGTAATCCTGACCAAAGGCCTGCTAGAGAAACAATTTTTATCAGAATAGCCAGTATTGGACATGATTCAGAAAGGAAACCCCCCAACGGTCGCAGAGCTACCAACCGCAAAACCTTTATTTATCATAGCAAAGTACGAATACTATAATAAATAACACGTTTAGGCAACGACATTAATCTGCTTGATTAAAGTTAGCCCACTCTGTTAATCTTCGTTGTTTACATATGAATTTTTTGTACAGCTGAAAGTTTAATTTTACAGCGATGTCGCACACTTGAAATAATACGTAAGCAGAAAAATCTGTCAAACCGGTTTCAAATCGATTTGACTAATTTTTAACAAATTTTTAGTTGAAACACTGATTTAAGCAAAGATTTTAGTTATCTTCATTTAACACAATATTAAAAATCCCCCGTATTTTAACTGGTTTTGGGTCTTAATTTTCAAAAATTTTTATAACAAATTTTTAAGAACCCATTCGTTAAATTTTGTAAAATTTATTATTAAAATATATTATTTTCATGTTTCTGTTATTACTCGGTAGATGGCGCCACCAATGTATCCGAAGTTTTAAATTTAGATAAATTCTACGACTCAGTATAATTACTAGGGTTTATGTCCCGGGAATTCCCGGGACGGGATTCCCGGGAATCCCGCCCTTTTTTGGATCCCGCAATCCCGGGAATTTTGTTCGGGATTTCCCGGGATTTTTTTAAATTCTTTTACAGAAGTTTTAGCTAGTATTATTGTAATTTTGGAAGCTTTATTTAAATTTAAAGCATTAATTTTTTGAAATGAATTTAAATAAAAAATATTTAAAATTAAAAAATACGATTTAAAATTTAATAAACTGAATTAGGCCAAATTGTTTTTGGATGTCAGTTGCATTTGGTATAGTTAAAGAGAAAAAAATTTTATCAACCATTACCAAGTTTACCAACAAAAATACTTGTATTGTACTTCGGAAAAATTTTCTTTAAAATTATCTTGGCTCAAATAAAGCAATATTTATATAGTCTGGTTTACACTACAATATTTTCGGAAAGATTTGCCTTGCCTATATGTTTTGCATGTGTGCTAAAGTAAAATCGTACCCAAAATCTTATAGTGTTCCAAATACCTCCAAAATACTAGGCATTAAAATTAAAAAAATTATTAATATTTTCGTATTTTCAATTGACATACGTATTTTTAGTTTCTTTTACTTCAAATAATTTCATTTGAAGTTCAATTGCTATTCCTTTATTTTATTTGTATTTATTAAATATTGTTTATTTTTAAAATAATAAGATGCTTTTTTCAAATTATTTTGGATTTTTTTATATGTAAATATAAAATACAACAAAATATGAAAATTAAATAAATTCTTTTTAAGAAGTTGTGGCATAAAAAATTTCTATTCAAGAAAATCAATTAAAGTTAAGAAAATATATAATAATAGTTTAGTGTTTAATTTTATAATACAATTTAGGCGTATTTGCCTAAAAATTGGTGTGAAAATACTCACTTTTAAACTTTTTTATAAAAATAATTCTAGACCGATACTTCTGAAAATCTTCATAGAAAGAAGCAAAATATCTAGAAATAGAAATTTTTAGATTTCATATTTAAGGAATATTTAAGCAAAAAATCTATCTTAGTTCTGACTATAAAACTGGTCCGATACAAGTTTGCACCCATTAATAATTCCAATATATTCCAGAAAAGGGATGAAAATAAAATACGCGTGACTCAATTTTTCTATGTCAATTCGTTTAACCGTTTAAACAGCGAAATTATTATTTAGTTAATATATTTCTAAAAGTTTTTTAAAATTAAGACGGCCTTCCATATAAATATATTACTTAAATATTAATTCACGGTTTAAATTGTTAAATGAATTGATCTAGAAAAAGTGGAAGACAAGGATATTTTATATTTAGTCCGTTTTTCAGAATATACATATTAAATACATATTCTCATGGCTACAACCAAAACATGAACTTTTTCGGACGGTGTTTTAATAGAAATCGAGTTTTTCAAGTACAACATATGTCGAATTTATATATTTTCTAACGAGCGGGAATTCCCGGGATCCCGGGAAATTCTTAAAAAAATCGCGCTGTCCCGGGAAATGAAAAAGTCCGGGAAAAGAAAAACCCTAATAGTTACAGATAAAACTGTAGTTTTACAAATTTTTTACTTAAATTTAGATTTGTTAAATTTAACAAAAGAATTTGTTAAAATCAATAAATTTTATTTTAAGCCAAAAAACAGGAATAAATTTTGCTAAAGTAACAAATTTTTCTGTCCAGCCAACAGACGTAAATATTTGGGGCATTAGCAATGCCTGAACATTAATTTGTGTCCCATTTGTCTTGGTTGCTGCAATGATTTTTTTAAATTGGGTTATGAAACATTTTTTGCTCTTGTGCTTTGTCTTTACAAATGCAGATAAATCAACAGTCAAAGATGTTGGCTATTAAGAAAAATATTCGGAAAACCAGTTATTGATTAAGCGGGTTTTGGAGAATTTACAAGTATTAATTCATTTTTTCTCAAGTTCAAACCTCAATACCTCGAGAAATAGGCAATGTAGGTTTATGAAAATAAATCTCTTGGATAGGTCTTCGAAATAGTTTTCATCCAAAATTCATTACAAATAACATGAAATTTTCAAAGAATTGCTTAAATTTCATATGAAGTGGGAGGAAAAAAATTATATTATACTTTTGTTTAGTTTTTTTAATTTTCCAACACTTTTCGCAAAGTGACATTAGCAAGATTAAAATCAAATTATAGATATTTTAAAGACCCATCTACCAAATTGTATTTCACACACATGCACTATCTATTTATGAAGTTACTGAGGTTTGAATTTGTTAAATTCTGACTTTTTACTTTTAAACCTTATTATGGGCCTATAACTCCCGTTATATTTTTTTTATAACGAATTTGTTTACTCAGTAGCATTGCAGTTCCGCAATGCCTGTGAATAATTTCATATAATTTTAATAGTGTTATAGACTCTCTATCACTTAGAAAGCATTTGTTCTATTATGTGCCTTCGAACAGGAACATACTCAAACCAATATCACCCAGCAAACATGGCAATACGAAGAAGATTCTCCGAATATATCGTTAGGAAGAAAATATTTATTGCCGGCAATATCAATTTCGTATTCCGGAAGTTTCCTCCGTCGGAAACAACTGTTACACTAAAACAATACTTCCAGGCAATATGAAAGCAATAACTCATATGGAAGATAAAAGAGATATCGCTAAATAAACTCCCGGTACAATAAAAAAACGATTTAATTTTTTCATTATTAAATTTAAGCCTGAAATACAATATCTGCATACATAATCCATTGACCAACTTATAAATTATCTTGTTTTCATCTTGGCCGATTTTTCGCTCGCAATTAATCTTAACTTTTCACTAGTTTATTTCCTATATATCTTTTGATTGTTTTTGTACAAATTTAGTTTTAATTTTTTCCAAATTGATAAAAGATTTCAAACAAATTTGCTTTATCTTCCAAATGATACAAAGGTGATATTGCCGCAATATTGTCATAAAAAGTTATGACAAAAGATAAAATTTTTGAATTATTTTTTTCCAAATATCGCCGAACTATCTTCGAAGTAATAAAAGGAAGACAATTTCAAAGTAAATACTACTTGATTATTTTCATTCAAATGACAAATAGAAGATATCGCTTTAATATCTTCTTGGAAGGTATCTTTTACATATTAGCAGGGTCATTATGTGCGCTCTTTGTACGACTCAAAACATCGATTGTAACCAGGGATGGAAAATAATAATTTAGTTATAAAAATCAAGAATGGAACTATACTATGGAATTATACTAGTCCAACAAACAGTATATAGCCCTAGATTATGAATTTTAAAACACCATGCGTAAAAAATTGCAAAATAATATCAGAATGGGAAAAAAGGCTTTGGGGTTCAATAAATTAATTAAAAGATTTACATTCTGCAAACGATTCCAAAATTTTATTTTTTTGCAACTAGCCACCAAGCTTTGTTTTATACTTAAAAAATTGCAAAATAATAGAGGAACGCGAAAAAAGACTTTGTGGTAGAAAAAAATAATTAAAAAAACTCAATCAGCGATTAACAATCTGCAAATGAATACAATGACGCAAAAAATTTACTTTTTGCAAATATTTTTTTTTTGCCATTTATTTTTTTTTTTTTTTGCAAACTAAGCACCAAACTTTTGTGTATAAAATTGGTACTATAGACCCTAGATTATAAATTAAAAAAAAACACACTTAAAAAATTGCAAAATAATCGCGGAAAGCGAAAAAATGCTTTATGGTACAAAACATTAATTAAAAAACTTAATCATCGATTTACATTCTGCAAACAAATATATTGATGTAAAATTTTTCCTTTTTGTAAATTTTATTTTTCGCAATTTTTTTTTGCAACTAGCCACCAAACTTTGTTGTATAAAATGTGTATTATAGTCCCTAGATTATAAATGAAAAAGAAACGTACTTAAAAAATTGCAAAATAAAAGCGGAACGCAAAAAAATACTTTGTGGTACAAAAAATTAATTAGGAAACGTAATCAGCGATTTAGATTCTGCAAACAAATATATTGATGCAAAAATTTTCCTTTTTGCAAATTTTATTTTTCGCGATTTTTTTTGCAACTAGCCACCAAACTTTGTTGTCTGAAGTGTGTATTATAGCCCCTAGATTATAAATTTAAAAAAACGCACGTAAAGAATTGCAAAGTAATAGCGGAATTTCAAAAAAAATTTTTATGGTACAAAAATTTAATCCCTAGGTTATATATTTAAAAAAACCGCACTTAAAAAGTTGCAAAATAACGGCGGAATTCGAAAAAGGCTTTTTGGTACAGAAAATGAATTAAAAGAGGTAATCAGCGATCGACATTCTGCAAACGAATATATTGCTGCAAAAATTTCGGTTTTTGCAAACGTTTTTTTTTCCCAATTTGTGCTAATATTTGCTAATCAGTCAGTCAGTCACGTTACTCTTTAATATATGTATGTATAGAGATTGGCGATATAGTCCACAATTTGTGTGCAACTAAGGGTTGTACCTATAATCGAAAAGTAAGCTTGTTTTCCTACTATAAGTGTTTTGCTACAATACGTGTTACGAAATCGCATACAATTTTTGAGATTTGGCATGTTAGATGTTAATGTTTCAATAAGTTCAACGTCGATAGTGTACGGGTAATTGTCAGAGTGTATACAAAAATATTTTATAGTTTTTTTTTCGTTTTCGTGCTAGCTTTTGTTAAAGAGATTGGTTTCAAAATAATGACAAATTATCCTTATATATGAGTATAAGTGGAACCCCAATTTTTAGGTGTATATATTTTTATTTGTATTTTGCTGTAAAACCTAATGTTTAATAATTTTCATTTAAAGTACCGATACTTACAGATTTGTTGTTTAATTTTTCAATCTTTTATTGTTTACTTTTTTGCATTATTGATTGAAGGTTTTTTGTGCTATTTTTCAAATAGCATGGAAAGTATTGTAGTTTAGTTTTCATTTGTTTAATTTCATTTAGATCATATTTCTTTTTTTTATTATTAATTTTTCAATTAATTTTTAGTTTTTTACCAACTATGTTTTTAAAGCTTAATCCTACATATTTTGCTTAAAGTTGTTTCTATTGTTTTTATTTTTCTTATTCATTTTATAAGTTAGTTTTTAATCCCTTTTCATTTTTAAAATTTAAGCAATTTATGGCTTGTTTTTTTACAATTTAATTTATGTTTATATTTAGTTTTAATTAATTTTTTCTGTGCTTTTTTTTGTTAAAAACCAACTTTATCAAATGTGTGCTTATGTGTTTGAATTGTGTTTTCTTTAATTTATTTATTTTAATTTGAAAATATTTTACAACAAAGTTACATTGAAGAAAAGAATATTTAAATAAAATAAAATATTTAAAACATGAATTATTTATATTTAGATTTCTTACATATGTGCAATTTATAAAAAATGTGCAAAATATTAGTATTTAGGATGACAATATTATCAATTCCATTAAAATTCCTTTTCTATATTTGCCAACTTCTGCAATATATGCTCCTTTATATCTAGAGAAATTTATGGGCCGATTAATGAATGGCCAGTTAGCCAGTAACTAAAACTTTAACTGACACATTTGTTGTTGTTTCCCATACATAATTGGAATTCAACTGTCTGCTAAATTTTAACTGGGTATTCTGTGATTGAGCCTAAAACAATTTAAAAACGAGTAAAAAGGTTAAAGTCGGGCATGCCGACTATATAATACCCTACACCACTCTGGTGTATTGTTTAGATCCGAAATTCGAATGGGTTGAAATGGGGCTTGTGTCAAAATGTTCTATAATGTGAGTCAGCGCACCAAATTTCATTTAAATATCTTAATATTTGCGACCTGCAGTTTGTAACCAAGCCAATTTTGGAGGGACCCTTATATGGGCACTGGGTCTAAACATAGACCGATGTTCACCAAAATCAATAGGCTTCGTCCTTGGGCCAACATAGGTCTATGTACCAAATTTCATCAAAATATCTTAATATTTGCGACCTGCAGCGTATAAACAGTATAATTTTGGTAGGACCCTTATATGGGCACTAGGTCTAAACATAGACCGATGTTCACCAAAATCAATAGGCTGCGTTATTGGGCCAATATAGGTCTGTGTACCAAATTTCATCAAAATATCTTAATATTTGCGACCTGCAGCGTATAAACATTATAATTTTGGTAGAACCCTTATATGGGCACTAGGTCTAAACATGGACCGATGTTCACCAAAATCAATAGGCTGCGTTATTGGGCCAACGTAGGTCTGTGTACCAAATTTCATCAAAATATCTTAATATTTACGACCTGCAGCGTATAAACAGTATAATTTTGGTAGGACCCTTATATGGGCACTAGGTGTAAACATGGACTGATGTTCACCAAAATCAATAGGCTACGTTATTGGGCCAATATAGGTCTGTGTACCAAATTTTATCAAAATATCTTAATATTTACGACCTGCAGCGTATAAACAGTATAATTTTGGTAGGACCCTTATATGGGCACTAGGTCTAAACATGGACCGATGTTCACCAAAATCAATAGGCTGCGTTATTGCGCTAACATAGATCTGTGTACCAAATTTCGTCAAAATATCTAAATATTTACGACCTGCAGCGTATAAACAATATAATTTTGGTAGGACCCTTATATGGGCACTAGGTCTAAACATGGACCGATGTCCACCAAAATCAAACTTGTTCGTCCTTGGGCCAACATAGGTCTGCGTACCAAATTTCATCAAAATATCTTAATAGTTGCGACCTGTAGAGTGCGCACAAAATTGCATGGACAGACAGACGGACGGACGGACAGACGGACATCGTTAAATCGAAATAAAAAAAAATTCTAAACCGATCGGTATACTATAAGGTGGGTCTACGACCAATATTTTTTGGTGTTACAAACATCAGCACAAACTTATAATACCCTGACCACATAGTGGTGTAGGGTATAATTAAATTATGCACCCGTCGCGTTCGACAGACAAACCTACTCAACAACGGTTGAATACGTGTAGCGTATCATAATATATTTTCTCATTTATACATTTTGTTTATTTTTCTGATTTAAAAATACAAAATTTTCATTTCTATTCCTTAATGAAAAAATTAAATGATAGTAGAACTGGGCGCATTTACCACATACTCAACTACCAATAATTTTCTTCTCTACAATCTGGTGAACGATATGATTAGGGTAGACTGGGGCACATTCACCACATTTTTGTTTAAGGAGCTGTCGTTAATAAACCAATAAATTTTTGGTAAAAAATCTTCTTAACCTAATAGCAGTGTTACATACATTAAATTGTATATGTTACATACATATTTTAGTATAAAATTTCATTATCTTATAGCTCTTTTCTTTCTCATTCGGTTATTTTTGATATTTATATTTTTTATTTCAAATTACCTTTCTAATAGCTGAATATAGTTAGTACAAATTATTGCCGCTAGATGGCGCAAAATTCATTTTTATTAAAAAATGCATCAAAACACCCTGTATTTGCAAATATTATGAGTTCATATGTTCGGCAAAAATACTCGCCAAAGGATTTTGTACAAATTTGCCAAACATCATTTCGTCGAATTCTGGATATTTAAACGCCAAATTTTGATTTTCTTCAATAATCTAAAAATAACGGTAATTTTGTAAATAACGGAACTATGAAAAAGTCGCAGAACAAAAGTTGCTGCTGAAGCCCTAAAGAACCATTTTCAACAATAAAAAAGTTCTTTTTCGCAAAAAGTCGATTTTGGCATATTGCTATTTATAGTAAAGGTATTCATTTAAAGCATTTACGCCTCGTATACTGTGTGTATGTTGTAAGTTTACTCGATTAATGTCAAAATTAGTTTACGAGCCCTCGTAAATATACGCTTACATTTTTATGTGTAAACTTTTTCGTATTTATACACACATTTGAATCTTGTCAAAAATAAAATTATTTTATATTGTTTTGTTTGTTGTTGTTTATTTTCTGTTTTATTAGTTTTTAAATGACACAAATTTAAAAAATTCTCTGTTTAATTTATGAAAATATCAAAAAAGTGGCTAAATGCAAAATTGAAATGTGAATAGTTTTAAAAGGTGTGTTCTTTCAAATAAACCGGTAAAGTTAAAAATATACGCGATTACAAAAATACACGGGCATAAATGCAGTTAGATGAATACCACTAGTAAATGTTTTTTAAATAAACTTTTTAATTTTGTTAATTTTGAATGAAAGTTCGAAACTGTAAATGGGTTAATTCCAGTTGATGACTTAATCAATTTTGGCTCAATTTTTCACCAGAAACTTCTGAAATGGTGAAAAATCCAAAAATCGTTTTTTAATTAAGTGAGGTCGACCATTATGGGTAATTCTTGAATAACCTATTTCTGCTTTTTAACTTTGAAAAATATGAAAGTCTTTCAAAATTTTTCAAAATAAATTCGAATTTTATTGAAGATTAATGTCACGTCTGGGAAAATTTTAGCCAAATTTGTTAGTGGCAAAGGAGTTACTGGTACGAATTCAATCTTATTTTTGGCGAAAGAGAAGAAAAAAAATTAAAAGCATGATTTAAAATTGTACTATAAATACAATCGCAAATGGGCGAGTAGCTTGAATAACAATGCCTCTTGCATCATTTGGAAGCTGGATAAATTAACATACACAAAATCTAAATCAAATTATAGTCATTGTGCACATTAGGTAAATGTGGGTCATGTGATTGAAAACCACAATGTTTATAGCTCTTAATAAAGTTAAGTTTTATTATGGAACATTTTAATATCGAGAGGCTATCTTCAAAATATGTCAACTTAAATTTGGTCAAAATGAGTTTCTGATGGGAAATAGCTCCCCTATGTAATACTCATCTGTGATATAAATTTCAAAACAAAAAAAAATAATTAGTTCTCGTTTTATATCAATTTATGTTATTCTGCTATCTCAAAGTAGGTACATTTTTTTTGGTGAATATAAATGCTATAGTAAATTTTCAGCATTTAAAAAAAAAATATTTTTTTATAAATCTACCTGATATCTTATTGTATTTGGCATGCTGATTACGAATCTGGTAAAAAATGTTATATCCAATTGACAGTTTTCGAGATATGACAATTTTTACACACAGAAAACAGATTCGTAGTTCCAACCGAATTTTTCGCCAACAGAATTTTTGTAGTTCCAGGTACAATCACTTTTATTTATTTTTAATACCATTGTAACTACCGAAATTTATTTACAATTTTTGAATTTTTGTTGTGTTAATAGATTACTTTAATGTTTGTGGATTATAAATTCTATAAATAGAAAAACACGTTCCACAAAATTTATTTAAAAATTTAAATTTTTTTATGTCGCTAACTGGGATCGAACCGGAGACCCTCCGCTTGTCAGCCCATTGCTTTCCCTCTAAGCTAAGCTCTATTTAAATTTTTTTAGTCAAATTTCAAATTTGAATTTCTTTAGGTTTGAATATTTTGTCTATAAATAAATTTATATCAACAACAGAAAATCAGTTGTGTCTTTTAATTTGAATAAAAAAAAAAAAATTAAAAAAATTTATATCGCGAACCGGGATTGAACCGGCGACCTTCCGTTTGTCAGCCCATTGCTTTTCCTCTAGGCTAAACTCGACATAAATTTTGTTTGTCAAATTTCAAATTTGAATTCCTTCAGGTTGAAAATTTGAATATTTTGTTTTTGAATAAAATTATATTCACAACAGAAAATCAATTGTGTCTTTGAATTTGAATCAATAAAAAAATTATTTGAAAAAAAAGTAATGCCTTGGTTGAGGTTTGAACTCAAATCTCTAAGGCTATAAGGCTGTGTCTCTACCTCCTGCGCCACAGATACTTATGTTTAGTTGTTGTCTAACTTAGAATTTAAACACGCATATGTATGAAACGAAAAAATATGATAGATTCCAAAATTTTATTATGATAAATAAAATTTCTGTTCCTTGTCTCAATATATTATTACAATTACCAAAATAATGGAAATTAATGGTTAAAGCTACTAAAGTTAAAAAAAAAAATTTAAATTGATTGGAAAAACTAATACTTTGGATAGAGTGATCGATTTTATTGAAACACAACTGATACTAAATTGTTGCTGCCGTTATTTTATTCAAATGACTAAATCGTCGATAAATTGGTGGTTGTTGGTATTGAAGGTAATGTGGAAGTTAGTAATTTTTCAATATTGGTTAGAAAAGCCAATATTTTGGATAATGTGACAGTATTTTGGTTCATCATATATATTTTCTGTTCACAAATAAATATAACTTTCCTGATGATGAATATTAAATAACTGCAATTAAAATTATTGAATGATGAAAATATTTCGTTGGTTCCGATAGAATTCCAACCAATTTATTTTCTGTGTGTATCATATTAGTACATAAAGGTCCCAAACAACAAAAAAATGGTACTATATATGTAACTTTTAAACTATTTATCGGATTGATCGATGCTTTTCTCTCTAGGAGAACAGGGTTTTGCTCTAAGGTACATTGACCTCAAGTATCCCGTTCTAGTAGTTACCCACCAGATCTCAGTTGCTACCACCCTAATGTACGACCCTAATGTCAGAAAATTAAAGCTCGCACGATCATTAAACTTTTGCTAAGGAAGTTTTTCGATAAACCCAGTAGACATTTTTTTTATATATTGGTTGCCGAATGTAGGGGTCGCCTTTTTACATTTTTTTTCATTGGATTTTTTGTTTGTAGCAAAACACTGGTCTCCTTGAGGCAAAAAAATCATTATATCACACTTTAAAATCCGACTTTAAATGCCGAAGCTATAATGAAAAAGTCGACCCCTACGTTCGGCAAAAAAAAATTTTTTTTTTTTAAATTGCCTTGCAAAAATACTTCATATTGGAGGGTGTACGGCGGACTTTTCTTTTGAGGTACGGTCTAATGGGCAGTTCCAGTTAATGAGCTTCCAAAATAGTACATTTGGAGTGACCCTATTACAATACAGCTTGAAGTAGAGAATGCCAAATTTGACTACCTCCAGATGGAAAAGATTTTTTTTTTTTAATTTTTGCAATTAACATAAAAAGGATATCAAAAAACTTACATATTGTTAGAGTTTGCTAAAAACCGAAAAATTTGAAAACCGCGGTTTCGGTTTTTCTTGCGGTTTTCGTTATCTTGTGATATTAATAGAATTGTTTTAAAATAATTAAATATAAGAATATTCTACCTAAATATATGATACTGAAATATGCAGAAAAATTAAACAGTTTAATACATCCAAGATATCTTTTAGAATTCGATTGAATTTCAAAACTTTTCCGGGAGAAGAAATAAACGCGGAAACCCGTTATAAATGATTTTTTTTCTTTTTTCGGCAATTAATTATAGTTTAAATTTTAGCAATTTGTTTAAAACAATAAAAAGTTAAAATTTTTATAAATTTCGCGGAATACGAAATAAGGCTTTTTGAAAAATCGGCGAAAATCGTAACTGAATATGTGAAACTCAATGGTCCTTACTATAAAAGAGTATTTTAAATTTAAAGTCGACTTTATTTTTAATCATACGGTTTTGTCCATTTTGTGTATGAAAACCCTACAAAAATATTCATATTTCCAAACATTTTGATTGGTTGAAAATAAATTAACCAATCAGAATTCTCCAAAAATAAATCAAGTCAAGGCATACTGCCACCCAATATTTTAACTAAAGTCGACTTTAACTAAAATATACATTTGAAAATTTTAGATAGAAAGGGCGAATATCTCTTTAACCACTTTACTTTTTGGTGCAATTTTTTACTTAAATTATAAGCTTCAGTTTATGTTATCCGTAATAACAAAAACAAAAAATTTTTTAAAGCAGCTTTTAATGTAGAAAATGTTCATTACAATTAAATACAATATTTTGTAAAATAGAAGCTGTCTTTTCGAAATTCAAGATTCAATAATATGCAAATTAATTAATTATTTTAATTGGTTAAAGTATTTGTTAAAAACCGACTTATTTTTGTCGGTTTTCGGTTTCGGTTTTGAGGCTTGAAAAACCGCGGTTTCGGTTTCGATTAAAACCGAACAGCAAACTCTACATATTGTTACGTTTTTACCTTTTAAAAACGTTGGTTTATCTCCTTTAGATAAACCGGATTCTTTTCTATTGCAATCAAAATAACCAATCTAAATCCAGACACCAATTGTTACGTTTTACCTTCAAAAACGTACGTTTATTTCCTTTTAAATAAACCTGGCTGGCAATTAAAATTAACTAAAAACACACACACACTTGTTGTTTACTATTTATTGTTTATTTCTTAACACTTTATTACTTTACAATTTCACAATGATTTACTAGAGCACCACTTAACTGTACAAACGCTAATGCACGACTGACTTTTACTTAACAGAACTTAACTGCACTAATGCTAATGCACTACTGACCTCTTAACACAAGCTGCAGCCCTTTTATAGTGTAATGTCTGCGATCGTAGAATGATCTCGAATGTTCCAGAGACACCCAGATTGTGTGTGTGGAATGAACTAGAAGGTTCCACAGACATCCAGATTTGTGTAGAATGAACTAGATGGTTCCAGAGACATCCAGATTTGTGAAGAATGCACTAGAAGGTTCCAGAGACATCCAGATTGTTAGCCATGGTTGTAGAACATACCAGAAGTTTCCAGAAGCATCCAGAGTATTCGTAGCGGAGACCCCAACCACTGGGATTTTAGCCGAGACACAAACCACTTTATACTTAGTCAAGACACAACCCACTTTATATTTATCTAAGACACACACACCACTTTATTCTTATCCAATACACAAACCACTTCACAGTATAAGACTTTATAGCATAATGTCAAATGTAGCGTTGCCAGATTGATAGGTTTAGTGAATCCCGTTTCTCGGGATATTTGTATCCCAAAATACCAGAACCAGATCAATCAAATTTCGTAACAATATATTAACTTCTTAACTTTTATGCCCTTAAATATTTTGCATGCTTAATTTTAGATTTCAAAAACTGATAAAAAAAAATATATCCTTTTGCGGAATATGAACAATAGTGCAATTAATGTAAAATATACTAAAAGTAATTATTATTGCACTTATAAAAAAATGTTAGTACAGAAATCTGTTCAATGCGTTCTGATCCAATTGAACTAATTTTTCTTTTATTTTGTCTTAAAATTTAGGATTGAACTAATATTTTTTGTAAATCCAATTTAGCATAACAATTAATTTCATCCATATTTGAACTAATTTTGAATGTTAATTTTTAGTAATTTGTGTTTCTTAGTTTTACAAATTTTTCAGCTAAGTTAAACCACAATTATTTCTAAATGACTACCTATATTTTTGTGTCTCTGCTAACAATATCACATAAAGATGACGCAATTTTTCTTATTTTTTTGTATAATCATAACATGACTTATTTACATGAAACTGAGCGAGATAGAGCAAAATGAACAAAAATTCGTTACTCTGTACTTACCAAGGTTGGTTACCGAAACGAATAACGGTAAGGGTAAAGGTAATGGTATCAGATTTCGTTTGTTTAGGTAACGGTAAAGGTAACGGTATTTAATACTGTTTCGGTAACGGTATACCGTTATCGAAACAGAAATACCGGTACGTACCGGTATTAAAAATTATGTTAAAAACATATAAAAACAAGTCAAAACATGGCATATTTTTA
The DNA here is from genome assembly GCA_949987735.1 of Leucophora obtusa. NCBI lineage: Eukaryota > Metazoa > Arthropoda > Insecta > Diptera > Anthomyiidae > Leucophora > Leucophora obtusa. The sequence continues at coordinate 183,583,930 of OX465295.1, read as the reverse complement.
ATTTTAAGTACTGAAAATACAGATTTTAAGCTATAAATTCAATACTGGTAGTTTTAATAAGTAAAATTATTATCTATAAATTTTTTGTAAAAAAAACACTCAAGATTATGAAATAAAAAAATTGTAATTTTTATATAAAATAATAAATACCGGCAAAATATCGGTAACTACCCATAAAAATAACGGTATCGGTAACGATAACAGTATTTAGAAATTTTTTAGAGGTATCGATAACGGTAACGGTATTCAATTTGAAACGGTATTTTACCGATAACGGTATTATAACGATAACGGTATTATAACGATAACGGTAACCAACCTTGGTACTTACTAATACTTATCAGCCACCTATAATCCCTAAATATGGGCCTGTCTCGGGACAGATCCGAAGAGTCCAGAAGCCCAGATTATAAACGAAAATTTAGCTGAAACTTTCGGTTAAATGAGGTAGTTTCCGTTGAATTTAGCTAAAATTTCTTAGCTAAATTAAATAAATTTGTCTCTGAATTTAGCAGTGTGTAAAATTTAGCTTAGGTAATTTTAGCAGACCATAATTCTTAAATTCTTTGAAAAATCTGCTAGCGCAAATACAGGTGCTATTTCCTGTTATTTTAGTGGAAATTTTGACTATTTGATCGGGCTTTTTTATGACGAAATTTTAAACTTATATATATAAAAAAATTTTTGACGTCTTCTAAGCAAGAGAAGAAAATAGTTCCTTTAAATATAAGATATCCTTAATTCGTTTTTTGCTTCTCCTGGAAAAATATGAAAAGTGTTGTTACGCCCTTTTGCATTTCAGGTGGCGATATGAAAGTGGTTTGAGTCCAATTGTTTTTAAAATGAGATATAAAAAAAAGTTTCACTTAAGAAATGTTATTTGTGTTTGTAATCACTAGGCAAGGAATTTAATGCACTTAAAAAACCATAATATGCGCCTACAAAATGCGGCTAAAAAAGAAAAATATGCATTAAAAACATGAAAAATATACACTTAAAACATGTATCTTTGCAAAAATAACGCACTATAAAACTTTAAATGCTAGTTATTCTTCCAGCAAACACAAAACTCAATACTTTTTCTTAGATCAGTAAAAGTTTTAAAAAATAAATAAATATAATAAAAAATAAAAAAATATCTTGTTTGAATCAAAATATGAAAATTTGACCATTTTTTGTATTTTTAACACATTAAAAATATGCAACTAAAAATTAAGAATATGCACAAGTATGCATTAAAATGCACAAAATATGCTTTAAAAAGGAACCAAATATGCATGTGATGCCAAAATATGCAAAAATGTGCACTTTCTTTAAATGATATTAAATGCCAAAACGATTACAGGGAAATGTCAAAATGATATAAACTGCATTGTAGTAGTATCCTTTATTTTCATAATTCAGAAATATGTATATTACAAAAATCAATAAGGGGTATTCAGACATTCGACCATGACTTGATATCGTCAGTCGGCATAACTAAAATTACATGCTGTGCAAAACTATTATAATTTTTTAATAACTAAATTCATGTACTTCTATAATTTATACAACGTTTTATAAAATTAGTTAACATTTGCCATTCTGTTGTTTCAGCATCAAGTGTTTTTGACATTTCTTCTCCAAGTAAAACTTTTCCGAAATAAAACATTCTTAATTCCCTAAATGATGAACAAGGGCCCAAAAACTATACTAAATTCTCTTTTTCAAACATATTGCAAATTGAGCATAAAATCGATATATTATCCCAGCAAAAACAGACATTACCAAGTAATTAAGCGAGTAAGAAGCACGCAAAGGGTTTCACTGGTTACCAGGCTATTTACTCGCAACATTACCTTTGCTCGCGATGTCCACAAATTCATGGGTGGTCATTACCGTCTCGCTTACAAAAAAGTGAGAATAATGAGTTACCAGCGTGTTTACCCATACCCAGCAAAAAAAGCCATTACAAAAAGGTATTTTAAAAGCACTCCGAATAGCATAAACTGATTATGAAGTAGTTACAATTTAGCTTTAACACTGATTTATTTTACAAGTGATGTCCTATGTTGTCAGTAGTTCAATTTAAGCATTTTGTTGGTAATTTAAAAGTGATTACATGATGTTAATAAAGTATGGTTTTTAGGTATACATTTTCATCACATCAATACGAGTACATTTTGTTTGCATTTTTATAGTGATTTAGAAGTACTCTTTATAATATATAATATATTACATTTTTAAAAGTGATTTAAATATGCTTTTTATAATGTCTGAAATAGCATATTTTAGAGGCAATTTTAATCTTTAGCCTTTACAGAGCCCATTTCTGAACCTATTGTGTAACAAAAGCTTCAATTTATTATTATTTGTAGGGCAATATAAAGGAAACACTTCTTTTGCATCTGAATCAATTTGATTAAGTCAAAACAAAATTTTTTTTTAATTTTTATTCATCAGTTTTTTTTTAAATAAGTTTGTAACATGTTTACTTCAGTCTTTAAATTCAAAAAAGATACAATATTGAATTAAATAAGATTAATACATGAATACCGATTTTATGGGGTGTCACTTAAACTTGGTTTAGTTAAACCGAAAATGAATTATATCATCTATTTCAATTTTATTAACAAAAATTTGCCCGAACAACTTTTTCTCGTTTAGAATTTATGTCTTCATTGAAAGAAAATAAAATAGATTTTAGAAGCAGTATTCCAGTTATAAACTTCGTTAAACTAAGTTTAAAGATAATCTACATCCTAAAAGCTGGGCCTAAAAGTTATATGTAACCCTCTGATTAATTTTTTTTAAAACATTACTAAAGGAATTTTCAGAATATTAAAGCGCACTAGGAAACTATTTTTTCATATATATTTTTTTTTAATTTTAACAATTAAAGGAAAGAAAAGCATCGACATTTCACAACTCTACAGTAATAAGGCCATCATTATAAATTTGCTGAAGCCGCAGATCTATGATTGAAATTTTAGCTTTAAATTCATTAAAGAATCCGAGAACCGTTGGAGGAAGTTTTTCCCCAGACATATTTCGAAGGCAAATACCATGTCGTCATTTGAATTTTGCAAGTCAACCATCGTTAGCTTAAAATCAACGCTTTCATTAAACTATGCATTAAGTTCCAATGCTGTAATTTGCAATCGTGATTAGTTAAATTCTTATGTAGAAGAAGTTCATTTAGCAAAATTTTAACTTTAATTAAAATTTGGAACTTTAATGGCCATTTTATAGTTGACGGCAGTAATTTTTTTAATCTATTTTTGAGTTGAAGAAATAATATATTTTTTGTCACTATAGAATTATTAATTTAGTTTGATTTTACGACTTTTAAGTTGTAATAGCAATTAAAGCATATCGACATTTAAAGCAGGTGACATTTATAGAATTTTTTATGTATAAGAAAAGGTAAGGGACCAACCTCTGTTAACGAACATCTTGATTGGTCTATTTTAAACGATAAAATATGTTAACATTGCACCAAATTTTATTAACACATTTCTTTGGTGCACGGTGCAAAAGCATGCGAGCGACTTCATAGAGCCTTAACATTTTAATTGTTAACTTTTATATATTTGCATTTAGTGAAAAGAAGAATATATATTTGGGTCATAGTCCAGGACATTCAATGGGATCCAATTCTTTATTTCCTTCCCTTTTTCAATGGGAACTGCAATTGAAGTATTTTTTAAAATATGTACGAATAATTAAAAAATATGCAAATAATCGTAAATTAATAAAGTATGTAAATAAAATTAACTATTTTGTTGTTTATTTAGAGATAAAAAATGGAATCTCTAATAAATTCGTAATTTACAAATGGATTTACAAAGAAAAAAACAACATTCTATATACATTTTTGAAAGTTGTTTTAAAGCACATACATTCGAAACAGAAAAAGAGCACTTATCGCTCCATTGTAACCAATTTAAAAGTTGTTTGTTTTGAATGACTTACACATATTTTTGCTGGGTAGTGACAGAATATCTAGTTGCTCATAAAGACAGAATAAGTGGTTACTCAGAAGTTAGAATATAAGTGGTTACTCTACATTGTGAAATATTTGGTCATATTGGCAAAATAACTTTTTACCTTTGAAATTTTCCTATTTAGTTAAAAACAAATTATTAAATACCCAGTGTAGAAACGGTAATTACATGTAATTATTTTTTGGACTACAAGTAATGCCACCGACTTACTTTTTACATTATTTTAAAAGATATAATAATGATTTACTAATAAATACTTACATTTTTATTTATTTCAAAACAAAAAATAATGTATTACCAATAATGACTTATTTTTATCATTAATTAAAACATAAAGTAATGTTCTAGATGTTTTTGTACATTTTTTTAAATCTATTTTTAGACTCAATATATTTTTAAAATTGGTAATCATATATGTAACTACATATTTTTTGATTTTTTGTATGTTGGCGAGTAAGCTAAGCTGACTTGGGCGCAGCAAGTCAATTATGTTTTATCTATCAAATATTACATGTCGAGATACCTCAGATGGTACACCTATAGGCTGGCAGTTTGGAGTCCCAGGTTTAATTCGCGAACGAGAAAATCTTAGCCGTGTTTTCGACTTCAAAGTCCATAATAACGCGTTTAAGACGAAAACTAACACATTACCTTTCGTATGTACGTTAACTTTCAACACGGATAATTATCAGCGTTAAAAACTTAACGTGTATACATTTTCACATCTAACATAACTTCTTCGCGTTACTTCCTAAAAAGTTTTGCTAACGTACTTTCGATTAAAACCGAAAAATTATAAACATAACCCGTTAAAAATTTTTTAATACTACAATCGGTTTAACGTAGATTTGCTTTAAATACAAAACGTTGATAGGCATGAGACAAAATACAACTCTTATTAAAAAAATTTTCATATTAAAAAAATATTTTTTTTTCTAAAACTCATTCTTTTGAACATCTATTTTTAGAATCATTATTTTAGTCAATACTGGTAAGCACATAGGTAACGACATATTTTTTGATTTTTCGTATGCAGGTGTGTATCTCATTATTTTTCGCGACATCGCCATATAAAGGTAATGAGAAATTACCAGTGTTAAAAAAATATTGAGTCTAAAAATAGATTTCAAAAAATTTACAAAAAAAAATTTAGAACATTATTTTATTTTTGAAAAATGGTAAAAATAAGTCATTATTGGTAATACATTACTTTTTATTTTGAAATAATGAAATAAGTAAGTATTTATTAGTAACTCATTATTATATATTTTAAAATAATGCAGAAAGTAAGTCGGTGTCATTACTGGTAGTCCAAGAAATAATGATATGTCATTACCGTTTCTACACTGGGATATTAATATAAAAAAGACTAAACCGGTACTTATTTAATCAATTACCAGTAAGTGATTACTTTGCAAGAATATAAAAGTGCTTCTATAACTTATCATCAGTAATTCATTATTTTGTATTTTAAAGTAATGCGAAAGATAATTACTTATCATTACTTGGTAATCCGTATCGTAATGACATGTCATTACCATGTTTTTGCTGGGTAGTTTGATTAGATCACACCTCATCTTAAAAATGCCCATTATATCTGACCTGATTTCAGATAAGTAATTTTAACCTATCGTTGGGTCCAACTTTTTATAAATTCTGTTTGTTTGCATTTTGCTTATCAACAGTTGTACGTAATATTCACTTCTTAACCCTTAAATGCATAGTGGAGCCATTTGGAAACTTATCAGTTTTTTAATAAAAAACTCACTTGATGCACAAAATTGTACTTTTGGGCATTGAGGACCTTTGTGTACACAGTGTTCTTATAGTTTAGCACAGATTTTTTAAACAGTTATAGGAAAAATCTTGGTTTTGCTTCGTATATTTATAAAAAATCTAAACCACGCGTTTTTTACAAAAAGTGTAATATTCAAAAATGTTTGTTTAAATATTTAAATTGGAATTCTCGCAATAAAATACATTTTGGCGACTTTAGATATATTTTATATGTATGCACAGCGCATGCTATGGGGACAGTTTTTCGATCAAGTGTTTAGTATGGAGACATTTGGTTAGTTTGGGGACTGTCCTCAAACTCTTCCTAGGTCTAGTGCATAGTATCAAGACATTTGTGACTCATATACAGCATAGTTTGGGCACATTTTTGGGCATGTCTCCGAACTATGCGCACCACATACATATATATATATATTTTTTTTTTCGTACACGTTAAAATAATCACAATGTAGCTACTTGGCAAAAAACCATATTTTTCAATAAAAATACCTATTTTTTTAAGTAATTTTTTTCGGTATTTTTCTTGAAATGCACACGCCTTTAGAAATCACATAAAAAATTGTTAAAAATGAAGAGATCATGCATTTAAGGGTTAAATCTTGCAAGGGATTACTTCGGTTTTCATTCCACAGTCCCTTAGTGGTAAGATTTTCTGAACAATTAATATTATACTCTGCCCCACAGACAAAAGATAACGAACGATACGTCACTCAGAAGTAGGCTGTATCCATTTCTCAGAAATAAAACTAATTTTTGGATAACTAACTAATTCTGAGATAACTGAAAGTAAGAACATTCTCTATTAATAATTCAGGTAGAGAGAGCACAAAACTCAAAAGGCATACGTCTGACAGAAGTACGTTATTTAAACACAGTTAAAGGGCATATTTCATCATATTAAAATGTTGCAAAAAATAGCGTTCTTGCTTTTAATTTTGCATTCTTTAGCAAAAAGTTTGTTTAAAAAACCCTTTTGCAAACCAACACCGCTGTATATTCTTAAAATTTAATATAGATTTAAAGTAAAACTTCGATACCGCATAAATAAAAAACTTTTTATCTAACTGTATTAAAAAGTCAACAAGTTTACAAAAGTAATTAAGATGGAATCGAAAACTTTGTATTAACACTTATAGATTAAATTTCATCAAATTTGTTGTGTACCAGAAATTCATTATTTAGCATTTACAATCATATTTTTTTTTAACAAGTATGAGTTGATTCGTGTATAAAATTAAACTAACATTTATTTCTAAAAAAAGCATAAAATAAGATAAATATTTAAAAGTAATATTGGTTGTAAGTGGCAGTTATGAGTTCAAATCCTGTAGTTAAAAACAAGTTATAAAAAAACTAATATATTTAGTAAAACTAAAATAATCTCAGCAAAGTATTAAATTTTATTTTTGCTTTAAGTGAATTAATATATATTTGTATGTTCATTTTAAGTGTTTAAAACACAATATTCGATTTATTATTACATATATAAACTAATTATTACAAACCAAAATTTGTGGCAAAAATAAGAATTAAATTCTTTGTTTAAATTCTCGGCAACTATTTTTTAAATACTGATTATACTAAATTATTTAAAATTTAAATAAATTCTTGTTTGAATTACAACTATGCATGAATAAGTTAATGTTTTGATTAATTTTTTTTTCTTTCAAATTTAAATGGTAAAATAATAATTATGTACAAACGAAACAAACAAAATAATGAAAAATAAAAACATTCATAATTCATAATACTTGAATGTATTTATGTTAGTTATGTTCTATGTTTTAGCTTACTTGAGTTTTTTATTTTATGTGTTTTTATTTATAAACTAACTAATATGATATAGTAACTTCTTCTTTTTCTTGTTTACCGTCTTCTACATTTACTGCAACATCTTTTACTCATCCATCTGCTTACATCCGTTTCCTCTTCCTGCTTAGTTCTTCTTCTACTCCCATATTTTATTTAACTTACCTACTAGCACTACTACAACAATTGCCATTTTGCTTAGTATAATTTGTTATTTAAATAAATGACAGCATAATTTGAGTAGATCATAAGGTATTTGGACTTAAAATTGTTGAAAATATCACCATGATAATATAAAAGCAGATTATATTGGTGATAGTTGTTGAAGTTCTACTTGAGCCTGCTGAAATTGGAATAAGGAAAAAATAGCAGTGAATTTAATGAAAATTTATATTTAAACTAGCGGGCGAAGCCCGCTACCTTGTTAGCAGGTCTTAAAGTTTAGAATTAAATTTCTTTTAGATAAAATAAAACAAAGATCAACCGGTTCCACTTTGGACCTATAGAAGGGGTTGCTTTTGGGACAATTTCAAACAAAAAGAATCCGTGTTAGAATTGACAGTAGAAGGGGTTGTGAATGAAAAGTAGCTATTCTACAACCGATTCTTTGGAACAGAAAATTTTCCTGGGTTGTTAAGGTAAATATAAATGTTGTATTGTTTAAGTACAAACACTATTTTTTGCCTCTTCATTTTTATATAAATAAATCATTTAGTATACCAACACGTGAGCATGCAACAACTAATTGTCTGTTGTTGAAGCCATCGGCGTAGATAGGTCGTATTCGTGGTTAAAGGGTCGTACCCAGAAAAATTTTTTACAATCGGTAGCTAACCACACCCATTCTACAACTGGTTCCACTGCAACCGATTCCATGGAACTGGTTCCGGTTCCGGAACCAGTTCCTGGGATCCTATATGGAAGGTGTGGGTGACGTATAATCAGTTCCAGAACTAGTTCCAGAACTGATTCTAGAGCAACCGGTTCCACTTTGGAGCTATAGAAGGGGTTGCTTTTGGTACAATTTCAAACAAAAAGAATCGGTGTTAGAATCGACAGTAGAAGGGGTTATGAATGAAAAGTAGCTATTCTACAATCGATTCTTTGGAAAAGAAAATGTTCCTGGGTATTTCTAAGGTTTTTTATCTTTTAGAAAATTTGTTGAATTTTTTGTAGAGTATGTTTCAATGCTATATAAGTTTCATATTCCTTGGATAGTGTTTGAACAGGTAATTAAAAGGCATTCTTCACCCCTTTTTGTTCCTCCCAGTAAAAATAAATATAACCCTGCCTCAATCGCATGCGAAATTCCAAGTACCAAACTCCGGCAGTTTAAATCATTCAAATAACATTCCATTTCCCCCCCATGTTTTGTTTCAATTTCACTCATTCCCTATTCCATTTTGTATAACAATTTTAGTGTTCCAATGCAACTCCTTCCAAGATTCCATTTCGTTCACCATTCCATTGCATTTCGTTCCCATTTTCTTTATTCCAATTCCACTCGTTCCCCGTTTCATTTCATTTCGTCTTGTGTATCAATATTGATATCAGTCGCTTCTCTTTCCATTTCTTTGCACTCAAAAGAGTGTTTCAAATCCACTCGTTGCCTATTCTATGCCATCTCGCTCCCCATTACATTTCTTTCTATAGTCCATTCTATTTCGGTCCCTCTATCATTCCATTTCCATTGTCTATAATTTCAATTCCACTTTTTCAACGTTTATATCCATTTCGTTCCACTTGTGTAGTGTTTCAATTCCACTCGTTTCCCATTTAGTTTCTTAGTGTTCCATATACACTCGTTCTTTAAATTTAAGGTTTCTAGCTAAAGACGTAGACGTTAAGGGGGAAAATTTCCCCTTTTGAAACACCAGTTTTACCATGTTCCTGTCCAAAGTCCAAAAAAATACCTTGTCGATAAGTTAGCCCATACTCCAAGGAACACATATTATGGATTACAGGCTTCTAGCCGAAGGGTTCGATTAGGCCAACAAGTGGGAGAATTATTCCGTTTTTACCGCTCCCGGTAGGAATTTCATAAAATTCCATCTTAGAGGACGTCTGCGTTGTTGGAGGAACCTACTACAAACAAAATTTTAGGTCTCTATTTCCAGCAGTTTGGCCAGCCTGTCAAGGGGGAAATTTTTTCTTTTTTACCCCTCCCGGTATGAATTTCCAAAAATACCGTCTTAGGGGACGTCTACGTTGGATAATGAACTCAAATACCGAATTTAAGCTCCCTAATTCCAGCAGTTTGGCCAGGCCGTCAAGGGGGAGACTTTTCCTGTTTTTGACCCTACCAGCGGAAATTTACAAAAGGGCCACTTTCCCTTTTTGAGCCCCCTTTTTATACCAACCCTGTCCAAAATTCCAAAAAGTACCTCTCTAATAAGTTAGCCCATACTCCAGGGACTAGGGTTTGGGATTTCCCGGACTTTTTCATTTCCCGGGAAACGGGAATAAAAAAAATATTTTTGAACAAAATTGTAAATGAAAACTACCTATAAAAGTAATATTTGTTTAAAAAAAACACTATTTCAGTACAAATTCAGTCTGTGTAGTGAGAATTCAAAGTAAAAAATATCAGAATGTTGAACATTTGGTTTCACATAAATTACTCTAAGCACTGCCAAATGAATTGCATGATTCCAGCAGAAAGCACCCACTACTGGATTGTCGGAAACAAACCGTTTCATCACATTCGGCCCATTAGATATGGTGGCCACAATGTTATTTTCCAAATACAAATACAACTATTCTAGCCTTATTTCTACAATTCTTCTTAATTCATCAGCATTACATCTTCCTGACATATAAACCAACCGCAGGTTATAAAATGAATTATTTCCGTTTATACATATGCTCAAATATCTCTTTTGTGATATTCTTGTCCATCTAAGATTATAGTAAATCTCCTCTTGTTAGAAATAGTGCGCAATATTTCTTTTATCATGATACCGTTTTTACCCCTCCCGGTAGGAATTTCCGAAAATTCCGTCTTAGAGGACGTCTGCGTTGTTGGAGGAACCTAATACAAACAAAATTTTAGGTCTCTATTTCCAGCAGTTTGGCCAGCCCGTCAAGGGGGAAATTTTTTCTTTTTTACCCCGCCCGGTATGAATTTCCAAAAATACCGTCTTAGGGGACGTCTACGTTGGATAATGAACTCAAATACCGAATTTAAGCTCCCTAATTCCAGCAGTTTGGCCAGGCCGTCAAGGGGGAGACTTTTCCTGTTTTTGACCCCACCAGCGGAAATTTACAAAAGGGCCACTTTCCCTTTTTGAGCCCCCTTTTTATACCGACCCTGTCCAAAATTCCAAAAAGGACCTCTCTAATAAGTTAGCCCATACTCCAGGGACTAGGGTTTGGGATTTCCCGGACTTTTTCATTTCCCGGGAAACGGGAATAAAAAAATATTTTTGAACAAAATTGTAAATGAAAACTACCTATAAAAGTAATATTTGTTTAAAAAAAACACTATTTCAGTACAAATTCAGTCTGTGTAGTGAGAATTCAAAGTAAAAAATATCAGAATGTTGAACATTTGGTTTCACATAAACTACTCTAAGCACTGCCAAATGAATTGCATGATTCCAGCAGAAAGCACCCACTACTGGATTGTCGGAAACAAACCGTTTCATCACATTCCGCCCATTAGATATGATGGCCACAATGTTATTTTCCAAATACAAATAAAACTATTCTGGCCTTATTTCTACAATTCTTCTTAATTCATCAGCATTACATCTTCCTGTCATATAAACCAACCGCAGGTTATAAAATGAATTATTTCCGTTCATACATATGTTCAAATATCTCTTTTGTGATATTCTTGTCCATCTAAGATTATAGTAAATCTCCTCTTGTTCGAAATATTGCGCAATATTTCTTTTATCATGATATCTTTTACATGATTGTAGTAATTTAATATAATGTTCTTTATATCGGTTTCGTTTTTTGGCAATGCCAGGTTTTTATTATAAAAACTTTCTCGAATAAACGAAGATCTAGTTATGGTGCGGATTGACATTCCGTCGACTGCGGCTAATTTGGATACCATTTCAGGAAATGTTTTCCATACCATAAAACGTTCAATGCCTATTCAGCTTACAAGCTTAGTTGAAATGCTCCTAATTACTTGGCAAAGATTTTTGTGTTTCAAAGAAATTGATTCCCTTTTAAAATATTGTTACGAAAATGGCTTGGCCTAGTATAGAAAACTCTGGACTTTTCTAGAAGAAAATAGCCCAAGAGACGGGATGGACAAAATACATCAATCTGGCAACATAGTACTACATTTAATTATACACCTAAGAATATGCCATGATTAATTACGCATTAGAATTGTATAGTTGGTTAATAATAAGTGTTTGTGTGTATGTATAATGTCAAGCCTAATGTAGAGTTATATTGTATAGTTGGTTAATTATAAATGTTTGTGTGACTGTATAGCCTCTAAGCGTGATGTAGACTTATTATAAGTGTTTGTGTGTTTGTATAGCGTTAAGTCTAATGTAGAGTTATATTGTATAGTTGGTTAATGATAAGTGTTTATTATAACAGTTTGTGTATAGTGTTAAGCCTAATGTAGAGTAATAATGTATAGATGGTTGTGTATATAGTCTGTAAGCGTATGTAGAGTTAAGTATAGCATGCTAGAATTATCCAGTGTGTTGTAGAAGTATGGCTGTTACTATATAAGGCGCGCGTTAACATTAGTGGAGAGAAGTTTATAATTAACAGTTGTGCTGTTAAGACCGCGAGTTAATATCGAGGAGAAGTTTATAATTAACAGTTGTGCTGTTAAGACCGCGAGTTAATATCGAGGAGGAGTTGATAATTAACAGTTGTGCTGTTAAGACCGCGAGTTAGTATCGTGTTAAAGTTAGTAGCGCTTTAGTAATCGTCATAATAGAGAGAGTTTGTAAATAAGTAATAGTGTGTAAATAAATAAGAGCGTCTAAGCTATTTCAAACTTAAGTGTGTTCGTGTTTTGGTTATTGGCTAATTGGTTGTTAATATCGCTGCGACAGCACCAGGACTGTTTATCTAAGGGAGATAAACGAACGTTTTGTAAGGTAAAACGTAATAATTGGTGTCAGCGTTGGAACTGGTTATTTTGATCGCAATAGAAAAGAATCCGGTTTATTTAAGGGAAATAAACCAACGTTTTTTAAAAGTAAAAACGTAACAATTGGTGTCAGAAGTGGGATTGCGAAAAATAAGTAACCAGGAGATTGCCAAATAAAAATAACTAAAAGCAAGGAAGTTTGAAGAGCTTAACGTGGAACAGCTCAAGCAGGAATTGAGTAAGTTGGAGCTGCCGACAACAGGTAATAAGGCAGAACTTCAGAGAAGACTTATAGAAGAATTCAAGAGACGTGGCGTCGACATCGATACTTACAAGTTTGAAGACAAAGAAGAAGAAAGAGAAAAGAGAGAAACAGAAGTAAGTACACGTACGGCTACAGCTAATATGGACATCAACGCGATACTTTTCGCTCTGAAGGAGAGTGTCAAAGAAATTAAAGCCGATTGCAGAGCCACCAATGAACAACTTTTTGAAGAAAATTCTAGAAAAATGATAGAAGAAAATTCTAGAAAAATGGAAGAAAATTCTAGAAAAATGATGGAAGAGAATTCTAGAAAAATGGAAGAGAATTCTAGAATGATAGAAGAAAATTCTAGAATGATAAAAGAAAATTCTAGAAAAATGATAGAGGAAAATTCTAGAATGATGGAAGAAAATTCTAGAAAAATGGAAGAAAATTCTAGAAAAAAGATGGAAGAGAATTCTAGAAAAATGGTAGAAAATTCTAGAAAAATGATTGAAGGAATCTCTAGAGAAATGGAAGAAAACTCTAGGCAAATGATTGAGAAAATGAAGGAAGACTCTAGAAAAACGGTAAAGAGTATTCGAGAAATTAGAGCGAATAATGAGAAAGTTCTAGATAAAGCCCTGGAAACAGTTAGAGGCACAAATAAGAAACTTCTAAATGGAGATCAAGAAACTTCTAGAGCTGGAAATGAGAAACTAGATGAAGTTCGGGAAACTTCGATAACAAATGAGAATCTACAAGTTGAAGTTGGAGCTGCAAATGCGAAAAGTCTAGATGAGATATACGAAACTTCTAGAGCTGCAAATGAGAATCTTTTGGCTGAAGTTCAGGAAACTTCTAAAGCTACAAATGACAAAAAGCTGCGTGAAGATCCAGAAACTTCTAGCGCTACAAATGAGAAATTTCTAGATGAAGATTGGAAACCTTCTGGAGCCACAGATGAGAAACTGCTAGATGAAGTTTGTGAAAATTCTAGAGTCACAAAGGAGAAACCGATGGCAATCGAAGAGGTCATGGAGCAAAGAGTGGGTTGTGTTGAGGCACAAGGCAGCAACTTTGATGAGATGCTGGTCGATTTTGAGAGTAAAATGGAAAATTTGGAGAATGACCTAGAGGAAAATGTGAGCCATCTTCAATGCCAAGGTGGGCTGGTTCGAGTTGTTCGAGAAAGCTCTAGCAGAATAAAGACATCATGTTTTGATAGCAGTAAAGAAATTGCTTCAACTTTGCCGGTTTGGTTATCTACAGAAATGAAATTTCCTAGAAGTTCTACTGCGACTGGAGATAAAACGATATTTGCTAAAATGACAGCGGCTTTGAAACGTTTTGCAGAACACGAAGTTGTTCCCGATGTGATAGATACCGCTCCTATTCATCTTTTGAATGTTTACTGTGATGATGTTCAGGTTAAAGAAGGTAATGCATTGATTCCAACTCAGGTGCAAAATAAACCACAGTTAAGTTGGAATGCAGACATCAACGCATTTTATACTGCGAGTATACCTAATCCTGATGCACCAACTAGTAAGGAAGCCACGTACCGTGAATGTCATCATTGGCTAGTGGAAAATGTGCTATCTAACCGTATTGGTCCGGGTCCGCCAAGAGGTAAGAGTTTGCATCGCTTTCTAAATTTCAAAAAGAGGAAAAAAAGAAGAAATCTAGAATTATCATTAAAACCACAAACTCTTCGGGAAGGCTTTTATAAAGCAGTCAAAGGGCTAATTGGCATGGTTGATGAATGTACAAGTATAGCAGCCTACGATCTAAAATGAGGTGTGAACATCTGAAGAAACTAGCCAACTATGGAAGGGGAACATCTGTGCCTATTCGGGACGAATAGGTTTAAGTGGGCGGCAGTGTTACGAAAATGGCTTGGCCTAGTATAGAAAACTCTGGACTTTTCTAGAAGAAAATAGCCCAAGAGACGGGATGGACAAAATACATCAATCTGGCAACATAGTACTACATTTAATTATACACCTAAGAATATGCCATGATTAATTACGCATTAGAATTGTATAGTTGGTTAATAATAAGTGTTTGTGTGTATGTATAATGTCAAGCCTAATGTAGAGTTATATTGTATAGTTGGTTAATTATAAATGTTTGTGTGACTGTATAGCCTCTAAGCGTGATGTAGACTTATTATAAGTGTTTGTGTGTTTGTATAGCGTTAAGTCTAATGTAGAGTTATATTGTATAGTTGGTTAATGATAAGTGTTTATTATAACAGTTTGTGTATAGTGTTAAGCCTAATGTAGAGTAATAATGTATAGATGGTTGTGTATATAGTCTGTAAGCGTATGTAGAGTTAAGTATAGCATGCTAGAATTATCCAGTGTGTTGTAGAAGTATGGCTGTTACTATATAAGGCGCGCGTTAACATTAGTAGAGAGAAGTTTATAATTAACAGTTGTGCTGTTAAGACCGCGAGTTAATATCGAGGAGAAGTTTATAATTAACAGTTGTGCTGTTAAGACCGCGAGTTAATATCGAGGAGGAGTTGATAATTAACAGTTGTGCTGTTAAGACCGCGAGTTAGTATCGTGTTAAAGTTAGTAGCGCTTTAGTAATCGTCATAATAGAGAGAGTTTGTAAATAAGTAATAGTGTGTAAATAAATAAGAGCGTCTAAGCTATTTCAAACTTAAGTGTGTTCGTGTTTTGGTTATTGGCTAATTGGTTGTTAATATCGCTGCGACAGCACCAGGACTGTTTATCTAAGGGAGATAAACGAACGTTTTGTAAGGTAAAACGTAATAATTGGTGTCAGCGTTGGAACTGGTTATTTTGATCGCAATAGAAAAGAATCCGGTTTATTTAAGGGAAATAAACCAACGTTTTTTAAAAGTAAAAACGTAACAATATTTTAGCAATAACATTTTGTGTTGGTATTTAAAATGTTTCTTATGACGAAAATTAAAAAAGCCTATTCCAAACAAAAACAATTTAAAGAATTTAGTATTTTTAAAATTTCCCGTCTTCCCGGGAATTCCCGGCAAACTTTTCTCGGGATATCCCGGAATCAGCCTGGGAATTCCCGAACCCCAAACCCTACCAGGGACCCATATTTTAAATTTCAGGTTTCTAGCCGAAGGGGTTTTTACAGGCCACCAAGAGGAGGCCCCTCACTTTAGGAATTTACAAAAATTCCATCTTCGCGGCTGTCTATGATGGATGAGGCACATTCATACCAAATTTCAACTTCATTGCCTCAGCGGTTTGAGCAGGCCGTTATTGGGGACAATTTTCCCTTTCAACCACCATTTTTACTATATTCCTTTTCCAAAATAGAAAAATTACGTTGCCGGTGATTTAGTCCTACTCCAGGGAATACATATTTAAAATTTTAGGTTAGCCAAAAGTGATTGGACAGGAGGAGGAGGAGAATTTTCCCCTTATTTCCCCTCCCGATAGGAATTTCAAAAACTTCCGTCTAAGCGGATGTCTACACAGGAGGAGGAACTCACATACCGAATTTCAGCTACATAGTTTCAGCGGTTTGAGCAGGCCGTCAAGCGGGAGACATTCCCCTTTTGGGCTTTCCTGTAGAGATTTTTCCTACCTCCAGCGGTTTGGGCAGGCAGATAAGGGGGCATTTTTCCAACTTTGAACCCCCATTTTGCAATGTCCCTGTCCAAAATCCCAAAAATTACTTTCCAGATAAGTTATCCCATACTCCAAAGAACAAATATTTTAATTCTTAGGTTTCTAGCCAAATTGGTTTTGTGAGACCGTCTAGACTTTTCCTTTTTTGCCCGTTCCGGTGGAATTTCCAAAAATCACGTCTTAGCGGACGTCTATGCCGAATATCAAGAAACCTTGTTTTAGGGGAGATATCCGTGGGGGGAGGAAAGAAAAGTACTTTTTATGAAATTATATTTTCTTTAAATGGTATTTCTTTAAATGGTACTTTCTTGAAAAAGCGACATTTTTTGGAAAAAGATACTTTTTTTTACAAAGTACTTTTTTTGAAAAAGGTACTTTTTTGAAAAAGGTACTTTTTTTGAAAAAGGTACTTTTTTTGAAAAAGGTACTTCTTATTTGGAGAATGAATTTTTTTTGCAAAAAAGTACTTTTTGGAAAAAGTACTTTTTTTGGAAAAGCTACTTTTTTTGGAAAAGGTACTTTTTTGGAAAAAGGTATTTTTTCTGAAAACGGTACTTTTTTGGAAAAAGGTACTTCTTTTTTGGAAAACGGTACTTTTGTAACGACGTGTTTTCCACTTTATGCTGGGGCAGAGCTCGCGGTTGCCCAAGGTCCGTTACAAACTATTTATTTATTTCCAACAGAGAAAGAGAACACAACTTTGTTAATTTTTTTGTTAAACGCTATATTATTCTTTATTTACAACAATTTTTTTTATACATTATTTACAACACTAATGACACGATTACCGATATATATACGACACGGAGGTTATCCACGTTGCTGGCGAAGAGTAAGACAGTCTGAAGGAGAATAAAAACAATGCGACGACCAATATTCTCCCGTGTTACAATAAGCTTGAAATCTAAGGGGTGGGTGGTTGTGGGGAGTGACCGAAAGAGACCGAAATGCAATCTCCTGGCTTCTAAATTATATAAATGGGCGCGGACAGTCAAACCATCCACCCACAATATTTATCGTCCACACCACAGCCTGTCTCTGGGGTCAAGTGTAATGAGAATAATGCAGTCCAACCACAATTTATCAGAACAGACCACTAAATTAGACAAGTCGATATAGGTAGTCCAACCACCAATTTCAGATTATTTTAACTGACAGTCCAACCATCAGTTTAATGTTGGCAGTCCAACTACCTATTTAAGACTATTTTATCTGACAGTCCAACCATCAGTTTAATATTGGCAGTCCAACCACCAATCTAAGACTATTTTATCTGACAGTCCAACCATCAGTTTAATATTGGCAGTCCAACCACCAAAGTAAAGACTGTTTAATATATTGGCAGTCCAACCACCAATATAAGACAGCTTTATATATAAGACAGCACTAATTTAAGACTTTTAAATATTGGCAGTCCAACCACCAATGTATGTCTTACCTCAACGCTGTCCGTTGACCGACTCCCCAAATCCATACAATACGCCTGCTTTTATACTGATTGATCGCACACACAAATAAAATAAACAAACATAACACACAGCTGTCTTCAACACAAAGACGTAACATTAAGCAGTTTTTTCGTATATACAGTGTTGTCTTTCCTGGTAGTACTTAATAATACTTACACCACTACCCACTAGAGGGTGTACTGTTGTCGATAAAGCCGTTAACTTTGATTAAGAAAAAATATGTTGACAAAAACGAGCTCGCGACTTTTGTCGTTACACTTTTTTTCCAAAAAAGTACCGTGGGGGGAGGAAAGAAAAGTACTTTTTGTGAAATTATATTTTCTTTAAATGGTATTTCTTTAAATGGTACTTTTTGGAAAAAGTGACATTTTTTGGAAAAAGGTACTTTTTATTTACAAAGTACTATTTCGGAAAAATGTACTTTTTTAAAAAAGGTACTTTTTTGAAAAAGGTACTTCTATTGTATTTTTTTGGAAAAGGTACTTTTTGGATAAAGTACTTTTTTTGATTTCAATAAAATTTTGTGGAACATAATAATATTTATATGGAAAGTAAAACTGAATTAGACAACTGAATATTATTCACGACCAAAAATCCAATTTAATATAAAGACAGTTGTCGTAACCGCATAAATTCGATTGACAACAAATTCGGTGGCCACAACTGAGACTGTTTTCGGGGAGTAGGTTTAACTTTATTTTAACTATAAACAAAAGAACAAAATGTACACAAAACAACAACAAATTTTTGGGTTAACTATTAACTAAAGCTTAAATCTGCAGTATGAGACCCACCGCTAGAATTTTATTCAAAAATTTTATTTTGCTCTAAACTTTAATGTGAGAAAATTTATGTTGGGACACTATGAAAAACAGGTCGGAAATGAACACTATCAAAGAATGTGATATAAAAATATACATACACATTGTGGAGCTGCAATGCTAGTGAGTAAAAAAATCGTTATAAAAAAAGGAGTAAAAAAGTTAAAGTCGGGTATGCGGACTATATAATACCCTACACCAGGCTGGTTAAAAGCCAACTAATGTCTAAATGGACTTGTGTCAAAATTATCTATAAAATAATAATTGAAGAGAAAATCGGAAATATAGCGCATATGGGCGATAGGTCCAAATATGGACCGATTCTATCTAGAATCAATAGGCTTTGTCCAATGTAAACAAACCAATTTTGGGGGACCCTTATATGGGCACTAGGTCTAAACGTGGACCGATCAATAGGCTTCGTCCTTGGGTCGACATATGTCTGTGTACAAAATGTCATTAAAATATCTTCGTATTTGCGACCTGTAGAGTGCGAACAAGAATGCATGGATATCGCTAAAAAGTGATTCTGAGCCGCTCGGTATACTATAAGGTGGGTCTAGGTCGAATATTTTTTGGTGTCGCAAACATCAGCACAAACTTATTATAATCTCTCCACGTAGCGGTGTAGGGTATAAAAATACTTAAAATTTTTTTGGTAAACACAATATTATCCCAACAAATAAAATTATTTTTAACTAAAACTTAAAAAAATATTTTAATTTTTGCAAAAATAGTTTTTTCGGAATTTCTATATTTTTTTTATATATAGTTTTTTAATTTTCCCGAGTAAAAAAAATAATATGATGTCATATGTAATGATATCTAATTTAATATAATTGGAGATATGCTATGATCCGAAAAATGGTGGATAAAATTATATCGGATAAGATCTAAATATATTAAATCATATAGAATCTTATCCGGATTTTGACCCGATATAATCATATCTAATTTGATGTACAAAGACATAATTATATAACGCATTATATTTCAGGCTCAAAACTATTAAAAAGTTTTAAAAAATAACACCCTTAAGTTAAGAATTCAAAAATTAAATAAAAATTAACCTCTAAATTCATAAACGCTTTGTAAAATTAAAGGAGGCTTATTAAACAAATTTTGTATGAAAATTTCATTTTGTAAACCTCCTATAACTTTACAAAGTGTTTATGAATTGAGGGGTTAGTATTTAGAAGAAGTTGTACAGAATTGTAACCAAGTATTTTAAGCCTTCTCATATAAACTTGTATTCTACCCGTTAACTGTGTAAACGTTGTATGTTTATGAGTTTAATGTCAAATTCCATACATAAAAAATATGGCTTGTATTTATTCAAGGTTTACAAGGAATTTTAATGAGTAAACATTTTATATTTTGAAATCATACATAAATACACTTAAGTCTCTTTTTATGCGGATTTGAAGTTATGCGGTTTTAAAATCGACTTGCGTTCTGTTTTTTACAACTTTTATAATACTTTTCATTTAATTTAAAAGAAAATAAAAAAATTGTCTTATTTTTTAAAGGTTTTCTTAAAAGAAATGGATAAAACCAAAAAAAAGACAGCAATTTCGTTAGAAACAAAAATGGTAATTTTAGGTCGCATAGAAAATGGTGAAAGATATGCATCTATTGGAAAATCTTTTGAACTTGGAGAATCTTCAATAAGCGCAATTAAAATGATTGAGTCTCAAACAAGAAAATCTGTTATTTCTGGCTCACAACTGAGTTTAACATTGTTATCGAATTCTTGGGAATACAATCGTATTTTCATTAACGCACAAGTGTGGCCATATGTGGATTAGACTGTCCCTTAAAATAGCGATTTCTCGATTTTCGTTCATTACACCCCCCAGTTTTATTGGAAATGTTCCCAAATGGAAGCAATCGATTTTTTTTTTGGAAAACGTTAACCCGTGCCGAAAGTTGGACGAAAATGGCCCATTTTGGAAAAAAAGTATATTAATATTAAAAATTCCCAAAATTCTAAATTTCAAAAAAAATTATTTTTTATTTCACTTATTCATTTAATATTTTTTTTTTTTAACTTTATTTCTTTATTTATTGGATCTTTCTTATTTCAGAAAATAACAATAAGTATTAAAATCTTAAATCAACTAATAATTTCTGGGTCTATTGCCATTGCAATAGAAAATCCATTTTTCGTTGCGTAAAATGTTCATCTTTCATGTGGTTCCGCGAGGGCCAATGTGTCGACCCTCTTGAGGCGAATATGTCCATTATAACATAGTAGATCCTGTGCAAGAGGGTTTGGATGAGTTGCCAGTTTTCGTACATATTTAGAGCAGAAGGTTTTTATTTCGTCGCGAACAAATGGAATATTAAGGTCCTTATGAATAATCACGTTATTGATATACCACGGGTCACCAGTAATTAGCCGCAATATTTTATTTTGTCGTCTTTGTAATTTTTCTATATTAGAAGCAGAAGCTGTTCCCCATAGTTGGATTCCATAGGTCCATATTGGCTTAATAATAGCTTTGTAGAGTAGAACCTTGTAGTTTAGGTTGAGAGCAGAATGGGGACAAAGGAGCCACTGAAGCTGTAAAGTTTTAAGTTTAAGTTGTGTGGATTTGGATTCAATATGTTGAGACCAGGTAAGGCGACGATCAAGGTGTATACCAAGATATTTTATGTGATTTTGCTCAGGGATTTCGATGTTATTTATCTTCAGTTTGGGGCAGTTTCCCTTTCTCAAGGTGAAAGTAACATGTGCGCACTTTGTTGGATTTACTTTTATTTTCCACTTGTGAAGCCATTTTTCGAGTTCCTTAATATGAGCCTGCAGACAACTAGAAGCAATTACTGGATTTTTATGTACGCTTATAAACGCTGTATCGTCTGCAAAAGTTGACGTGTGTATCAGGTTATTAGTAGGCATGTCTGAAGTAAAGATTATATACATGAGAGGACCAAGTATACTGCCTTGGGGACCTCCTGCTGTGATTTTTCTTGAGTCTGAGATGTGGTCTTTATACTTTACTACAAATGAACGTTCCATTAAATAATTTCGCAGTAACTTGTGGGTATTTAGGGGTAACAAAGAGCTTATTTTATATAATAACCCATCATGCCAGACTTTGTCGAAGGCTTGGGAAATATCTATGAAGAGTGCTGAGCAATAGAGTTTGTCCTTGAAAGCCTTTCTGATAAGAGTAACTATTCGATGAACCTGTTCTATGGTGCCATGATCCTTTCGGAATCCAAACTGATGAACGGGAATGATGTGGTGGTCGTTTAGGTATGGGGTCAACGCATTTAAAAATACTTTCTCAAAGAGCTTTGATAAAGTTGAAAGTAAGCTTATCGGGCGATAAGATGATATTTGGCTAGCGTCCTTACCTGGCTTAGGTATCATAATTATTTCTGATATTTTCCATGATTTAGGGTAGAAACCAGTTCGCAAGATAGAATTGAAAATGAATAAAACTAGTTTAAGGGCAGATGTTGGTAGCTCACGAATCATTTTTCCTTAAATTTTGTCCATGCCAGGGGCTTTATTTGTTTTCAATTTTTTAACTGCTGAAGTTAAGGACGAGAATCGAATTTTCATTGGGGAAACAACAAGGTCTTCAATAGCTGGCAAAGTTATGTCTGAGTTAGAAATATTAGGCGTGAACACTCTTTCGAGGTGATCGGCAAAAACTTCTGCTTTCTCGTTATGGGACCTAGCCCAATTACCATCGCCATAACGAATAGCAGATTCGTATCTAGTTGGGTTTTTAATTTTTGGTGACTTTCCAAAGACTATAATCCGTGGATTTAGTTGGATTTAGACCTTCTAAATATGCCTTTAGAGCTGACTGTTTATCCTCCAAAAGATCACTGTGAAGGGTTCTTTGACAGTGGTTTAGTTGACTTTTCAAGGTAGGAGAGCGATGTAGTTGCCATTGTCTTCTAAGATTTCTCTTTTCCCTTATAAGATTTTGAATAGTTGTTGAATATTTATTATTTTTAGGGCCGTCGTAGCGTTTAAAAGGTATAGCTACTTTAGCTGCAGTTGATAATGTTTCCGAGAACACGTTTATAGCATCTTGTATTTCATCATTGGATTTCAGTGAAATATTTTGAGATACGTGTGAGCTTACATGCTTTCTATATTTGAGCCAGTTAGTATGTCTATTAGGGAAACAAAAAGGTTTTTCGATGGCTTGCCCATTAAGCATTGAAATAATAGTGGGAGAGTGGTCAGAAGACAGGTCGAACAAAGAGACTACAGAAAGCTGATCGCGTCTGATATTTTTAATGACTGCAAAATCTATTAAATCAGGAGTCTTTTGTAGATCTGAAGGCCAATAAGTGGGCTGTCCTCCAGATATAACGTCAAGTTTAAGAGATGAGATAGCTTTTAATAGCTGTCTACCCTTAGGAGTAGTGAGTCGTGAGCCCCAGAACGTGTGCTTTGCATTGTAATCTCCTGCCGCTATAAATTTATTGCCTAGAGTTTTGTAAAAATTAATAAATTGATCATCTGTTATTTTGTGTCTTGGGGGACAGTATAAAGAAGATATGGTGATGTTTGTGGCCGAGAGGCATATTGATGAGGCTTGAATATGATCTGTTTTATATTCCAGCATTGGAAAATGGCTAATTTGATTACTAATTATTACAGCTGAACCACCACACGCTTTACAACTTGGATGTTTTGTGTCGTATATAGAGTAACCTTTAATTCGAAAACAGTTTTTTAATGTAAAATGCGTTTCAGAAACCAGCAATATGTCAATAGACTGTGACTTTAGAAAACTTTCTACTTCTATCTTATGTTGGCTTAAGCCGTTTGCATTCCAGTAACATATTCTTATCTGGTTCATTGTTTATAGGCAAATGCTTGAAGTAGCATACCCTGATTTCTTAACAACTCCTGCATCATTACTTGCATATTTGATATAAAGTTGTTCATAGTTTGTATCAGAAGTTCTATTGAGCTTTCTAAGGGCGATTTCTGTGATGATTCATTAGGAGTTCGAGATTTTGGGATTTTCTGAGCGACCAATTTTTCAAAAGGCATACTACTGGATTGAGCGGTTTGAGCATACGACGTGTTATTCGTAGGATTCGGAGGTGGGTTAGAAGTATAATTGGCGTGGTTGTTATTAGTTTGACCAGAAGGCCTATGTTGTGTTGATATATTATTTTTTGAAATATATGGGAAATCATTTGACTGGAAGCGCCGGTAAGAGGGTTTATTAGGAGCGTTATTCTTTATCTGTATAAAGACTGGACATCCCCTATAATTTGCAGTGTGGTTACCACCACAGTTGCTACATTTTTTATTACTTGGGTCGTTTTTAGATTTCAAGCAATCGGAAGTTTTATGGACATCACCGCAGATTACACATACTGCTGGAAGCTTGCAATAACTTTTAGTATGACCGAATTCCTGGCAGTTAAAGCATTGAGGTGGGTCTTTGCGTTTGCGCGGTTCTTCTACAGTGATTCTTCGGTGAAGCAGTTATCGAAGATTATAAATTGGATGTGGCTCGTTTCCTTTTAATTTGCTGGACTCAAAGGCAATTTCGACTTTAAAAAGTGGTTGCGGTATTTTGTCCTTATTTTTTATATTGTGTACTGATTTTACCTTGTAGCCTTCATTTTCTATAGCATTTGTTATTTCACTTGTTGTGACGTTGCTTTCAATGCCTTTTATGACGATTCATAAACCTTTTGAGCTTTTAAGTTGATGAGTGTAATAACTTTTATTTTATGAATCGAGATAAGAAGCAATTTTACGGAAATTAGTTTCTGTAAATGTCTGAATTTTCGTTTCAAGAACGTTTCCTCTGCGCAGAGATTCTACAAAAAAATTATCTTTTCCGACTGTTGCTGTTATGGATTTGAGGTGGTGGCAGTTAAAGCATTGAGGTGGGTCTTTGCGTTTGCGCGGTTCTTCTACAGTGATTCTTCGGTGAAGCAGTTATCGAAGATTATAAATTGGATGTGGCTCGTTTCCTTTTAATTTGCTGGACTCAAAGGCAATTTCGACTTTAAAAAGTGGTTGCGGTATTTTGTCCTTATTTTTTATATTGTGTACTGATTTTACCTTGTAGCCTTCATTTTCTATAGCATTTGTTATTTCACTTGTTGTGACGTTGCTTTCAATGCCTTTTATGACGATTCATAAACCTTTTGAGCTTTTAAGTTGATGAGTGTAATAACTTTTATTTTATGAATCGAGATAAGAAGCAATTTTACGGAAATTAGTTTCTGTAAATGTCTGAATTTTCGTTTCAAGAACGTTTCCTCTGCGCAGAGATTCTACAAAAAAATTATCTTTTCCGACTGTTGCTGTTATGGAATTTACTAAAAAGTTAGAGTTTTGTTCGCGTAAGAAAATTGCTGGGGGCTTGTGCTGTTTAACTATTTCATCTGCATCTTCTTCAACATCGTTAGTAGCTAACAAAGAAAAACGATTTTGGCTCATCGTTTGAGTAGTGACTGCCTTTTTTGTTTGTTTCGGAGTGGGGTTATTTTTGGAGGAATTGGGGCTACGCTTTCGCTTTAATATTGTAAAGTATCGATCAATCCATTTCAATGTTTTGTTGCTATCTTTTATAGAATCTACTTTGGTTGTTTTAGGTATAACACCTTTTGAGGCGACCATTATCCGCTCCTTTGTGGTAAGATCAGTTGATTGTAAATTCAGTGTAAGAGAATTTTTAAGAGCTTCACTTGTTTGCTCTTTATTAATGTTAGTTTGTTTAATAATGTTGTGTGGATTAGTGGGAGTATTAGTAAAGAGCGAATTACCTACTGACATGATCGGTGTTGATAAAGAGTTTGATGATGTTGTAATTGTGGTAGTTGTATATGCTTGAGTTGTAACTGTTGAACAAGTATTTACACTAGCTGAGTAAGGAAAGGTGTTTGTAGGTTGAGGTAAGGGGAAAGAAAAATTATTTTTTGGTGTAATTGTAGTTAATGTAGGAGTTGTGCATTGAGAACTCCACGATAGTGGTGTTTTTTGCACATGCGCAGAGAGAGAGTTATTTGTGTTGTTAGAGGGCGACGCAATTTGTGCGGGTGAAATAAAATTTTTTGTTGTTAGATTTTGCACTGTTAAATCTGGTGGAGAACGCTCTATTGGCATTGTTTTTGTTTTATTTAGTAGAACTAAAGAGCTTTAGTATTTAGAATTTTGTTTATTTATTTTTTCTTTGATTTTATTTTTCTTGTAATTTGCTTCCTTAATGATTTTTTTCAGGTAATATTTAGGCTTCATTTAAAATAAAATATAACTTTAAGCGTCTTTTCGCAATTTTTAGTAATATTAAGTCACTTTAACGTAGTATCATTCGGTTTTTTGTCGGATCAAATTAAAGAACACGCCGCACACACCGCAGAAACATAAAAAAAAAAAAAAAGTTATTCAGATATGGAATTGCAACTTCATCGGATATCATTAACCCACTTTTGCCTGGAATCAAAAATTACCCACGAATTTGATAAAAATGCAAAAACGTGTTTTTTTAAAATTAATTTTAAAGATTTTTTAAAATGCCTAAATTGGAGATATCGATTGATATTTGTACCACGCAATGGTTGATATTAAAGAAAAAAAATAAATTGGAAAAATGATGATTCGAGTTTGTGTTTGGAGCGACTGCTTTCCAGGATATTTTACAAAAAATAATCATTTAATCAAAAATTTGAATGTTTTCATTAAATTTTACACAGTTTTCGGAAAAATATTACTTAAATTTGGTTAGACTATAATAATGTTTTCACTTTTCGGCAAAAATACCCACTTGGAAATTTACATAATAACGTCTTTCCTAATAGAAAACAATAAGTGCATAATAAACAAAGCTTTTAATTAGAATCTAATACGATTACAAACAAAAATTGCTATTAACAGACGGACACTTTTGACCCTACACTTGTTCGTTAGTTTTGTACCCTCTATCGCATATCCCAATTAATTAAAAGTCTGATAGATGTTATTCTGTAAATTTCCTAGTGGGTATTTTTTGCCGAAAAGTGAAAACATTAACCCTATATGTATCAAGTTACACAAAATAATAATTTTTATCAAGTGGGAAAAAGATTTTTTTGATCCATTGGAAGTGATATTTTTCCGAAAATTATGAAAGGTGTTATTCTTTAAATTTCCTAGTGGGTAGTTTTTGGCCAAAACTATAAAAATTAACCCCATATGGATCACGTTACATAAAATAATTATTTTTATCCAGTTGAGATTTTTTTTTAATCAATTTAATGGCTTTACAATCTCG
The DNA here is from genome assembly GCA_949987735.1 of Leucophora obtusa. Lineage (NCBI taxonomy): Eukaryota > Metazoa > Arthropoda > Insecta > Diptera > Anthomyiidae > Leucophora > Leucophora obtusa. The sequence continues at coordinate 183,556,834 of OX465295.1, read as the reverse complement.
TAGTCATAAATAATATAAAGTTTCATGGGTCTTTTCTGACCCCATGCCACCAAGGGTTAAAGATTTTTTAAATAAATATAAAGATAATTATAGTCTAACCAAATTTAAGTGATGTTTTTCCGAAAACTGTGTAAAATTTGATGAAAACATTCAAATTTTGTTAAATTTTTAATAACATGAGCAATTTTTGTAAAATGTCCCGGAAAGCAGTCGCTCCAAACACAAACTCGAAATATCATTTTTCCAATTTATTTTTTTTCTTTAGTATCAACTATTGCATGGTACAAGTATCAATCGATAACTCCAATTTAGGCATTTTAAAAAATCTTGAAAATTAATTTTAAAAAAACACGTTTTTGCATTTTTATCAAATTCGTGGGTCATTTTGGATTCCAGTCTAAAGTCCGATGAGGTCAAAATTCCATATCTGAATCATTTTGACTATATTAAATGAATAAATGAAATAAAATATAATTTTTCTCTATATTTCGAATTTTGGGAATTTTTAATAATAATAAACTTTTTTCCAAAATGAGCCATTTTCGTCCAACTTTCGGCACGGGTTAACGTTTTCCAAAAAAAAAAAATCGATTTCTTCCAACAAAACTGGGGGGTGTAATGACAAATCTATTTTTAAGGGACACTCTAATGTGGATGCTTGTATGAAGATTTATGTATCCATGTATGGAAAAGCATTCATGTTTATGGTCATGCACGAACATACATTACAACTGTATGAATCGATATATGTAGTTTTTTAGCCGGGTATTATTTTTTATTGATCTTTCCTTTTTTTTGGTATATAGGTACTGTATGAATAAAAGTGTTATTTTGTGTTAAAAGTAAAAATAAAAGAATAATTTTTTTTTAATTTTCTATTCTACACACAGAAAATAAATTGGTTGGAATTCTATCGCAACCAACGAAATATTTTCATCGTTCAATAATTATAATTGCAGTTATTTAAAATTCATCGTCAGGAAAGTTATATTTATTTGTGAACAGAAAATATATATGATGAACCAAACCACTGTCACATTATCCAAAATATTGGCTTTTCTAACCAATATTGAAAAAATAGTAACTTCCACATTACCTTCAATACCAACAACCACCAATTTATCGAAGATTTAGTCATTTGAATAAAATATCGGCAACAAAAATCTAGTATCAGTTGTTTTTCAATAAAATCGATCACTCTATCCAAAGTATTAGTTTTTCCAATCAATTTTTTTTTTTTTCAACTTTAGTAGCTTTAACCATTAATTTCCATTATTTTGGTAATCTCTATATAAAGGGTGTTTTTTTAAGCCCGATAGAACTTGAATTTGTAAAAAATAACACAAAAAATTAAATTGTAATCAAAATTTTTTTTTTATTGGAAAGATCAATACGTGACATTAACATTTGAAAATGATTTCGGGCATATGGGCACCGCGGCTGTTCTTGACGAAGCGCATTCTGGACGTCCAATTTTGGGCCACTTTTTCGAGCACTGCTGGCCGTATGTCACGAATAACACGAACAATGCTGTCCTCCAAGGCATCAATTGTTGCTGGTTTATCAGCATAAACCAGTGACTTCACGTAGCCCCACAGGAAATAATCGAGAGGTGTCAAATCGCACGACCTTGGAGGCCAATTGACAGGTCCATTTCTCGAAATCAACTTATCGCCAAATTTTGATTTCAATAAGTCGATGGTTGCGTTCGCCGTATGGCACGTAGCGCCATCCTGTTGAAACCACATCTCCTCCGGATCAATGTCATCCATATTTTCAAACAAAAAATCATTGATCATGGTGCGGTAACGATCTCCATTGACCGTAACGCGAGCTCCGGCCTCATTTTTGAAGAAATAAGGTCCGATGATGCCACCAGCGTGAAAACCGCACCAAACGGTGCATTTTTCTGGATGTAATGGAGTCTGTAGTCTGTAGAGTCTGTCTCTTGTGGATTGGTCTCACTCCATATGCGGCAATTTTGCTTATTAACAAACCCGTTAAGCCAAAAATGCGCCTCATCGCTGAACACAATTTTGCGTCTATAAGTTGCGCGAATCGACGACTGATTTTCAAAGTAAATTTGGATAATTTCGTAGCGTTGTTCAAGCGTGAGTCTATTCATGATGATTTGTCAGAGTATACTGAAACAAATAAAAAAAATGTTTCATCAAAATTTAATTTTTTGTGTGTTACTTTTTACAATTTAAAGTTCTATCTAGCTTAAAAAAAGAATAATGTGACTGACTGACTGACTCAACATCGCCCAGCTCAAACCGCTGAAGCTAGGAAGTTGAAATTTGGTATGTAGGTTCCTCTTTCGGGGTAGACGTCCACTAACACGGGATTTTTGGAAATTCCTACCGGAACGGGCAAAAAGGGGGAAAGTGTCCCCCTTGACGGCCTGCCAAAACCCCTTTGGCTAGAAAGCTGAAATTTAAGATATGTGTTCCTTGGAGTAGGGGCTAACTTTTCTGGAAAGTACTTTCTAGAATTTTGGACAGGGACGTTGTAAAAATGGGGGGAAAAAGGCCCCCCTTGACGGCCTGCCCAAACCGCTGGAGGTAGGAAGTTGAAATTTGGTATAAAGGTTCCTCCACTATCGTAGACATCCGCCAAGACGGGAGTTTTGGAAATTTTTACAGGGACGGGCAAAAAGGGGAAAAAGTCTCCCCCTTGAGGGCCTGCTCAAACTGCTGGAGCTATGAAGTTGAAATTTGGTATGTAGATTCCTCGACCGGTGTAGACGTCCGTTGAGACGGCATTTTTGGAAATTCTTATCGGGAGGGGCAAAAAGGGGACAAAAAAAGTACCTTTTTCCAAAAAAGTACCTTTTCCCAAAAAAAGTACCTTTTCCCAAAAAAAGTACCTTTTTCCAAAAAAAGTACCTTTTTCAAAAAAAAGTACCTTTTTCCAAAAAAAGTACCTTTTTCCAAAAAAAGTACCTTTTTCCAAAAAAAGTACCTTTTTCCAAAAAAAAGTACCTTTTTCCAAAAAAAGTACCTTATTCCAAAAAAAGTACCTTTTTCCAAAAAAAGTACCTTTTTCCAAAAAAAGTACCTTTTTCCAAAAAAAATTCCTTTTTTCAAAAAAAGTACCTTTTCCCAAAAAAAGTACCTTTTCCCAAAAAAAGTACCTTTTTCCCAAAAAAGTACCTTTTTCCAAAAAAAGTACCTTTTTCAAAAAAAAGTACCTTTTTCCAAAAAAAGTACCTTTTTCCAAAAAAGTACCTTTTTCCAAAAAAAGTACCTTTTTCCAAAAAAAGTACCTTTTTCCAAAAAGAGTACCTTTTTCCAAAAAAGTACCTTTTTCCGAAAAAAGTACCTTTTTCCAAAAAAAAGTACCTTTTTCCAAAAAAAGTACCTTATTCCAAAAAAAAGTACCTTTTTCCAAAAAAAGTACCTTTTCCAAAAAAAGTACCTTTTTCCAAAAAAAGTACCTTTTTCCAAAAAAAATTCCTTTTTTCAAAAAAAGTACCTTTTTCCAAAAAAAAGTACCTTTTTCCAAAAAAAGTACCTTTTTCCAAAAAAAGTACCTTTTTCCAAAAAAAGTTCCTTTTTCCAAAAAAAAGTACCTTTTTCCAAAAAATGTACCTTTTCCAAAAAAAGTACCTTTTTCCAAAAAAAGTACCTTTTTCCAAAAAAAAGTACCTTTTTCCGAAAAAAGTACCTTTTTCCGAAAAAAAGTACCTTTTTCCAAAAAAAGTACCTTTTTTCAAAAAAAGTACCTTTTTCCAAAAAAAGTACCTTTTTCCAAAAAAAAGTACCTTTTTCCGAAAAAAGTACCTTTTTCCAAAAAAAGTACCTTTTTCCAAAAAAAAATCCTTTTTCCAAAAAAAGTACCTTTTTCCAAAAAAAGTACCTTTTTTAAAAAAAGTACCTTTTTCCAAAAAATGTACCTTTTTCTAAAAAATGTACCTTTTCCAAAAAAAAAGTACCGTTTCCCAAAAAACATACATTTTTCCAAAAAAATAACTTTTTCAAAAAAAGTACCTTTTCCAAAAAAAGTACCTTTTCCCAAAAAAAGTACTTTTTTCTAAAAAAATGTTCGTTTTCCCAAAAAACATAAATTTTTTCAAAAAAAATACCTTTTTCAAAAAAAGTACCTTTTCTAAAAAAAAGTACCTTTTCCCAAAAAAAAAGTACCTTTTTCTAAAAAAAATTTTCCTTTTCCAAAAGAAGTACCTTTTCCAAAAGAAGTACCTTTTCCAAAAAAGTACCTTTTTCCAAAAAACATACATTTTTCCAAAAAAAAAAAACCTTTTTAAAAAAAAATACCTTTTCCAAAAAAAGTACAAATAAAGTACTTTGTAAAAACAAAGTATCTTTTTCCAAAAAATTTCGTTTTTCCAAAAAGTACCATTTAAAATAGTATATAATCCACTAAAACAAGGTTCCTTGATATTCGGCATAGACGTGCGCTAAGACGGGATTTTTGAAAATTCCAACCGGAACGGGCAAAAACGGGAAAAGTCTCCCCATAAACAGTCTCACAAATTGGAAAAGTGCCTGCCCAAACCACTGGAGGTAAGAAGTTGAAATTTGGTATAAAGGTTCCTCCACTGTAGTAGACATCGACTAAGTTTGTATTTTTGGAATTCCCTACAGGATATCCCAAAAGGAAACTCGGTATGTGAGTTCCTCCTTCTGTGTAGGCGTCCGCTTAGACGGAATTTTTGAAATTCCTATCGGGAGGGGAAATAAGGTAAAAGTCTCCTCCTGACGGCTTGCCCAATCCCTTTTGGCCAACCTAAAATTTTAAATATGTATTCCTTGGAGTAGGACTAACTCACCGGCAACGTAATTTTTCTATTTTGGAACAGGAACATAGTAAAAATGGTGGTTGAAAGGGAAAAATGTCCCCACTAACGGCCTGCCCAAACCGCTTAGGCAATGCAGTTGAAATTTGGTATAAATGTTCCTCATCCATCGCAGATAGCCGCGAAGATGGAATTTTTGTAAATTCCTAAAGGGAGGGGCAAAAAGAAGAAAAGCCTCACCTTGGGGGCCGGTAAAAACCCCTTCGGCTAGAAACCTGAAGCTTAAAATGTGGGTCCCTGGAGTGAGGGCTAACTTATTAGAAAGATACTTTTTTGAATTTTGGACAGGGTCGTTATAAAATGGGGGCTCAAAAAGGGAAAGTTGCCCCTTAACGACCTGTCCAAACTGCTGGAACTAGGAAGCCGAAATTCGGTACTTAAGTTCCTCTCAGCCTGCTCAAACTGCTGGAACTAGGAAGCTGGAATTCCCTGTCGATGGATTTTCGGAAATTCTTACCGAGAGGGGCACAAATAGTAAAAGTTGGCTAGAAACCTGAAATGTAAAACATATGTTACTTGGAGTATGTGCTCACTTACCGAGAAGGTGCTTTTTGGACAGGGACATTGCAAAAATGGGGATTAATGAAGCGAAAAGTGCCGCTTAAAGGCCTGCCCAAATCGCTGGAGGTAGGAAGTTGAAATTTGGTATTAAAGTTCCTCCTCTATTGTAGACATCCGCTAAGATGAGATTTTTGGAAATTTCTACAGGTAGGGTCAAAAACAGGAAAAGTCTCCCCCTTAACGGCCTGGCCAAACTGCTGGAACAAGGGATCTTAAATTCGGTATTTGGGTTCCTTCTCCAACGTTGACGTCCCCTAAGATGGTATTTTTGGAAATTCATACCGGGAGGGGTAAAAAGGGAAAAAACTTCCCCCTTGACGGCCTGGCCAAACTGCTGGATATAGAGACCTAAAATTATGTATGTAGTAGGTTCCTCCTCCAACGCAGACGTCCTCTAAGACGGAATTTTTGGAAATTCCTACCGGGAGGGGTAAAAACGGAATAATTCTCCCCCTTGATGGCCTAACCGAACCCTTCGGCTAGAAACCTGTAATATATAATATGTTTTCCTTGGAGTATGGGCTAACTTATCGACAAGGCATTTCTAGGACTTTGGACAGGAACGTGGTAAAAATGGTGGTTCAAAAGGGGAAAATTGCCCCCCCCCCCCTTAACGTCTGCGTCTTTAGCTAGAAACCTAAAACTTAAAGAACAAGTGTATATGAAACACTAAAATTAAGAAACTAAATAGGAAACGAGTGGGATTGAAACACTACACAAGTGGAATGAAATGGATATAAACGTTGAACGAGTGGAATTGAAATTATAGACAATGCAAATGGATTGGAAGAGGGAATTACCTGTTCAAACACTATCAACGGAATATGAAACTTATGTAGCATTGAAACATACTCTCCAAAAAGTTAAACAAATTTTCTGAAAGAGAAAAAACCTTAGAAAAGGAATGGAACTTATTTATATATTCCGATATTTAAACTTCATGTAACGAAGCACCGGTGGAAGAAACCGACGCAGTAAATTTTCCTACTTAATTTGTGAATTTACTTGAATTGCATAAACTGGAATTAAAAAAAAAACTTTAAGACACGCTAACAACCTAGCTTTGCCCGCTATTTTTAATATTATAAAATGCTTTTCAACCCTGCTTTATGTTATTTATTTTCATTCAAAACACAAATGAACAAAACTACTTACGGGTCTATCTACCTAAGTTCGCACTTTACCAAATTATCTTGACATACACACGTATATTGCAAATTATTATGGATTCATTACTAACAATCCACTCTCATGAGCAAAAGTGATCAAATATTTATTTATTTTAAACCCATTGTTGTGCAGAATTATTTATTTGTGGTGGCTGGGTGAAGGCTTTAAATAAAAAAACTTTAAATAAAAAAACGAATTTAATAAAAATTGTGGGGGGCGCAGCCCCCCGGGGGGGAGGGCGTAGCCCTCCCCCCCTTAACCTTTAAGGCACGCTAACAACGTAGCGGGCTGCGCCCGCTAGTAATAATATATTGAGACAAGGAACAGAAATTTTGTTTATCATAATAAAATTTTGGAATCTATCATATTTTTTCGTTTCATACATATGCATATTTAAATTCTAAGTTAGACAACAACTAAATGTAAGTATCTGTGGCGTAGCAGGTAGAGACACAGCCTTATAGTCTTAGAGATTTGAGTTCAAACCTCAACCAAGGCATTACTTTTTTTAAATAATTTTTTTATTGATTCAAATTGAAAGACACAATTGATTTTCTGTTGTGAATATAATTTTATTCAAAAACAAAATATTCAAATTTTCAACCTGAAGAAATTCAAATTTGAAATTTGACAAAAAAAATTTATGTCGAGTTTAGCCTCGGTTTATCCCGGTTCGCGATATAAATTTTTTAAAAAAAATTTTTTTATTCAAATTAAAAGACACAACTGATTTTCCGTTGTTGATATAACTTTATTTATAGACAAAATATTCAAACCTGAAGAAATTCAAATCTGAAATTTGATCAAAAAAAATTAAATAGAGCTTAGCTTAGAGGAAAAGCAATGGGCTGACAAGCGGAAGGTCTGCGGTTCTATCCCAGTTCGCGACGTAAAAAATTTTTAATTTTTAAATAAATTTTGTGGAACGTGTTATTCTATTTATAGAATTTATAATCCCCAAACATTAAAGTAATCTATTAACACAACAAAAATTCAAAAACTCTAAATAAATTTCGGTAGTTACAATGGTATTAAAAATAAATAAAAGTGATTGTACCTGGAACTACAAAAATTAGGTTGGCGAAAAATTCGGTTGGAACTACGAACCTGTTTTCTGTGTGTATAGATTTTTTTAAAGTTATGCGGTTTTTGAAATATTCGGAACGCATCTCCCATTTTTGTATGGAAGTAGAGTTCTTTTTTATGCGGATTTATTTTATGCGTTTTTTTAGGAACGCATCTACCGCATAAAAAAAGACTTAAATGTATATCTCAAAAAAACAGAATTTTATTTTACATTGCGCTATACTTAAACATATCTAAAATAACTTAGGAGAAAAAATTTAACATTGAGCTATATAAAACTTTATATATTTTCCGATAAAGCCATTTTTAATTATATATGACGCTGTATTATAATTGTCATAGCATATGTAACTAGATATGGTACATATTAATATATATGGAGACATATATGGGCAAATCTACGGAACCGGGCGATTCCATGTAACTCGGGATTTAAACCATTTTAATAAAAATATATAATATTTTTGGTGGTATCAGCATTTTCGAAGCAACGAATTTAATCAGGCGAAAATCTTAAACTTTAATATTTATACTGTTAATGTGCTCTACTTTTTTTTTCCTAGTAACTTTCAAGAGTTTTTCAACTCTTTTTGTTATAACTTTTTCAGCATAAAAGGAAATCGCCCTAAACTCTCTGCGGATAATAATTATGATGTTAGAAAATATCCCACTTGTTGAAAAAATAGGTGCGCTCAATTAGGAACAAATGGTAGTTCTTTAAAATCTGTAACTCTGTTTTTTGAATAAAGAGTAATTTCTGACATTTTTAATTTTTGCGCTTTCAGCCTCAATGCAAATGAAAATTTTTTGATACTGACATATAACTGACAAGTAAACAAAAAAATTGAGATCAAATTAATAAGTGTGCCTTCAAAAATAAATAAAATTTGACAATAATAATCTCTTCACCTCTATGTGTGAACAACTTGAAATTTGATATTTTTTGAAGGGAAAATCCGCAGTTTGAGAAATAATTGGTTGCAGTCATGCGTGATCGGTATATATCGGCAATACTATTATTGTGTGTAAGTGCTAAATGGATCGTTCTATTAGTTTGGTGTCCACACCCATTTTAGGTTAAATTTTGTAGCTTTTCATAGATTTTTGGAGCTAAAAGTGATGTAGAAACCAAACGGATAATCCGATCGTTTTACACACAACAATATTAATTGCGATATATATTATATAAGCTAGATTTCAGCCATTAATTCTTTTATCTGTGGATGCGCTAGTCAATTTAAAGTTGGATTTTTAGCGTATTGTACAGCGAAAATTGATGTAAAGCCTAAAAATAAAATCCGATCTGTTTAGCATGTTCACATCATGACAGCTAAGATAAGATCTACCGTTCCAGATAGATTGGACTCCATAATTCTTAAAACTGTGGATGTTCCTTCAATTTGAATTTAACCTTTTAGCGAATTTTGGAGAAAGATATGTTGTAGAGAATACGAAATTCGTCCGATCCGGTTAGCACTTTCAGATAATAATAGTAATGAAGATATGTACCATTCAAGACATATTTGATCCCAGAATTCTTTAAACCGTGGATGTGCCATTCAATTTTGTGCTGCAGTTTTGAGGGAAATTTATATGGGCACAAGTCCAAACATAGACCGATTTAAACCAAAATCAATAGACTTCGTCCTTGGGCCGATATAAATCGGTCTACCAAATGTTATCAAAAAATCTTAATATTTGCAACCGTAGCGTGCGCACAAGAATACATGGAGAGAAAGACGGACGGACGGACAAAGTAAAAAAACAACATTACTTATAATCAATAATGGAAATATAGGGCAACTATGCATTTTGCTCAAAAACCAGATGTGGTGGAAAGATTTGGAAACCAAATTCGGACTCAGCACGGAAAAGTTACTTGAAAATGTGTGGTCACATGCCCTTTTTTTACGACATTCAATATTTTCATATATTTATTTAGAAATTCTAATTGATATTATCATGTTGAATTTTATTTGTTGTTCCAAAAAGATTGCAGTTGTCTGCAATAAGAAAATGATGATTGGAAACTCAAACTTGAGGTAGAAAAATATTTTATCTAAATACATAAAACTTAAAATTTTAAGGATCAGATTCCTTTAAAGAAAAGAAATCAGTTTTTTGTAAGTACGTAGATCGTGTAAAAAAACTTTCATCAAACGAAAACTGATTGCGATTAATGCGCTTTTACGCATTTGTACATATAATAGCTGTATTTGTGTGACTCTATATCAGTGTTATCAAGAACGATTTTGACAGTTTTTCAACGTATTCCGGCTTTCTACTGTCAAAATTGTTCGAGATATCATTGATAGGAATGCTGCACAAACACAGCTAATATTTTCCTAAATGCGTTACGGCGCATTCACCAGAATTTTCGGAAAAAAGATGCCTAGCTTAAAAGCGCAGAAAACTCTACATCTTTGAAGGAGCATTTACGAGGGGACTACTGTACATCTGAATCTCAATGAATTTTTTTATGGTAATTGCTGTTATTACATATCTCCAAATCTGACTCCATATATAACTACATAAGCCATTTAAAACTAATCAAAATATATGTAGTGACCGATATGATTATCTAGGGTTCGATTCTAAGTTTTATAACACTGTATCTGTCGTAATACTGAAAATATATTCTTGTAATTTCATATAACTTTCTATATAATTTCATACAAATTAATATATAGTTCAACATAAAATATAGTTATCTGCAAATTAAGAGTTAATTACTCCATAGCCAAATAATTTTCAAGTGATTTTTTGCATATAAAATCATATAAAAGCATTCAAATAAATTTTTATTTTATGTAATAAAATTTGGTTATAAAATTTGGTATAAAAGTTTATTTGAAATATCCACTTATTAATATTTGTAATTTTGAAATAGCAGTATTGTTTTATATACTAAAATACGCACGTAAGTAAGTAGAAAAATATTAATATTTCAGCATTGAAATATTAATAATCTTTTATTTACTTCAAATAATTAATAATTTTAAGTAAATAATAGTAATTTTTATTTATTTCAAATAATTTGAAGTAAGTAAATAAATATTAATATTTCAAAGCTGAAATGCAAATATTTTGTAGTTAAAAAATATACTTAGCTACATTTTTGAAATAATTCAGGTTCTTTTTCGTCAGTCCTGTGGCAGGTTCTTTTATATCAGTGCTATGACAGGTTCTTTTGCGTCAGTTCTGTGACATGTTCATCTGCACCAGTCCCGTGACATGTTCATTAAAAAATTTCATGGGTACCCCAGGAAAATTTTCTGTTCCAAAGAATCGGTTGTACAATAGCTACTTTTCATCTACTGTCGATTCTAACACCGATTATTTTTGTTTGAAATTGTCCCAAAAGCAATAACTTCTATAGCTCCAAAGTGGAACCGGTTGCCTTAGAATCGGTTCTGGAACTAGTTGTAGAACTGATTCCACGTCAATTATACCTTCCGGAACTAGGATTCCACATCAATCATACCTTCTGGAACTAGGATGCCTGGAACTGGTTCCGGAACTAGTTCAATGGAATCGGTTGCAGTGGAACCAGTTGTAGAATAGGTATTTCTAAATTTTGCCCCAATTTTCAGGATTAACGTATTTTATCATGTTTTGTTATATTCCGGCCAAAATCTTGCGGAATTAAAAGAAGAACAAAAAAAAACCTTGTCTAAAATTTTAATAAGTGCTAAAAATTATTGTTTTTTGGAAATCCGTGGAAATAAAATCTCTGGCCTAGCCAAATGAAAAATAGAATTCCTACAATTTTTGTAGTTTTTAATCTCTAATATGTTCTTAATAAAATCTTAAGTACAATTGTAGATTTTTTAAAATTTCTTTAAAGAAATTTTAAGAAATTTAAAATTGTAGATTTGAATTGAAAACAGTGTTTAAACGAGTTAGCATAACACAATAAAAAAATACTTCCTATCTGAGGTCCTTGAAACCTACGGAAAAAACTTGTTTGTTGCGGCATGCCTTCCCGATATCCGATTATGCTAATTTTTTGGGGGCGTAGTTTTACACGCAAATAAATATAAATATATAAATATTTATATTTATTTTCATCCATACAAGCTTGGAGAACCCAAGTGCATAAACAATAGGGGTTTTCATATAAACTCGTATTCTACCCGTAAACGGTGTAATCCTGGTAAGTTTATGAATTTAATATCAAACTCCACACATAAAAAATATGGCTTGTACTTATACAAAGAGTTTACGAGTTATAATGAGTACGCCTAATACTTATGAACATTAGAACACCCATGAAGTATATGAAATGTGCAAAAGTGTTATTTTTTTACCTCCTCATATATTTTCTGATAAATTGGGCGTAAAAAATAATATCCCCGCAAAAATTGGTCCTCTCGGATTAAAACAGGCCAGTCACCCGCTGCTTTTAGCCATAAAAATGGACTAAAATTAGTTCAAAGCTTCTTTGCGCTATAACACTTAAAGTAAAGGTTTTACAGAAAAACTCTGAATGGACATATCTATGGGCAATGAGTTTAAAATTTGCATCTCACAAACGCAATGGTATCTTATTCCATGAAAAATGTTAAAATGCTTTTTGGTAACAAGCTCCCAACTTTTAGTATCTATTTTACAAAAAAGTTCAATATTATTTTTAGACAAAATACGCTACTATTGTCATCTTTAATGGCTGGTAGGGAACAAAAATCGTCCCCTGACGAGTTCCATGCAGTAGTTTTGATTTAACTTCCTTTTTCTTAAGTGCACATTTGCTATAACTGCACAAAATTTTGATTTCGTTTCTATTTTACAAAATTATGTAGGCAATTGTCTGCTTTAAGTGCACTTTTTGTACCTGCGCATTTAAGATAACTGCCTCATATTTTTGGCAGTTTTGCATTATTTTCATAAGAAAGATCACCGTTAGCTACCTCTTGTGTTTTGCTTTGTTTTTCAATTCTAGGAAAAAAGAACACACATAAAATAAATGTGTTGTCAACTTTTTTTGTGACAAAAATATCCTACTTTAGTCGTTTTTTAACCATAACATAAAGAAGCACTGGCAAAGCGCAAGTAGACCGCGGTCTTACAAAAAGAAGTACTGGCAAAGCACTAAATTTGGACGCCTTCCCAACGCTTTGAAAGGGTGAATTCCCAGCACTTGTTTTCCTATAATATTATTTTGTTTTTGAAAAAGAAACTCCAAAAGAGTGAATATTAAATAATTTTTGACTCCAGAATACAATAACTCCAAGAATCGTCTATTTTTAGAGTAATTTAAAATTCTTCAGTGATGAGGGCTCATAATTTGGTGGCAGGGAAAACACTTGATTTTCATGTTTCTTGGTGCTATCTCAATACTTTGCAAAGCATTAAATAGATCGGTGTTATAATTTGGGTGTCAGGAAAGCACTTAAATTTTTTTATTTGAGCGTTGGCAAAGCATTTGATTTTTATGTTTATGGGTGCTTTCCCAGGGCTTGGTAAAGCATTGGCATCACCGTGGCATTGGTATACCTGCACATTAAGGCAGGTACACAATTTGACTTAGCTGCGTTTTTAGCTTACCTGCACAAAAATTCTTGCAAAAGTTGGTTGTGCAGCTAAGTCAAAATTACTGTATTTAATTCCTTTAATGCAATTAATGTATGTCCCGATAAAAATAAAAAAATGTCATAAAATTTTTTTTCACATCCATTTTAAGAAATTTGATGCCATTCTAGTTCGTTAGTACAGTCTGTTTTTGACTGTGATCGCGTACGCATGTACAAACTTTTTGAACTCTTAAGTGTAAAGTGTTAATTAAAAAAAAAACAAATAATTGTCTTGTAACAAGAACAATAATAAAGAACAAAATCGATTTACATTACCAATCATCATGGATGGTGGTGATGAAAGTGATGAGAACGATGTAAGCTGGCAGGTAGTTCCCCCGTCTAGATTACAAAAACGACGTTTAAGTGATTCTCCAAAAATTTTTAAATATAAAAAAACTAATAACAACAATAATTTCTCGTCCGAAAACAATGCTAGTACATTACCAACTAATAACAACAACACTACAACATCAAAAAATAATAACAACAAAATAAACGATAACGAAGCTAGTACTTCTAGACAAGCAATAAGTGTAAAAAAAACTACAACAACTCATACCACTGTTGGTAAAAGTGGCACAAAAGTGCCATTTGTGGCACTATTGAATGTTAAATGGCACTTTGGCACTATTCATAGAATTTTGGCACTTTTTAAGAAAATTTCTATATAATTTGATAAAAGGTCGATATCACTGGTTTTTCATTAAAAGAGACGTCTACTTAGAACGGGTAGCAAAATTAAAAAACAAACGCCACACTAAAAATTTCTACAATTTTCTGGATCACCTTCCAGTTCTTTGCGGACAATTTAATCATTATTTTGATCTTTAAAAATAAAAGCAATGAGGATAAAATTAGAAAATCTTTAATTGATTCTATTGTATTGTCCGTCACTGGAATTTTTCAAAAATTTGTTATGGTATTCTAGTTTTTTTATGACAAGCAAAAGTTTTAAGCTTTTTCTGCCAAAAATAAAATAAAATTATCAAAAACTGTAATTTGTGAAAAATTACGATTTTTTCGATAATTTTATGAAATCTTAAATGAAATAAATACTTAAAAAAAATGTCCAGGAACCGCAGAACACGAGAGAACTAGTTCTAAGCAATTGGAGTTTCCTTTAAATGTTAGCATCAAGTATTTTGAGCTTATTCCTAACAACTCTAACCCCAAAAATCCCATGTTACTACGTAATCTTTTGGAGGAATTTTAGAATCGGTAAAAGGTTCGATGCATCTTAAAATAAAATCTCAAAATATGAATGAGGTATTTCGTATTATATTTCTGTGAAGAAAAATTATAAAATTCTTCAAAAGAAAATAAAACTTATATTTTAAATTGTTGACGAATGAAAATATATGTGCTTTTTATTACATGACAATTTTGTCAAGGTTTTGCTGTGACAATTTTTCTTAGAATACCAAAATTATAATAATTTCCATTCACACCAGTTTTGTGACAATTTTGTTATTGTTATAAAGTTTATAAATATTTGAAATAAAAGCTGAACATATTTTTTGAAACATTTGCATGTTGCTAAATTTTTTTTTTTTGGCACTTTTAAAGCTTTTTTGGCATCATTTAGGCACCAAACGAAAATTCTCAAATACCATCACTGACTCATACTACTGATAACAAAGTAAGTCAAAACCAGTTTTCTGCACTAAGCAACGATTAAGATGATGATGATAATGATGTTGATGAGGAATGTGATACAGATAATGAGGAAACAACTCTTAATAATTTACCTAAACCCCCTCCAATAATTATACCAAATGTTTCTAATATCAGCGCTATGATTAAAACCTTTTCTAATGTTATTTGTCCAACAGAATTTACTTATAAAACTTTAAAAGATGGTCAAATTAGAGTTATAGTAAAAAATATTCAAACTTATAGAATGCTAGTAACGTACTTAAATGATAAAAAAATAAATTTTCATACCTATCAAGAAAGATCATATAGAGTAGTTATAAAGAATTTACACTATACAACACCAACTCAAGACATTAAAGTAGCAATTGAAAATTGCGGCCATCAAGTCAGAACTGTCACTAATATTCGTAGTAAAATCACGAGAGCTCCCCTTCCAATGTTTTATATTGATCTTGAACCTAGTACAAATAATAAAAATATATACAACATTAAACATATCAATAATGCAATTGTCACTATCGTTTAGGGATGCCAAAAGGGAAATTGCCAATCCCGAAAATCCCGGGATTATTTCTCAAAAATCCCGGGATTTTCTTATTTTTTAATATTAATATAAACGCAAATAAACAAAGTGAGCAATTTTAGATTACCTACGTTTTTTCTTGAATTTTCTCATATTGATAAGAAATTGATGCCAAGATATTGGTAAAATTATAAATTAAGATTATTCGAGTAAACAATGCAAAGACTGCAGAAAAATTTGAAATTTTGGTAAACAATATTAAGTTTTTGAGTACTACATGCGAAAAATCAAGTTTGTTTGTTATTTTACCGATTTGAAACTGGGACTGTAAGTTTTGGCTGGGACTGTAAGTTTGAATTCTTCCATGAAAACATATGATAATGATAACCAAATAACTTTGTTGCTGTAATTACACGATTTAGTGGGCAAGGTTATCGCAACGAATCTGTTTTAAAATCTGCTTACAAAATACTGGGCGCAAGTGTACTTAATGACAGTCCTTCATATATTATCCCAGCCAGAAAAATACAAACGGCAAAGCGATGGCAAGGTATTTTAAGAGGTGGTACAAGTACTGACAAAAATTGCTTTCCCATTTCGAATATGATAACGCCAATAGACAAAAGGACCGGCAGTTCAAAAAGCGCCGGAAAAGTACTGGAGAAACAAAATTTTTAACTTTGGCAAAACTCTGCCAAAACCAATAAATAGGTG
The DNA here is from genome assembly GCA_949987735.1 of Leucophora obtusa. Classification (NCBI taxonomy): domain Eukaryota; kingdom Metazoa; phylum Arthropoda; class Insecta; order Diptera; family Anthomyiidae; genus Leucophora; species Leucophora obtusa. The sequence goes on along the minus strand of OX465295.1, from coordinate 183,540,729 downwards.
GTTTGGAATTATATTTTCCAAAATAAAATTTAAAAAAAGTTCATACGTATCTTTTTTTTGCCCTGCCGTGATGTTTTGTAAAATAAATACTGGCAAAACGATTTTTGCAAACGCTGGCAAAGCGTCCCAAATGAGTGTTCTGCCAGTTATTTATTTTTAACATCGCGGTTACCCAGTGGTATGCAAGTACTTGATTTTTTGTACCACTGTCAATTTCTAACTGAGATGTTTCAATATTCATCAAATGTACCACATTACATATTAACAACTATTAAATAATTATAAAACGCTTTATTCTATAAAAAAATTAGTTACATAACATAAAAATTTTTACAAATAAAGGAAAATTTAAATCCCGTAAAATCCCGGGATCCCGCAGTCCCGAAAATCATACAAAATCCCGAATCCCGGGATTTTCAAATATCAATCCCGATTGGCATCCCTACTATCGTTCCTCCAAAAAAAACGAATGACCTTGTTCAGTGCCACCGCTGTCAGGAATTTGGCCACACAAAAACTTATTGCAAAAAACAAGTAAAGTATGTTAAATGTGGATTAGGTCACCTTACTATCGAATGTAAAAAAAACGAATGATACTCCAGCTCGATGTGTAAATTGTTTGGAAAATCATCCAGCTAATTATAAAGGATGTGAAGTCTACAGGCAAGCCCTAAGGAAAAAATTACACAATAGCAACATTGTTAATAGATCTAGGAATGTACGTTATGTACAAAATAACTATGATTTTATACCAAACAACACTTTTAATCAAGAAAATAATCAATTCTCATATGCTGATGCATTTAGAAATACACAACAAAATACAACAGAAAATCCTTTTGAAAAAATTGAGATACTACTGCAAAACCAAATTGAGCTAACAAATAAACTGTTAACCATGATGTCAGCTTTAATATCAAAACTATGCCACTGAATCTTCGTATTGCAATATGGAATGCCAATGGGCTTTCTAACCATACTCAAGAAATTGAAATATTCCTTAAAACAAATTTCATCGATATACTCCTAGTTTCAGAGACACATTTTACAAGTAGAACCTTTTTTAAAATTAGAGGTTTTGATTTAATTATAGCCAACCAACCGCATGATAATGCACACGCAGGATCTGCAATTCTAATAAAATCGTCTATTAAATATAAAGTCTCAGATATTATAAGTCAACCTTTTCTTCAAGCTGTCTGCATCAAAGTCAAAAGTGACTTAAGTGATGTGACTATTTGTGCCATTTATTTTCCACCCCGCTATAGTGTAACTTCTCAAAACTTCTACGACTTTTTTAACAGTTTGGGGCCAAGATTTATAGTAGGAGGCGATTTTAACGCCAAACATCCTTGGTGGGGCTCGAGAGTACGTAATCCCAAAGGTATTGAGCTGCATAATTGTGTTGTCAATAATAACTATTCTGTCTTATCAACCGGAAGTCCAACGTACTGGCCAACAGACCCAAGAAAGTTACCGGATCTAATGGATTTTGTAGTGTATTCTGGTATCTCTAGACAATTTCTTCACATATCTAATGAATTTTGTGATGCACTTAGTTCAGACCACTCTCCAATTCTGTTAAACTTTAATACATTCCTTCATTCAAACTCTAAAAAATACCAAATAGTTAACCGAAAGACAGATTTTAATTCTTTTAGAATTTGGATCGAAAGAAATGTTAACCTTAATGTCAGTATTAAATTGTCAACAGAATTGGATGATGTCGTTGAAGGGTTCAATAACTTAATCCATGAAGCTGGATTCATATCAACTCCAAAAGAAAACAATTTTGACAGTGAAGATAAAATTGTTATCACCGCTGAAATTAGAGAAATGATTCAAAATAAAAGAAGATTAAGAAAAGTGTGGCAAACCAGTAGAAATCCAAATGATAAACAGCGGTTTAATAAAGCAGCTAAAGATCTAAAAAGGCATCTTTTTGATTTGAAAAACGAACATCTTTGTTACTTTCTTAGATATCTTGGTGTATCCAAAAATGATGAATTCAGTCTATGAAAAGCAACTAAGTATATTAAACGTCCATCGAAAAGAAATGCTCCCATAAAGAACCTTAATGGAGTGTGGTGTAAAACAGACAAGAATAAAGCTGAAGCATTTGCTTTACATCTTCAAAACACATTTCAACCACATACACTAAGCAACAGCAGTCATGTTGATGAAATAATAAACTTTTTGGATAGTCGATGTCCTATGGATTTGCCTATAAAGCACATATCGCCTCATGAAGTTCAAGAAGAAGTAAATAAATTAAATTGTAATAAAACTCCAGGATACGACTGTATTAATGGAGTTGTAGTGAAAAATCTTCCTAAAAAGAGGATAATATTTTTAACGTTGATTTTTAACTTCATACTGAGACTGAATCATTTCCCATCTAAATGGAAGTGCGCAGAAATAATAATGGTAGCAAAACCCAATAAGCCGGAGAATATTGTTACATCTTACAGACCGATTAGTTTGTTGGTCACATTCTCCAAAATATTTGAAAGAATATTTATGAGAAGATTGTCGCCAATATTGGAAAAATTCAACATCATACCTGAATACCAATTTGGTTTCAGGGAAAATCATGGTACTCCTGAGCAATGCCATCGTATTGTAAACTTTATAAGAGATACATTGGAAAAGAAAAAATATTGTTCTGGTGTCTTCTTAGATGTACAACAAGCGTTTGATAAAGTATGGCACAGCGGATTACTCTTTAAGCTTAAAAAACTGCTTCCAGCACCATACTATTTGCTACATAAGTCATATTTAAGTGATCGTCATTTCTACGTTAAAGTAAACAACGAAATATCACAAATATATAATATAATGGCAGGTGTTCCTCAAGGCAGCGTTTTGGGACCAACACTCTATACTATATTTACATCAGATATGCCTATCAATGACAATGTTTTAGTTGCAACTTATGCAGATGATACAGCACTATTAGCTTCTAGCACATGCCCAATTGAAGCCTCAAATCTTGTCCAAAGAGAACAATCAAATTGAAATATGGTTGAACAAATGGAATATAAAAGTCAACACTGAAAAATCTATTCATGTAGTATTCACATTACGTAAAGGTGTCTGTCCAAGTTTGTTTATCAACAATAGTGAAATTCCCCAAAAAGACAATGTGAAATATCTAGGACTTCATATTGATAAAAGATTAACATGGAAGACTCACATTAAAGCTAAAAAGGAGCACTTAAAAATAAAAACAAAACGACTCTATTGGCTGTTAGGCCCGAAGTCCCAAGTTAATATTGAATCTAAAATAATAATATATAAAACTATACTTAAGCCAGTGTGGACGTATGGGATTCAACTATGGGGTACTGCCAGCCATTCGAATATTGAGATATACAACGATATCAAAATAAAACATTAAGATCAATAATTAAAGCTCCATGGTTTGTTTCTAATAAAACTATACATAATGATTTATTTATTCCAAAGGTTAAAGATGAAATCAACAGATTCAGCACAAATTATCTCGAAAGGTTAAGTAATCATTGCAACCCATTGGCCATTTCCCTACTTGATGATACTGAAGAAGTTAAAAGACTGAAACGGCATCATATTCTCGATTTACCATTTCGTTAATTAATTCATTATTTCTAAAATGTAATCTCATACTAATGTAACCATTCATTTATCCTTCTGTAAATACTCATTCATTTTAATCGCAATAGAAACATATTTAATTCATTTGTAAATAATTGTATAAAAACTAGAAAGTTAGTTTGTTAAATGTTGTTGTACTTGCTGTAGTCCAACAACCAACGTAAATATTATTATATCAGATTTGCTTATTATCCTTAAATGAATAGATTGTAAATAAAATGTTTTATGAAAAAAAAAATTCTAGTTAGTATTTGTTTTTTCTAAGATTTTCTTCTAATTTTTCAGCCAAAGCTAAGAAAGTAAGGAAGCTTTGTTAAAAAATAGTGTGAAAAATGCATATTAAAAATTTAAACGGTTAATCGACCCATTTTAACCGATTACTCGGGTCGAATAATTATTTGAGTTTTAAATTATTTGTTTCGACATTAACCGAAATAGATGCGATTAATCGAGGAATCGGTTAATCGATTAACCGAATTGGAAACTCTAATAAATCTGTGAATAGAACCAGCTGTGATACTTTAAGAATTAAAGTTCAAAGCAAAAATAGTAATAACAGAGGATAAAAATAGCATTGTTAAAATTTCGTTGATGTTAGTCTAATTGAGTTTTTAACATGAGCTTATTTGCTTAAATTCAATATAAATAGATTATCATCAAATATTACCCCACAAAGGCATAGGATACTGAAGATGGGTCTGTAGCGGGACCCGAAAATACGTAGTCTATCCTGCTGGCCTTATCGAATTTTTAAAATTTTTCTCATTCAAACAAAAAACATTAATTTACCAATAAAAGATCAACTATTAGGGTATTCAGTCGATTAACACCGAAAAATTTAAAATGGCCATATTTCGAATAACGAATAATTTAATACGTTTAATCGAAATTGGTAAAAATATTAATAAAATGTTTCAAAAATATATATTTTTTATTAAAGTAAATATAGGATTTTATTAAAACTTATTTAACAAATTGTCAAACATCTTAAAAAATAAAAATATAAAGAGTAGTGAGCACTCTGCATTCATAATATCCTTTAGCAAAGTATATTATCCCAAGCCATAGGATTCGAATTAATAAATGGCAAATTAAAAGACAAATAAACATATCCAGGTGTTTTCTATTTGAAAAGTAAGACAAAGAAGTTTACAAATAAGTTGTTAACAAGATTATAGTCAAAATTAGTATTTATGAGTTCTAAATAATGATTAATGAGAACTTTTATATAAGTATATGAGTTTTTCAGAGCCCAATTCAGCTAACTCTACTAGAAACAAATTTGTCAAAATTAATCACAAGTTATTTATGTGTTTTATGAATTGAATGCATACGAAATAGATAAAAATTAATCTACGTGTTCTTCTATTCTTCTTCTCATTATAGAGCGCTATGTATAATATACCCAGCAAAATCTTTCATTACCAAATAAGTGGTTATATAATAGAAATTCATAGCTCCGCACAACTTATTTTTTGGCGTCTAAGCTCATTATTTTTGTTTGGCGTGGTCGTTTTTATAAGTAGTCACGCTTACCCGCTCGCTTACGAAAAAATGAAAAATAAGTAGTTATGAGACTTTGAATAATAAGTGGTTACACACATGCTTACAAAAAGTTGAATTATAAGTGGTTATCCGATGGCTTACTTGATTCTTAAAAATAAGGAGTTAAGCAAATACTATTAGCTTAAGGAAGTACATTCAGAAAAATTTAAGTTTTCTCTAGTGTGTAATTTAAGACTCGTCATAAAAATTTTAACATAAAACATATTTACATATAATAAATAAAAATTTATAAAATTTAACTGTGTAAAAAGTACTTATTTAAATATTACGTGTAAGTCATTATTTTATATTTAGAAACAATGAATACAATAGGCCGTTATTAGGAAGTCATTATTTTATAGTACAAAATAATGCAAAAGGTAATGATATATCATTATTGGTAATGCAGACAGCAATGAGGTGTCATTACCAATATTTTGCTGGGTATGAACGTCTGGCTAATTTTTATAAAATGCTAAATTTAAAGAAAGGTCTGCGGTGTGGTTCTCCCCGATTTGGATAAAATTTGAATATGTTACAGAGAGGACAGAAGTAATAAAATTTCTATAAAATATATCTCAATTATAGGATTTTATGAATTTTAGAAGTTTCCGAAACTGTTTTTGTTCTTTTTTTAAATAAAATTATTAAAAATACAACAAATGTACATATATTATTTTACATAAAATTTTTTCGATTAATTTTAAAATTTTATTCGATTAATCGGTTGAGAAAAAAACCCGAATAATTATTTGAACGATTAATCGATTAAATTAAAATGTCGACTAATTGAATACCCTATCAACTAGGGTATTCAATTTGTTTTTTGTTTTAATTAAAATATGTTGAATTTAAAGACATTAATTATAAATATTAAAAAAAAATATATACCCAGGAAAGTTTTTTACAACCGGTTGTAAACATGCCCATTCTGCAACTGGTTTTACTGCAACCGATTCCATGGAACCGGTTCTGGAACCAGTTCCACGGAATCGGTTCCAGAATCTTATATGGAAGGTATGACAGACCTAGAATCAGTTTTAGAACTAGTTCCAGAACTGGTTCTAGGGCAACCGGTTCCACTTTGAAGCAATAAAAGCAGTTGCTTTTGGGACAATTTCAAACAAAAATCATCGGTGTTAGAATTAACAATAGAAGGAGTTCTAAAGGAAAAGTAGCTATTCTACAACCGATTCTTTGGAACAGAAAATTTTCCTGGGTATAAGTATATAAAAAATATTGGTTTCGCCTTGATTCAAACCTACGATCATATGTTTGGAAATAAGATGGATTAAAAGCACTTCTAAGGACTAATTTTAGTGGAATAATACTTCAGAAGCTATAATTAACGGATTTTTGAAAGTTGTTTAAAATTACTTCTAAAAGTGCTGTAAAAAATAAAATACTAAAAAAAATTAAATTGTTATCACAACAATTGGCCATGTGACGACTCATACTTTCTTTCAGCTCTACCTCGCCGAAGAACGAGTTACTTTTATCTCCGGCCGTGCTCAGGGAAATTAGGGTGGAATCTTGTCTCCTGAAAGGAAGATTAAGAGACGACAACAAAAAAAAAAGTAGCAAACTAACCTGCAACGGCTATATCGACCAATTGAAGAAATAAAAAAAAATAGAGAGATAGGGGTAAGAAGAATGTAAAGGGATGAAGAAGCTAGTTTAGAAGAGTGTTAAGATGTTATCCTATTCCTATCCAAACCCACCCAAACATCTATCTTTCTTAGATAGCCCACATGTGCCCTTAAACAGCTATAGAAAACAAAAAAAAATTATTGATCGTATTTACAAAAAAAAAAAATCAATTGTCAGACAAATCATAACCGCTATATATTCCATACAGCGGATTATGTTATAATCAATACACGTCAGCCGATATGGAAAAAAACTAAAGGTTATCGATAAATTTTCGAAGCCATCCGAACGTCGATAAAAAAATTCTAATCGAGACAACTCGATAACAAAGTTTCGGTAACAAATATTCGAAACTAAAATTGTTACATTGGTGACTAAATCTGCAAGTCCCCGTTCCCTTCAATTGCATTCGATGATGATATGTATTTGCAAATAAGGTTATAATGTTCACTCCGGTAAAAATTGGTGGTTTAAAGGTTACAAATTTTGGTTATAATTTAATGCGATCCACAGATTCAGGTCACTTTTACGACGTCAAGGGCTTAGCGATAATGCTATTACCACTCTAAAAAGAAACCAATTAACTGTCTTGAATTTTTCATCCTACATAAATCCGCAACTTTCTTACCTTCAACTTCCAATAAATATAAGTTTAACTATCAAATAAATTTTGCTGCAATAAAAATATTAAATTTTGTATTCATACGTAGGTGACTGTTCTTCTTTAGATTCAAATAATTATGAAAATTTTTGACTTTATAAATTTGACAAATTTGAATATTCAAATTATGTTTACTTGATTTGTAGGAAATTGTAAATACAGTAATACTCAGAAAAATAGCAGGACCTCTGGATCTGGAAAAGGGCCATTAACATGAAATCCAAGCAGCAATATGGCCAGTCAGTCAAGTCCATATGTCTTTAGCATGGTAAACTCCTTTATTACCACTGTCCAAGTCTTGAAGTTTGCAATTAACATGTCCGACTTTACGCAGCACTTTAGCCCTTATGCCAACCGGTGCTAATTTAGAGCTAAAATTTTCCACTTTTGTACTTTGCGTAAAGTTACGTCTGATAACCTCCTGTCCAACTATGTATTCTTTCGTCCTGGTGCGTAAGTTGTAAGTCCGAACATTTTTGTCATATGCCTTCCGTATATAGGTCATTATGGAGTCGCGTATCAACGAAAACTCATCCTGTCGTTCTAAAGTCAAGTCCGCATCCGCCAAAATATTAAGTCTCGCCAAAAGTTTATAGTCTGTCCCGTGCGTTATCATAGTCTGTCCGAAAACTATCTGATACGGACTTCTGCCTACAGTCTGGTGAACACTGTTTCGTAATGCGCAATTTATACTACCGATATAACTATCTCAATGCCGCTGATCTTTTCTCACATACGATCGCAAAGCTTCATTTATTGACCTATTTACACGCTCGCTGGCATTCGCCTGTGGACTACACACTGCCGTTAACATATGCTGTATACCATATTTATCCAAAAGCTTTTCGAAATCTTTGCTTTTAAATTGCGAACCGTTATCCGACACTAAGACTTCCGGCACGACGAAACAGCTAAAAACGTCTTTTCGAAGATAATCAATAATGTGCTTAGTTACCAGCTTCTTCAAAGGCTTCAAAAAGGTAAATTTCGAAAAATGGTCATGTATGATTAAAATTCCCGTATGTCCAGTCTTGGTCCTTGGTAAAGGACCTATTATATCAATATATAGTCTCTGAAATGGTCGTTGCGTTATCACTATTTTTCCAAGAGGAGATCGCAAGTTTGTCGTTGGTGTCTTTGAGGTTTTACACAAATCACAATTTAGTACATAATCTCTAACATCAATCACTAGTCCAGGCCAATAAAATTGCCGTCTGATCCTCTCTATTGTCTTACCTATTCCTCCATGCGTCGCATTTGGCACATCGTGAGCAGCATATATAACATCATGTCTGAGTCCAGTCGGTACAACTAGTTTCCACAAGTCCGTCTCATCAGTATGTACTATTGAAAAGGCCATTCGTTTATAAATATGTTTTTCAATAACCCTGAAGTCTGGCAGATCAGCGTCCAGTATGTTCTTGCGTAATTTGGAATATTCGTCTGATTCGAAATCATCCGATTCCAGATTTATCTCCAATTCAATAGACTATACAAAATCTTCTCCCTCATGAACTCTAGATAATGTATCACACACAGAAAACAGATTCGTAGTTCCAACCGAATTTTTCGCCAACCGAATTTTTGTACTTCCAGGTACAATCACTTTTATTTATTTTTAATACCATTGTAACTACCGAAATTTATTTACAATTTTTGTTGTGTTAATAGATTACTTTAATGTTTGTGGATTCTAAATTCTATAAATAGAAAAACACGTTCCACAAAATTTATTTAAAAATTAAAATTTTTTGTCGCTAACTGGGATCGAACCGCCGACCCTCCGCTTGTCAGCCCATTGCTTTCGCTCTAAGCTAAGCTCTATTTAAATTTTTTCAGTCAAATTTCAAATTTGAATTTCTTCAGGTTTGAATATTTTGTCTATAAATAAAATTATATCAACAACAGAAAATCAGTTGTGTCTTTTAATTTGAATAAAAAAAAAATTATATCGCGAACCAGGATTGAACCGGTGTGAGGTACGTCTGTACAAATTTGTTTTACTGTAAAATAATGTAAAGTTTTTGGAGGGGAAAATACATTTTTTATTTTAATCAACTTGGTTTTGAAAATTGTGGAAAAACTTTCAAAAATTGAGAATAGAAATTTTCATTTTGAAAGAAGACGGTCACAAAAATTTTGGAAGGCAAAATATAATTTTTAAAAATTAAGGAAAAAGAAATATAAAAATCTAAATTCTTTTACATTGTGTGTCCTTCATTGGTTAAATTGAAAAGGGCGCTTATTCGTACTCTATATCGCGAGATAGATATTTGCTTTCCAAATCCGAGTTTATAATTTTGGAGGAGTTTTATTGTCCATTTGTGGCGATAATCAATATGCTGGGACCCCTTCTCAAGGACAAGTCGGCTAAAGATTAGCTTTTGAAGATTGGAATTTAATAGTTAGTAGCCCGATTGAATTCAAGTTGGATGTCAAATAAACCACCAAGATCATTTGAATTTTGTTTCTATATTTGCCAAAAGTGACACCAGTTCTTTAAAATTATTTGAGTGCGTATCGTCATCATCAAAGTCCTCAGATATTTTACATCATCAAAGGATCTCGACATTATTAAAGCATCTCGGCATTATTAAAGCATCTCGACATCGTTAAGTGGGAATTGAATTGTGAGAGCTATGAACTATGTGTTATTAGGCCGAAATGGTTACAATTTACGGCATATTCTATATTTGCTTGAGTTAAATTAAAATTCAATATTCGCTCATACTTACACACATATTCTTACGCACACTTAAGGATTCTCTCCATAATCATACACACTCAGATATATCTATTTGCATACGGATCTAACATCGTTCGTTAATTTACTTTAGAACTTAACAAATATTTCAATTATTACAATATTAGGTCGCTTCTAAATAAAACTTCAGCATCCTTCGACTTCAGGCCTGCAGTCAGCGTGGGATCAAAATAATGGTGAGGTGAGTTTGTAAATTACGTTTTAAGTATGTTTAAATATAATATAAAAAGAACCAATACGTAACAATTGAAATAAAAGAAAAATCGCGTTAAACTGGTTGAATTCACAAGATTTCAACAAGTTGAACTAAGTTTTTTTTTTGAGAATATTACACCAAAATGTTACACTCAAAGGTTTTGTACAGTCAAATGCATTTAAACCAAATGTATCAAATCTAAATTTTTTTTTGTTAGTAAATTTTCTTTTAAATTGTTTCAATTTTGATCTGTTCATCATAGATACTATTTGATTTTATTCAGTTAAAAAAAATTTTTTTTTGTTATTAAGGTGTTTTAATTTCGATCCGTTGCTCTGATAATTGATTTTAATTTTATTAATAAATTCTAACGGAGATTGTTATATAATGTTTAACAATCACGTAAATATGGAAAAATAAAAATTTAATTAATTTTCACTAATATTCTTATATACTTACAAATAATTTACACTCGAAAATTTATACGGTAATTCTAAGATATTATTTAGGTTTTATTCTATTCCATTTTATTATATTGTAACGTTTTGTGTTTAATCCACTAACTAAAAATATGAATTGTATCACGATTTATATTTTTACTAAGAAGTTTGTTTGAATAAATAATTTTATAATTATGGAATTTTAAATAGTTAATTTTTTTCGCGAAACATTTAGATATCGGTGGTTAGGAAATTAGTGGGCTATCTGGAAAATATAATAAGATAGCATAGGAATGGGTGGGTAAAGATTAAGGGGGAATAAATACCATCTAACTCTTCTTCCAACTAGGACTTAGCTTCATCTTCTTCTTTTCTTTTATTTCTCTTCTATTTTTTTTTATACTAATTATACGTATTCGTTTCGGGTTGTAGCTACCTTGTAATTTTAATTTATTATAACGAGCTCCCAGCCTATCTCGATGGAGGCAAGATCTCCACCCCAAAGCCCTGAGCACGGCCGGATCATTAAGGTAGCTCGGCTTCCAGAGTGATAGGGTCGAAGAATATTATGAGCCGTTACACCGGCTACCTTCCGTTTGTCAGCCCATTGCTTTTCCTCTAGGCTAAACTCGATATAAGTTTTTTTTGTTAAATTTCAAATTTGAATTTCTTCAGGTTGAAAATTTGAATATTTTGTTTTTGAATAAAATTATATTCACAACAGAAAATAAATTGTGTCTTTTAATTTGAATCAATATAAAAATTATTTTAAAAAAAAGTAATGCCTTGGTTGAGGTTTGAACTCAAATCTCTAAGGCTATAAGGCTGTGTCTCTACCTCCTGCGCCACAGATACTTAGGTTTAGTTGTTGTCTAACTTAGAATTTAAACACGCATATGTATGAAACGAACAAATATGATATATTCCAAAATTTTATTAAATTTAAACACGCATATGTATGAAACGAAAAAATATGATATATTCCAAAATTTTATTATGATAAATAAAATTTCTGTTCTTTGTCTCAATATATTATTACAATTACCAAAATAATGGAAATTAATGGTTAAAGCTACTAAAATTGAAAAATTAATTTTAAGTTGATTGGAAAAACTAATACTTTGGTGGAGTGATCGATTTTATTGAAACACAACTGATACTAGATTTTTGCAGCCGATATTTTATTCAAATGGCTAAATCTTCGATAAATTGGTGGTTGTTGGTATTGAAGTTAATGTGGAAGTTGGTATTTTTTCAATATTGGTTAGAAAAGCCAATGTTTTGGATAATGTGAAAGTGTTTTGGTTCATCATATATATTTTTTGTTCACAAATAAATATAACTTTCCTGATGATGAATTTTAAGTAACTGCAATTAAAATTATTGAATGATGAAAATATTTCGTTGGTTCCGATAGAATTCCAACCAATTTATTTTCTGTGTGCAGGAACTACGTTTTCCCTACCACTTTGGTGCTCTATAGTGAAATTAAAAGCCTTAAGCTTCAACGACCACCGTGCCAGCCGACCCGATAGATCCCTTTGACCCATAAGCCATTTAAGGCTTGCATGGTCCATTATAATTTTGAATTCCTGACCCTCAATATAAGAGCGAAACTTCTTAACCGCCAAAATTACGGCCAGATATTCAAGTTCGGTTATAGTATAATTTCCTTGTGCCTTAATTCATTTTCGTGACATAAAGGCAATGGTTCTTTCTAGTCCGTCTTCGGCCACCTGCGCCAATACACCACCCACCCCATAAGTGCTAGCATCACACTGTAAGACAAAAGGTTTGCAGTAATTTGGGTGGATGAGTAATGGAGCAGTAACTAGTGTAATGTTAAGTTTGTCAAATGCTTCCTGTGCTTGTTCCGTCCATGTAAAAAGTCAAAAGTTCAGTTAGTGGAAAGGTCAATGTCGAATAGTCCTTTTTTTTTTTTTTTTTTTTTTTTTTATAAAGAGAAGCAACACTCAGGAAATTCTTCCTATTAATTAACGTGTTACTTCCTTTGGAAAGGGGATAGAGAAGAAGTGAAAGGTGGTGAAAGATGAAGGGCTTCAAATATGGCAACACTGTAATTGCGCGAGATGTTGAATTTTTTAGAACAGTTGTTGCGCGCCATCTGATGTTGAGTTGGCGAACTTTGTTGAAGCTTGTAGTTCATAGCCCTGTTATATTATTTTACTTCGGTGGGGTTAAGTGCTATGGGAACACCGAAGGAGGACGCTGCGATATGCATGAGGGATAGAAAAAACTCATACATATTATTATTTTTCATTAATTGAAGTTGCCTTGGTTGGGGCTCGAACCCGCAACCTCACGTGTAACAGTCCAACGCGCTAACCATTACACCACAGCGCCCTGGTGGTGTAAAGCGTCGGTACTTTCCTAAAAATCCTCTTAAGTGTCTTATCGCTTTAGGTACGGGAGCAACGTTCCGTTCCCACAATGTATCCAAGATATTTAACTCTCCCCAAGGCGAAACTAATTTTCTCTACGTTTACCGTCAAACCAGCTTTGCGAAGTTGTGCCGCTACCTCTATCAAATGCTTTAAGTGTTCGTCAAAAGTTTGAGAAACTATTAATAAATCGTCCAGATAAACAAAGACGTGCGTTTTCAAATTGTACGGAATGACCATGTCCATCAAACTGCACAACGTTTGCGGTGCATTACACAGTCCAAACGACATTCGTGTAAACTGGTACAATGGCCGATTAGGGACAGTGAAGGCAGTCTTTGGTCGCGAGGCTTCTTCCAGTTTTATCGGACAAAAGGCATCCTTCAAATCAATCTTTGAGATAAAATGAACTGGAGGAAGTCTTGCTATTAGTCCGTCAATATTTGGTATAGGGTATGCATCTTTAACAGTCACTGAATTCAATTTACGGCTATCTACGCACATTCTCACTTTACCAGGCTTAACCACCACAACTGTCGGAGAAGACCAGGATGAATTAGGGGCTTCTTCTATTACACCGAGCGAAAGCATTCTATCGATTTCACCGCTCACTGCTTCTCAACTGCAGGTGAAATAGGGTAGTAACGCTGCTTTATGGGTTTTTCGTTTTCCGTATCAATACAATGTTCAATAAGGGAGGTGCATTTAAGAACCTCCACTTCCGAGTTAGGGAATGCAGCAATTATTGTCTCCAGTCTTTGTTGTTGTTCGTACGTTAATCTAACTTTCTCCGCGTCTGTACAGTTGATCTCCCCAACACTAGGTACTAAAATCTTGAGTACAAATTTCTCCCAAAAGTCAAAGCCACAAATTACGTCCTGCTGAATCGATGGTACAACAAAAAATTCAATCAATTGCACTAGTCCCTGATAACCTACGTCCAGCGATATCGATCCCAAAACGTTCTGTCTTTGTCCGTCGGCGGTTCGTACGTTGCCCTTGCATTTCTTAAATATGATATTTTCTCGAACTTGTGTCGCCAACTCACCTCCTATTACACTCCTATTTGCACCGCTGTCCAACAAGGCCAAATACGCAGAGTCCTCTATTCTCAAATTAATAAAGGGTGGTACTACCCATATCTTTATTCACAATCGAGCCATTAACACAAACCCTATAAGATCTCAATCTCCGATAATACTCCCGAATCCTCCTTGATGACCTACTTTTCCTATTTGAATCACCAAATATTCTTGCATGAGCCTCCTCGTACTCCTTTAACCGAATGTGGTATGGCCTCATCAAAGGATGAATGAAGTCTGTTGTCTTGTCAGTATATATTTCAGCGTCATGTCTAGCCGATGTCCCTTCAGTCCTATGTAATCTACTCTCGGATGTCCGTACTACTTGCGACGGACATCCTTTAGTCCGTTTCCCTGCACGACACCGGTACAATTCGGACACGTGGGTTTATATGTATCTCTTACTCCACACCCGTAGCAAAATACACTTCTGATTTCCATACAGTCAATATACGTATATCCCTGTTTAGTCACAGTTCCAGCACCATGAAGATCCCTTAACAATTTCTCGTGTTTCTTCACTTGCTTACGAAGTTGGGAAACACCAGAAACTTCGAAGTGCAGAAGTTTATGACGTATGTATGTCACTTCTCAAGTTTCTCAGTATGGTCACACATATGTCCCTGTCCGTCATTGGAGTATCCAATTTGTCTGTCATAGCCGAAATCACGTCAAAGTATTCGTCAAATGCTTCACCCGATCTCTGTTTTCGTCGTCGAATATCATCTAGTATGTGAAAGTCGGTGTACTCTTCTCTATATTATTTCCGTAATGCAGCTGTCAAAGAAAACCAATCTATGCTAGTGTTCCTCTTCTCATACCGCCAATACCACACTAACGCTTTTCCTTCAAACAAGCTATGAGCATAATCACAAAGAAGATAGAAATCACCATTCAAATTCTTTGCAGTTATATTGATACGATGAATTCATCAACAGAAATTGGGTTGTCATGGCCAGTGTATTTAATTCGCCAATTGCTAATAATATTTAAAATTTTCTCCGCAGACAATGGATCCTGACTCGAATTAGAGCGAGATCGAGGTGTCGTATTAGAGTTATTAGTAGATGAGTTAGTAACTATGTTACAATTAGATGAGATAGCAGTATCAACATTGCGACTTTGGACGTTCGTGTTGGTATTAACATTAATATTCTGAACTAATGATCGTAGCTCATTAGAAATCAGATTGCTGATTTCACCACGAAAAGAATCCAATGAATCATTAACAATGCGCGTTATACGAGTATCATTATCACTATCACTTTGAGCGTTACCAGTTCTAACCGTTGGTCTACCCTTTGGAGTAACTCCCTGACCAACAGTATTAGTAGGAATACCACCCCTTGTTCCACGCGTTCCCGCAGTACGACCTGGCGTAACGTTACCGGTATTCAGGTCAACTGTGAAACTGCAATTAGCAGGTTCTTCGATATTCAATAAGTTCTCCTGACTTCTAGTCAATACCATTTTAAACTATTAATTATAATAAATAAGCAATCCAACAATATCAAACTTACATTCCACTACTCCACATAGGTACAAACAACTGCGCACTTTTTCCTTCTAATATAAACAAAACTAAACTTCACATAAAAAAAATAAATAAAAAAAATAGTCAGAATCTAATATGAGTAATCTACTAACACTCTAATCCATATTAGTAAAATCTCGAAACAAAGATTCAAAACCTAGACAAAAAAAAATCCGTGTATCATATGAAAAAAAAAATTTCTAACCGAAAAACCATCCAGTCGCATAATTCTCAATCACAATTAATATGAAATCCCTAATAGATTTTGAAGAGTTAAACCAAAAATTCGTTTCTGTAAGATATTGTGAGCATTGTTCCGAAGATTTCCAAAACAAAAATCTCAAACAAAGTACCCTACAATTGAAAGACAAAGCCAAAACAAATAAATCTGCATGTAGTTACAACTGAAACAAATCTGCTGTGCCCCACATTGTGCGCCATTTATGTGACGACTAGGGTTTGGGATTTCCCGGACTTTTTTATTTCCCGGGAAACGGGAATGAAAAAATTTGATGAATCCCGGGAAATATTTTTGAACAAAATTGTTAATGAAAACCACCTATATAAGTAATTTTTGTTAAAAAAAACACTATTTCAGTACAAATGCAGTCAGTCTGTGTAGTGAGAATTCAAAGTAAAAAATATCAGAATGTTGAACATTTGATCTCACATAAATTACTCGCAGCACTGCCAAATGAATTGCATGATTCCAGCAGGCACCTACTACTGGACTGTCGGAAACAAACCGTTTCATCACACTTGGCCCATTAGATATGGTGGTCACAATATTATTTTCCAAAGACAAATAAAACTCTTCTAGTCTTATTTCTACAATTCTTCTTATTTCATCAGCATTACATCTTCCTGATATATAAACCAACCCCAGGTTATAAAATGAATTATTTCCGTTTATACATATGTTCAAATATCTCGTTTGTGATATTCTTGTCCATTCATCTAAGATTATAGTAAATCTCCTATTGTTAGAAATATTGCTCGATATTTCTTTTATCATGATATCTTTTACATGATTGTAGTAATTTAATATAATGTTCTTTACATCGGTTTCATTTTTTTGCAATGCCAGGTTTTTATTATAAAAACTTTCTCGAATAAACGAAGATCTAGTTATGGTGCGGATTGACTGCAGCTAATTTGGATACCATTTCAGGAAATGTTTGCCCTACCATAAAACCTTTAATGCCTATTCAGCTTACACTTTTTTCTTCGGGTACTTTGCTAATTTTAGCTGAAACGTTATTCTTGTTGTTTTCTTCAAGAGAAGTTGCATGACCATCAATTTTTTTTTTTTTTTTGTGAACCAAATTTAGATGTCGGATAACCAAATTTAGATACCACCAGTAACCATTAGTCTTTCCTTTTCACATTTATTAATGAAAACGTTACTTATAAAATTATTGACCCTTAATATAAAGGCGTATTTATACCCTACACCACTATGTGGTCAGGGTATTATTTAAATTTAAAGTCGACTTTATTTTTAATCAAACGGTTTTGTTCATTTTGTGTATGAAAACCTTACAAAAATATTTATATTTTCAAATATTTTGATTGGTTGAAAATAAATTAACCAATCAGAATGCTCCAAAAATAAACCAAGTCAAGGTATACTGCCACCCAATATTTTAACTAAAGTCAACTTTACCTAAATTATACATTTGAAAAATTTAGATAGTAAGAGCGATTATTTGTAAGAAACAAAGCTTTTTTTCATATTTCTTTTAAACATTTTACCAAGTTTTTAGGTTTTACTACTTAAATTTTGATTAAGTTATGCTAAAAATCTTTATTACACCTTATTACTTGGGAAAGATTTTATTTGTGTGTCAAATAAATGTATTCCCTTTTAAAAGATTTTAACAATAGCCGTGTTTTTGACTTAACCATATCAGTTAAATCATAAAAAATTTTAAAGTGCGTAAAAACGCGTTTAAGACGAAAACTAATATATGACTTTACGTATGCACGTTAACTTTCAACACAGATAATTTTCAACGTTGAAAACTCAACGTTTATAAATTTTCACATCTAACGTAACTTATTCGCGTTACTTCCTAAAAACTTTTGATGACGTACGTTCGATTATAACGAAACAATTATAAACAAAACGTTTTTAAAATTTTTTTGTATCACAATCGGTTTAACGTAGATTTGCTTTAAATACTTAACGTTGATAGGCATGAGACAAAATACAGCTAATGACATTTTTGTTTTGGTATTTAAAATGTTTTTTATGACTAAAATTAAAAAATCCTATTCGAAACAGAAACAATTAAAAAAATTTAATATTTTTAAAATTTCCCGTTTTCCCGGGAAAAATATATTATTTTCCCGGGAATTCCCGGTATTTCCCGGGAATGCCCGCCCAGAAAAATAGCAGGACCTCACAGCCACAGCTTTCAATCAATCAACAAATATGATCGTGTCGAAATTTGACACTGCATTATATAATATTTCTAACCATCATACCAAAATATTTTTTGAAGCTTTTTAGCAAACAATTCTCAAAAAATGAATATTTGTTTGCATGTTTTAAATCATTTGGAAATAGCTTCAATTCCTGTTGATGGGATTTCTAAAGAGTATTGTTACGTATACAAAAACTTACCATTTGTTCCAGCATGTATTAACATTTGATTGTTTAAATTATCATAAGGAATTAATGCGGCATTTAATGATGTTTCGCGCAATAATTCAGGGAAGTTTTCAATTTCGGCTATACATTTCAATTGTAGAATTTTACCGGCATGAAAGAAACGGGGGCCGCTTAGATAAAAGTGAACTTGTAATTTTTGTCGCTTTAAAACATAACCATGGGCTGAGATGCTGGGATCAGCATTAGGTTGTAATTCACCCGAAGAAGCCTTTATTAGTAGATAAATGAAATGAAATTTTTAACATTATATTAAATAAAATTTCTATGGAGTTGTTTTGTAAATCCTACCTGTTCACCATTTATATACCATGTAAGTTTTGTCGGTAAACTTGAATAATCTGAGGTACAAATGGCACTTAGATAATCTTCCATGCGATACATGGAATTAAAGCTTTCTATTAATGGATCACTTTGAGGTAATGCTAAAATTAAAACAAAAAAAAACATTTCGTGTTTTACTTTTCTTATATCTTGTTGTTTATTAGTTTAACAATACCTGCAACTGTCATGTTTTCTTCTTTGGCAGCTAATTGAAAATGTGGTGCATCTCCTGATACTTCACATTTATAAACACCAGATGATTTTGCACTCAGCATACTTAGTTCTACCTTACATGATGATTCATTACAATAGTATTTACCATCTGGCAAATAAACTCCAACAACCGGAAATTTTATATACACCGGATGCATCATAGGTGAATATCTACAAGTACATGATGTATGTATGTATTTTTCATATGTGTATTTATATTTTATTTATTAACACATACATACATTTATATAAGTATGTGTTTTATTAGGGTGGCAATGAAAACCGGAGCGGAATATTGTACGAGTATGGCTTGGCTTAAAACTGGTATCGTAAAAATTTTAACTAATTAGGATAAAACCGAGTAAATTTGAGGTCAACTTTAAAAAAAAAGTAATAGAAGTATATGTATAAAAAACATTTTTCTTACGTACTGTGGGTATGTTTTTTAACACAAATGACTAAAAAAATAAATTTACGACTCCGACTTTTTTTTATAATTTTAAAGCATATAGTAATGAGTTACTAATAACTTCTTCCCTTTTTTCAAAACAGAAAATAATGCATTAGTAATATTGACCAATTTTTATTTTTAGATTTTTTTTTAAATTTTTTAAAAAACCTGTTTTACGACAACATATTAAGTGTGTTTGCGTACCCGAAAATTTGTACAAATTCGTACAAATTTGTACAAGTTTTTACTGGAAGGTGTTTGTTTACACAATTACTCAGGAAGGAGAGAGGAAAAATAGAGAGTAAAGTGACAGTTCAATACCAGAGAACTTACAAGTTTTTACTGGATGAATTTTTGCTAGTAAGAATTTGTAAGAAAAAAAACATATGATTGAAAACATGATTAAAGAAACAAAACATTTGTCTAAATAATTTTGAAATAATTTTTTGTAAAAATAAAAGATATTTAAATATAAGCTTATTTACGATGGAAGGAGTAAGTAAGTGATCATTTTATTAGGTTTTATTTATTAATCCAATAATTTGAATAGGTTTATTTCGCAATCAGCTATATCAATAACTGTTGCCAATTTAGCTATTTTCTCGGCAAATCTAGCGATATTTCAACTCGTTTAGCGGGATAAAATATAATTTAGCTATTAGCGGGAAAACTAGCGATTTTTCTTTTTAATACAGTCTAGACATTTTCTTAAGGCACATCTACACGAGAGAGAAAACTACTAGAGATAGAGCAAAAAACACCCCTAAATAGCTTAAATCCAGAGCTTTGAAGAATTAATTCCTTTTTGAATGAATTCACTACCAATCGAATTCAATTTTCTCCTTTTCTTAAGTAATTCACTGAATTCGTTCAACTGAACGCGTTCACCAAACAACAAATTCAAAGAATTAATTCAATTGCAATAGTTCTTTTTATTAAATCAAGTGAATTAATTCACCGGTAAACGCGTTCAATTTTATAAATCGAACGGAAAAAAAGGGAATTAATTCCTTACTGAATTAATTCACTACTGAATTCGTTCAATTTCATTTTCGTTCAGTGAATTAAAAAAAAATAAAATTACGTTCAGTGAATTAAAAAAAAAAATAATAAGTTCACTGAATTGAAAAAAAAAAATAAAATAAGTTCACTGAATTCAAAGCCCGTTTTCTGCCGTTCAGTAGAAGAAAACAATAACGTACAAATAAAATTTTTAAATAAGCAATTTTACAGCGTGTGCTAGTTAAAATAAACAAATTAGAAACCGGATGCTGTTTATCAACCTTTATGATTCAAAAATAAAGCCTTTTACTATTAAAAATAAAAACTTTACAGATATAGATAAATTTGGAAAAAAAATATAACTATATAACTAGTGTTCGGCCAAAATACTAATTATTGAATTTGAATTATTAATTGTTATTAAATTTCTAAGTAATTTATTAGTTTTTAATTATCTCATTGTTTTACGTTTATTATTTAAATTTAAAACAATACATTCCTTTAACTATATTTTTTGCTAAATTAATGATTACTAAAACTTTAAAATGCTTTAAAATGTAATCATCTTTTAATATCACTAACTCTTTAAGTTAGTTGTATTTGTATATCCAAATTTAAATTCTAATTTCTTGCTTTGTAAAAAAAAAAAACCTTTTGTACAGTCGTTAATAAGTTGTTGAAGAATAAAGAACAAAATATTCAAAACTACTCCTCGTTCTTATTCGAATAAGCCCCTTCGCTCCTAACCCCTTCGTCTTCGTTTCCAACAAATTCATTTTTTGCTTAAACATAAATTTTTGGCGACCGTGACAGGACCCGTAAAATATTCGTGCGATTGTGAAAAGTGTTTTAAATTAAAATTAATAAAATTAAATTCAAATTCTGAAAAGAAAAATTAAAAAACATTTAAACAATAGAAGTTGTGAAAAAGGCTGTAAAGGCAATAAATAAAACTTCATCATAAACATCATCATCTAATTTCATCGTTGTCGACTTCATCATCAACTTCATCGTCATCATACTTCATCGCAACCGTGTGTATAATCATCATTATCTTCAACTGAATTGCTAGCCACCAAACTCTTCTGCTGTTTGCCTACATCGACGTCATCGCTTGGTAACATCACAACATCATACAAAAGATCAAACACATGCAGTTTATTCTTCGTCTCAGTTAAAATTAATTTTATACTCAGCATACACACACACAGATACATACGTATTTATAGAGTGCAGTTTGGTTTGTTTACAAAACATCAGTGTTGGGCACTTTGGAAATCAGTTGGTACTTTTTTGAATTTTTGTACTTTTTATAAAAACTTGTACTTTTTGTATTTTTTCAATTTTAATACTAATTTTTTAAGAATTTTAGTAAGAAATGAGTACTGATAAGGGAGAAATCGAAAATTTAGCCTCATTAAAGGTACAAAGGTCAACGATGAAACGGAATATTACGCAAATGAAGGTAAAAATAGAAAAGGATGGTGCTTCGTCTGATTATGTCATACTGGATTGCCGATTGCAGATTCTTGAATCATATTTTAAGCAATTTAGCTACATTCAATCCCAAATTGAAAAACTAGATCCAGCTGATATGAACCGATCAGATTTGGAAGAGCTTTTTATTATGGCTAAGGCATCATTGATTACTCTTATGAATAAAAAGCGTAGACATAGCGATGTTGAACAAAGTTTTTTGAACGTGACAAATACACCATTTTCACATCACAATCGTTTGCCTCAACTAAAACTTCCGAAATTTGATGGAAAGTATTCAGAATACTCACGATTTATCAGCTCGTTCAACACTTTGGTCAATGATGATTCAAATATACCTACCATTGATAAATTTAATTATTTATTAAATTGCTTATCTGGTCAAGCATTAGCAGTTGTTGAGCCATTTCAGGTGGTTGAGACAAACTACAAATTGGCGTTGGACCGTTTGAAGGAAAGATATGATAACAAATCATTAATATTCATCGACAACGTGAATTCGTTATTTTCAATTGCTCCTATCACCGAACCTAATGCTACATCTTTGCGTTCAATCCTCGATAATGTTGCCAGTCTTCGTAGCTCTCTTCTTTCATTGGGATCAGAGCTTGATGTTATGAACGCAATGATAATTCACATCGTACTTTCGAAAATTGACGCGGAATCCAAAAAAGTTTATGATGAAAAACAAGATTTTAACGCTTTGCCTTCCTGGAATGAGTGTTATTCAATTTTAAATCGTCGCTGCCAATTTCTTGAAAGTCGTACTGCTGAAATAGACTCTTTTCAACAACGTAATCCTAAATCAAAACCCAATACTAGGCGTCCTAGTTCATCGCTTGCAATTTCAACCCCTTTTTGTGAATTTTGCAAAAATAACAAACATTTTATTGGATCTTGCCCTACATACTTAGCATTACCTGTACCTCGTCGTTTTGAATTTGTTAAAGGCTCAAATCTTTGCATCAATTGCCTTCGAAAGGGACATATGGTGTCAAAATGTTCTTCAAACTTTCGATGTCGCATTTGTCGCATTTCACATCACACAACTTTGCACAATTCCAACTCATCGTTTCCAAATGATCCTCAATCTTCATCAATTCATCATAATTCATCATTTAATCAATCTCAAGCCCATCGTTCATCGCAAAATCATCATTCATCGTCGAATTCTTCGCAACAACCTCATACTTCATCGTTTCAACAATCTTCGTCATCGTCGCAATCTATTATACCACAACAGCAATTATCGTCAACACCATCGACTAGTTCGGCTGCAATTCATTTAACTACACATTCTTCGTTCCTTACTCGTAGTAGTCAAATAAATCTTTTGCCTACAGCCGTCGTTTTTATTAAAGATTACTTTGGTAATTATCAACCTATTCGTGCTTTGCTAGACTCTTGCTCGGAACTTAATTTGATAACTCAAGACGCAGTAAGTCGCCTTCGATTAAAACAAACTCGAACTGAACAAGAAATCGCTGCAGTTGAAGACATTCGTTCTCATCTTAAGTTCGTTGTTTCGGCCACTATCAAATCTCGAACAACTGATTTTGAATGGAGTTCTAACTTTTTCGTAACCAAAGCTATTTCGAATCTACATCCAGCAGAATGTATAAATACAGCCGATTGGAACATTCCCGATGACCTCGAGATGGCAGATCCACAATTTTATAAACCCCAGCGAATTGATCTGTTGATAAGCTCTGAAATTTTCTTCGATCTTTTACTAACTGGTAAAATATCTCTCGGAAATAATCTTCCTTGTATTATTAATACTTCGCTGGGTTGGATTGTAGGAGGTAAGGTGAATAATCAACAACAACATCGTTCTCTTACGTGCAATTTTGTCACAAATTCTCAAGACTTGGATAATCTTTTGAAAGCCTTTTGGGAGATTGAAGAATTTGCTAAATCCAAGCCTTCAAGAACTGAAGAAGAAGACCTTTGTGAACAGCATTTCATCAAAAACACTATTTTTAATTCATCTGGAAAAGTTCAGGTACGTTTGCCTTTTAAATCTACTATAAATAAACTTGGTAATTCTTTTGAGATGGCTCGTCGACGTTTTTTATTTATGGAAAAAAGACTTTTTAAAGATGACATTTTAAGAAAAATGTATATTGATTTTATGAATGAATACATTAGTCTTGGTCATATGTCACCCGCTTCCTTTGATCATCTCAACTCTTTGCACTACATAATCCCACATCATTGTGTTCTTCGTCCTCAAAGTTCTTCAACAAAACTAAGAGGACCAAAAATACAAAATTAAAAAAAAAAAATTAAAATTTTTTTTCGCGGAATGAATTGTAATTTTATTCGCGAAACCGCCAATTTGATAAACATAAATTATATATCATTGGAAAGCAAGTTGAAAACCCAAATACGAAAAACTAATAAATTGAAGAAAATTCGTACCCAATTTTTTTTGTTATATCTTTTGCTTGCAGAAATGTAAACTCCGTTACAACAAAAAAAATTAAAATTGTGCAAAAAAAGTTATTGTGACAACTTGTAGAAGAGATTTGTTGCAATTAGGTTTATAATGACTAAACTTACTGATTCCATTAAGAAAAAACTGAAATATTAACACTTTTTGCTTCTCACAAATTTGGCCCAAAAATTTATCACATTTTTTGATTTCATCTATAAACATTTATAAAAACAACTACATAAATAAAACAATCGAAAAACACAGCGATATGCTGATATTTTTCTCTTGGTTTATTAAATGCTTTTGAGCGATATAATAAAAAAAATGGCAAGCAAATAGCAGTTTTGAGCAATTATTTAATCTATTGGATTCATTTTTAATTGACACCTTTTAAAATAATTTAACAAATCGCTTTAATTGAAAAAAGTTGAGCAATATTTTTTTGTGTGTAATCAAATATGACCTTAAAGTCGAGTTTCTGTAGAACCAACCGATTGGTGGATTTTATTGATGACACACACAACTATTAACTGATACTGGTAAGAGAATTTTATACTGTTTTTTTTCCAAATAAAACACATAAATTCAAAATTAGACTTCAAAATTAATAAGTGTTTGTGGTGTAGTCGGTAAAGAGTTGGCCTAGTACGCCAGATTTCCAAGTTCGAATCCCGGAAAGACAAAAATTTATATGTTTTTTTTAAATTAAAATAAAATATTTGTTATTCCCTAATAGTTTTTAAGGATTTGATAAATTTAAAAAAAATCTAAATTTATCACTTCAAAAATGGTGGGCAAATTTAAAAATTTTAACGAAAAAAAGGGGGTAAGTAAAACGCGTCTTGTTGGTTTTGTATATAAAATTCAACTATTTATTGGTAATATATTTCTTCTTATTGTATGTTTTCCTTTATTTTCAGCAATACCGTTACAATTAACATTGTGACTAAATTCATTAAAAACAGGATTGCCAAAGGAAATTATATTGTCCATTTACAGCTAACATTATGTCTATATAAATTCATGTTATGACATAAGTTCTTAAATTTTGATTTTACTTTAATCATAAACCTTTAGTTCAATAAAACGTTTATTTAAAAAACAATTAATAACAATGTGTTATTATTAAAAAAAGAGAATAAAAAAGTAAGTATAAAAAAAGGGTAAAAAAAATATTTTAGATAAAAAAAACCAAATGGAGAAAACCATCAGGCCAAAAAACTCCATTATGTTCCAACATTCCGGCCCCATTGAAGGACCGTAGGTCTTCAAACATCTGGTAGTGGTGCCAGTTTAGTAATAGGGCGCTTATAAACGCCGTTTTTGGTTTTTACCTCCGCCACTCTGACCTTGCCGTCTTGGCCTTCGATTACGCGGACGACTATCCCGGTCAGCCATTCTTGGGGCGGGAGATTGTCCTCGTGGACCACTACTACTTGGCCGATTTCCAGGTTGGGCTCTTCTTTGTGCCATTTGCCCTTGTCCTGCAACCCCAGGACGTAGTCCTTGGACCAGGCTCGCCAGAACCTCTGCTTGAGAGCGCAGAGCATCCGCCATCGCTTCAAGTACCGCAGATTGTTGTCGTTGACGTCTCCGACGGATTCTGGCGGCAGCGAACGCAGACCCTCCCCTATTAGAAGATGCGCTGGAGTTAATGCATCCCCGTCGTTCGGGTCTGGAGACAGCGGTGCTATTGGACGGCTGTTGAGCACCGCCTCTACTTCTGCAAGCATTGTCGCCATTTCTTCTTGATTGAGCAGTGCGTTGCTCACTGCTCGCAGAAGTAGGTGCTTCGCCTGCTTCACGGCTGCTTCCCACAGTCCTCCGAAGTGAGGAGCCCTGGGAGGTATGAAACTGAAGTCTACCTTGCACGACGCTGCGAACGATACGACGTCCTCCTTGCTGCGTTCGAACGCTTCGTACAGCTCTTTGAGGGTTCGGCTGGCTCCCACGAAGTTGGTGGCGTTGTCGCAATAAATTTTGCTGGGAAGACCTCTCCTGGCAGTAAACCTTTTAAAACAGAGAATAAATGCATCAGTAGACAAATCAGATACTAATTCTAAGTGAACAGCCTTGGAAGTAAAACAAACGAAAACCGCTATATACATTTTCACAGGTGGTCTACCGCGAATTCGCAATGAAATATTCACGGGACCACAAAAGTCTACGCCAACTATTAAAAATGGCCGTAGCTTTCTCACCCTATCGGTGGGTAAATTTCCCATTATTTGGGTCATCAATTTCGGTTTATAGCGGTAACAGTGAACACATTTACGAACTATTCTACTGCACTCCTCTCTGGCATTTATGAGCCAAATATTCTCCCGTGAAAGGGCTATCAATGCTTTCGTGTCAGCATGACAATTATCGAGGTGCAGATTGCGTAAATATAGAGTCACGAAGAGTGTTCTCCTTGGTAATAAAAGTGGGAATTTCGTACCATATGGTAATGGTGCATTTAGCAACCTCCCACCTACCCTGACCAGTGAAAAGTTTCGTTTATCCTCAGTAAAATCGTGAATAAATGGTGTTAGCCTCTGTATATTCGACGGTAATGCCAGAGATTTCCGTAATTTTTGAATCTCCTCAGAGAACGATTCTCTCTGGATTATCTCCACAAGCCTATAAAAGGCCCAATTCATTTCCCTTGCAGTGGGATATTTTGACTTTGAAATTTTACATTTCCTACCAAAGTCAATGAATCGAAGCACAAAGCACATGATTCTCAAAATTTTCCTATATGAAGAATGGTCCTCAACCAACTTAATGAAAATATTCCCCATAATCGGGTATGGCCCTAATCCCGTAGGATTCTCCACTGCAAGGAATACATTAGATTTCCTTTTCTCTAAAGATTCCTGGTCCTCTGTTAACTCGAAATGATGGTTAACAGGCCACTTTGAAATATCGTGGTGAAGAAACGAAGGACCTTCAAACCAAATTGAATCTTTTAAGCCATCAACATCACATCCTCTAGAAACAATGTCAGCTGGATTCTGCCCTGTAGGCACATGACACCATAAAGCGCGATCTGACGATTCCTGAATTTCAGAAACTCTGTTAGAAACAAAAGTTGCAAGGGTGGATGGATGTGTTTTAATCCAATGTAAAGTTATTTCTGAATCTGTCCAGAAATTAACACTCTCGATCTCAAAGCTCATCATATCTTTAATTCGAACCCACAATTTTGCCAACAGGTGTGCTGCACACAACTCAAGTCTCGGAAGAGATTTTGTCTTGAGTGGAGCGACTTTAGATTTGGCAGTAAGTAGCCGACAAAAGACCCCATTTGAGTCACTACTCCTTATATAAATGCAGCACCCATAAGCCCGAATAGAAGCGTCAGCAAATCCATGAATTTGGACCTTTGCCGAAGAAGTTGTGTGGACGAATCTTGGGATTTGAATTGAATCAATTTTCAGTAAATTATCCCTCAGATTATCCCATGCAGTATCTAGTCGCATAGGTATTGATTCATCCCAGTCAAGTTTCTGAATCCAAAGTTCTTGAAGCAACATTTTGGATTTAGTTACAATTGGGCATACAAGTCCGAGAGGATCAAACAACCGAGAAGAAACTGACAAAATATTTCTTTTTGTTGCCCTAAGAGCATGAAAGTTATCTTCCAAATGAAACTTAAACGAATCATTCTTCGGAATCCAATGTATGCCTAGAGCTTTAGCCGAATCGGAATCATTATCTAGTAACTTTTCCTTGCATTCAGAAAAATTCAAATCGGGGTGATTTGAAAACCATTTAGTCAAATTAAAACCAGCTGAACTCAATATTTGAATCACCTGATCTCGAATAGTTACAAGTTCTTGATAACTATCGGCGCCTGTTAGCAAATCATCAACATAGAAATCACTGCGAATTACATTTGCCCCGATAGGCAAAGTCTCTTTGTACAAATCGCTCAAATAAACAAGACATCTGATTGCCAAAAATGGCGCGGAAGATGTGCCATAAGTCACAGTGTTCAAACGAAAAACCTGTAGCGGATCAGATGGATTTTGTCTCCAAAGGATTAATTGAAAATTTCTATCATTCTCACCAACCAAAACTTGGCGATACATTTTTTCAATATCAGCAGTGATTACATATTTATGAAATCGAAAACGGATCAGAGTCGAATATAATTCTTCTTGCACAGTAGGCCCAACCATTAACAAATCGTTAAGCGAAATTCGTGAAGAAGTTCGGCTCGAAGCATCAAAAACTACACGAAGTTTCGTAGTCGTGCTCTGAGGTCGTAAAACGCACTGATGCGGAATAAAATAATGAGGGACATTCGGTATTTGAATGTCCGTAATAGACATGTGACCTAAGTCGATATACTCCTTCATAAAATCATGATACATTTTCCCCATATTTTGGTCATTTGAGAGTCTGCGCTCAAGCGCAAGAAATCGCCGTTTGGCAGTATCAAAAGAAGATCCTAAAAGATTAGGATCCGATTTAAAAGGAAGTGAGACCATAAAACGTCCTGACGGTAAACGCCGTACCGAATCATTGAACATGTCCTCACATTTTCGTTGCTCCTCACTATAAATAACTGTTGATTCGTCCGAACATTTTTCCAATTCCCAGAATTTTCGAACAATTGAGTCAACAGTTTCCTGGTTTTCAATTGTATTGCAAAGATGGTACATATTTGAAACCGAGCCCTTTGACTGATTGTGCCTTCCAACCACAATCCAGCCAAGAGAAGTTTTTTGAAGAACTGGAAGACTCGGATCAGATCTTATCTGCCCAACGCACAATAGATCAAAGAAAATTTCACCACCAATCAATAAATCAACCCCTTGTGGTACATCAAAGCAAGGATCTGCCAATTCAATATTCTTCGGAATATTCAATTCGGATCGCGGAATCCGACGATTAGGATGGCAACCAGATATCTGCCTTAATATCCAAAACTCCGAAAAGAATTGGGTAGAATTAACCCTCGACATTACAGATATCTCGACACTTGATTTAGAAGATGTACTCATGTCGTCAACACCATTCAAAACTAATCTGCCTCCTTCTCGTTTTACTCTAAGTCTCTGTGCAAGTTCCTCGGTAATCATATTCGATTGAGAACCGGAGTCTAAAAGAGCCCTAGCTAGGATATAATTTCCAGAACTTGTTCTCACTTTTACCACAGCTGTGGCTAGAATAACATTTTTATTCACGCATGCGTAATGCACCGAAGCGTGAGAACACGATGGCTGCTCCGACATATAATTCACAGATGAATTTTGAACAGTACTTGCACCTTGAGACTCTGAACTGTAGCGATGCAGAAGTTTATTGTGTGCACCATTGCAAACTCTGCACTTTTGAGCACTACACTTCGCTACGGTATGACCTTTTTTAAGACAATTTATACACGCAGGCACACCTTTTACAAAGTCAAACCTCTGAAGAACTGGCACTGCGGCAAAAGAAGGGCAATTATAAATATTATGCTGATCGGATTTACAAAATAGGCACTTATTAGCAGATTGTTTAGAAACCGAAAGAGATAGTGATGTCCTAATATGTTTTTTAGGCACATTGTCGTTTTTATTCCTAGAAGGTTTAGGTCTCGAACTTGACGATTCATCAGCAGCAATATGCTGATAGCGTTTGTTCAAGACGGCCTCACAATCAGACCACAATGGGAGCTTTTCGAAGTCAAGCTGTTCATCCCATTTGGATTTAGTGATTGGATCAACTTTCGACATCACTAAGTGAATTATAATGGCATTAGAAATCTTCTTATCATCTCCAATAGAAAGCAATGACTCATAAATAGCCGTAACAGTATCAATCATGCTTCGCAAAGCAGTAGCCGAAGGTTTAGTGATCTCAGGAAGATCAAAAAGTCTCGAAATATTATCGGAAAATATCAAACATTCATTATCATAAACCCTTTTTAAACTGGCTAATGCTTTGGGGTAATTCTCCTCGCAAACGCGATAAGCTTGGACCGTACCCAAAGCTTCATTGGATAAGCATGATATCAAATCATTGAACTTTTGAATATCCGTTAGCATCGGATCATTGTGGACCAAATCTTCAAAAAGGCTTATGAAATTTTTAAATTCACAATATTTCCCACTGAACTTAGGGAGTTTAATATTTGGAAGCCCAGAATGATGTCCTTGCATCATAAAAGAAGTTTCAGGTAAACTGGTTCTTCTATTCTTGGCCTGAAGACTCAATAATAGAGACTTCGTGTTCACACAAAGATCTTCAAGTTCATTTCTGTCGCTATTCTGAGGATCCAAATCATCCAATTGCGACTGATACTCCATTGCCTGAGTGATATGATCTTTTAGTATTTCCAAACGACAGTCTATCTCAAAGGGATTGAATGATATCGTTTTCTCTACTATAGAGGTACGGATTCTTGAAATACTTTCAATCACTTTAGCCTTCCTCTGTATCAATTTCGCCAAATCTCCCGATACAGGAGTATCTTGGTGTTTTTTACCACCAGCCATATTGAGAAAAGACTTCAATAAAATATAAAAATATCAATCAAAATAAAACGGAAAAATTTCCGAAATTTCGCGAAACCCAATTTCCCAGGAGATTCGCTATCCGCAACAAATATAAGGTTTAACCTTGAAATAAGTGTGTACAATTCAATAAAAATTGACAAAATACACAGCGCTCGAAAATAAATTTGTACTTGTGAGTTTTCCAAATGGAACAAATGAAGATTGTTTTACTAATTAACGATCTTCCGAAATTTAAACAAATTATTTTCGGAATTGGTATTTCAAATAATTTCTTTCCAATAATTTAGGAAAAGAAATAAACCAACACGCAATTTAATAGTACCTGTATGGAACAAAATATTAAAAAAATTAGGTTTCGGTAATTGTTTATCAACACACAATTTAATTTTACGAATATAATAATAATTTCGATAACTCACTACACCGTAAATTAATGTTTAATCAACACCGCGCTCGATTTGATCACAATAAATTTCACGAAATTTATCTCACCGGCAAATTAATTCCACTAACAATATTCAATTTACAAATGAACTTCAACAAAAAATAATAATTCTGCATTAAATTCTATTTTAGGTTGCAACTATTCTTAAATTTCACCAAATTTATTTCAATGTTATCACTTTGTTTCAGTTATCAATAAAATATCCACGATAAAAAATCAATAAACCTCGTTTAAATCAGATAAACCACTTAACCACCCTTTGGTAACGTTTAATAAACAAATATTTTACCAAGTTTCTTGTGAAAATTGTTGTAACAATTGTACATATAAATAATTGTAGTAATTATTTAAATTTTCACTCACAATTAGTTGATTCCTTAAAATTCCCAAATTCATTAATTTACTGTACGACACGCACTACGGTGTAAGGAACCCCTATGTGGTTAGTCAGGTAGCACTAAATGGTTCGTTTATAGTGGCCACACAAAACGATCGTTTTGAGTATGGCAGCACGGATCGAAACAACAGATGTTCGATAACAAAAACAAATTTTAATGTGAAAAAAAGAAAGAAAACAACAAAAGAAATAAAGAAAATTTTATAATTAATTTTTAATTTTGTGGAAAAAAATTAACACTAGCGAATTTAATTCAAAAATCAAATGCGAAATTAATTAAAATGCCGACGGTTTGTGTGTATAAAATAAAAGCGCGTAATTAATTCGGTGTGAAAATACAAATTTAAATAAAATTGTGTTACGTGTGTGTATGTGGTCTTATTTATGTATGTAGCTAACACCCCCGCACTTTTTACTTCACTAACAAGGCGTTTATGTTTGTAAATAAAATAAAAATATTTTTTAATTTCAAAATGGAAGCGTATTTAATAATTTTGTGTTTGTACTCGCAATTGAGCGGAAAAATTAAAATTTCTGAATAATTTACAGAAATCACTAAAATCTGATTAATTTACAGATTTTGGGTTAAACAAACACAAATATTTTTTACGCTTTTACCTCAGTTTCTGATAATCCAGAATCACTACTCCCCTGGTTATGATGAGGGCGGCAATCACGACAACGGCAAGGCATGTAGCAGCAAATGGAGTTTCCACAAAAAAACTAAGTTAAGTCACTAACCGACAACTATTTTGCGATTTATTTTATTAAAAGTGGAACGAAAAAAAAAATTCGCGCACAATTATATGTTTATACCACCAAGACGTGTTTTAATCTTTTGCAATAATTTAGCAAAAAATAAATTTGTAATAAATTAACAAATTTTATTTAATTATATTTTGAAATAATTTATCAAAATATATCACAAAAAATTTTTAAATTAAGTCCCTGCTCGGGCGCCAAAATGTTATTCCCTAATAGTTTTTAAGGATTTGATAAATTTAAAAAAATCTAAATTTATCACTTCAAAAATGGTGGGCAAATTTAAAAATTTTAACGAAAAAAAGGGGGTAAGTAAAACGCGTCTTGTTGGTTTTGTATATAAAATTCAACTATTTATTGGTAATATATTTCTTCTTATTGTATGTTTTCCTTTATTTTCAGCAATACCGTTACAATTAACATTGTGACTAAATTCATTAAAAACAGGATTGCCAAAGGAAATTATATTGTCCATTTACAGCTAACATTATGTCTATATAAATTCATGTTATGACATAAGTTCTTAAATTTTGATTTTACTTTAATCATAAACCTTTAGTTCAATAAAACGTTTATTTAAAAAACAATTAATAACAATGTGTTATTATTAAAAAAAGAGAATAAAAAAGTAAGTATAAAAAAAGGGTAAAAAAAATATTTTAGATAAAAAAAACCAAATGGAGAAAACCATCAGGCCAAAAAACTCCATTATGTTCCAACAATATTCATATGTATAAACAGTAAATATGGCTAAGAAAATTAAAAGTAGTTGTGGTGCAGTGGGTAAGAGTGTGAACTATTAACCTGAATGGCCGGGTTCAATACCAGAAAATTCGAAAAAAGTTTTCTAATTTCAATAAAACTTTGTGGAACATAATAATATGTATGTGGAACTTATTATTGAATTAGACAACCGAATATTGGCTTTCACGACGAAAAACATTATTTAATATAAAGATAGTTCAGTAACCGCACGAATTCGATTGGCAACACATTCGGTGGCCACAACTGAGACTGTTTTCTGGGTGCAAGTATAGAGTTACATAACCATATATCTGGTAATTATTTTCTACACTAGACCGACCATTATGTTTTTTTCTATAAATTTAGCAAATCGAGATAGTTTAGATGATAGAGCTGTCGACAAGCATAACTTTATTGTAGGCGCGACATCCCCATACATAAGTAATAAGAAATGTATGTAATGATGTTCTGATTTTCTACATTTGGAGGTATGTTGTTATATAATATTTTCAAAGACGATTCAAGAAAAGTGATTTATAAATTCGCCAATCAAAAAAATATAAAGATAATTCGCGCGAATCATTTCCATATTTTTTGATTCGTGAAACAATTTTTTTTTTATTTGCGAATTGAGGTCAATTTTTTAATTCGTCTAAAAAATCCAATACAATTTAAAATATTGATTTATTAGGTGTAAATTTAACTTTGTATTTAAAATGATTGTCAAATCAATGTATTCAACGAAATTTTATTTCTTACGGATATATTAATGACAAAAATTGATACGTGAATCATAAAAATACAATTTTAATTCTAGAATCGAAAAATAAAATGATAATTCGTGTATCTGGTAATGATTTTCCACACTGGAAAGTTAAAAATTCATAAAAAAAAAAACTAAAAATAGAAAACTTGCAGATTTTTAACTTAGAAATCGACCATTTAGAAAAATAAAATTGAAAATTTTTACATTAACATCAATTGGCAGCTATAGTAAGATTGCAATATTTTGTTCTTCTTTTTTTCAAAGAAAAATAAGTTCTGCTTAAAAAATATTCTGATAATCCCCGGAATCCACGGGTGCGTTCCAAAAACAGTTAACATTCCCAGGAATGAACAAATGTCAGGAAATTGTAGACCTCGAATTACTACCCAGTAGCCAAAAATACTAGTTCAGAACCAGTTACGTACTAGTTTATTTGAAACAGACAACTAGCCCAAGTTCTACAGCATCTCCATACAAACGACTGCAGAACTCAACATGGGGACGTCATAGTTCAAACTATTGCTTTATTCGTTAAAGGAATAGTTTGAAAATTACAATTTAAGGAAGAAAAATAGGAAGCAAAACTCGCTCCCTGGAAATAATATTGCAAGGGTTGGTCAAGGTCTGAATTGTACAGATTAAAAAATGGTTGTTCTTTTGATGAAATATAGATTTGGCCAATAGTTTAAAATTTTTTTTTCATGATTTCTAATCACAACAAAAAACATATGTGTATATTTGCATGCTCAGACAATATTACTAAATATCTAATCAATACTAAAATTTTCAAACTAGTTTTTAAATTTAATCTGTTGAAACATCTCTGCATAGGTACACAAATAGTTCAAAATTATTGTTTTAGGAAGAAAACAGGCTGCTACTAAAGTAGTTCTTGACACACAAAAAAATATTGTTAAACTTTTTTCAATTAAAACGATTTGTTAAATTATTTCAAAAGGTGTCAATTAAAAATTAATCCAATAGATTAAATAATTGCTCAAAACTGCAATTTGCTTGACATTTTTTTTATTCTACCACTCAAAAACATTTCATAAAAGAAGAGAAAATCATCAGCATATTGTTGTTGTTTTTCGTTTGTTTTATTTATGTAGTTGTTTTTATAAATGTTAATGTATTAGTAACAGGGATGATAAAGTTGGTACATACTATAATACTTTTTATGGTACTATTAGAACCTCAAAAGTACTATGGTACTCCTTAGCTTTATTTAATACCATTTTAAATTATTCAAAATAAATAGTAAAAAATCGTAAGAAACGTAATTCAAAGAAAAGGTTTTTAAAATTTTGCAAAAAATATTAAACATTTATTTGAATTTAATAAAAAATCTTTAAGTTGTTGCTTTTTGTTTAGTTTTATTTGATTTAGTTTTCTCAATTGATTTTAGTTAATTTAAATTGTGCAGTAACTTCAATTTTAGTAAATTGGACATGTTCGGGTATGTTGTTTGTTTTAAACCCAATCCATATACAGTTTTTTTAATTATAAGAAATAAATTTAAAAAAAAGATTAAAATTTTATAATTTTTGACCCCGCTTTTTAAATATCAAAGATGAGACTGGGACGCTAATAATGGTCAACGCGGAAGAACAAAAGCGATAGAATAATATAAAAAAGGTAACTGCGAAAATACACTATACAGAGTGGAGTGGATCTATATTATATTTTTAACCTTGTTTTAATGTACAAAAGAACCTTTACCTTTAACCTTTTTTTGTTAATTTATAATAAAAAAATTTAAAAAAATACTATGCGGGTCGAAAAAGTACAAAAAGTACTATGTTTTACGCAGGTTGGTACTATTTTTAAAATCCCATTTATCATCCCTTATTAGTAACTAATATTTTAAATTATTTTGTATAAAATTTTATAAATTCTCGTTGAGTTTATTATTTTATTTAGTTAAATATTTTAATTTTGCCGTGTTAAATTATTCTAAAACATTACTATTAAAATAGTAATGTAATTTTTGAAATTTTGTTTAAAAAATTTAAATTTTTAAAACAAAAAGTTTTCAAAAAATTTTTTAAATATTTAAAAAATTTTAATTTTTGAAATTTTGTTTAAAAAATTTGAAATTTTTTTTAAACAAAAAGTCGCATAAAAATAAATTAAAAATTATTTTAACAAATATATTTTATTTATTTTTCAATATTTACATAAGTATAAATAAATCTATCAACTGAATGAAAATTGCATGCAGGTTTTATTTTAATGAAATTCAAACTAAAAAATAAAGAAGTATATTTTTTATAGTTGGCATGGCAACTACCACTTTATCCAGCTGATAGTCTTATTTAGAAGTTATACAATATTGATCACTTTTTAATCCAATGGATTAATTTTTAATCAAATGCATATAATGTGTTATTTATGAGGTATATAATATTGATCAATTTTTAATCCAATGAATTAATTTTTAATCAAACTCATATAAAAAACCAATAAAAATCCTAATCAAATGTATCACTATTTTATTGAAAATTTATTCAATTAAAGAGCTACAAATTTTTAATTGAATGAACAATTTTCGTGATTGGAGGAATTTCAACGACAAAATTTAATGAATAGGCGGTTTTCGTGATTGAAATTAGTTTTTATTTTTTTGTGTGGAGTGACTCTTTTGTACCAGTAATGCACCAGTTGATTTGTTATTCAATTCACAATAAAAAATGTAAGTGTTTATTTGAAAAATGATTTATGTTTGGCCTAAAAATAGTCCTCTGTTTCGGCAGTCACCTCTTCATTCGAACCACATTTGGGTTCGGAAGCAATTGAAAGTGTAATACGTTCAATTTGGCCATATTAGCCAATGACTTGTGATACGGCGCATTGCCTTTGTGAAAGAACTCTTTCTTCTTCTTTATATGGGGCCGTTTTTTTGCGATTTCCTCCTTCAAACGCACCAATTGGGCCATGTAGCGATCGCTATTAATGGTCTGGCCTTTTTCCAGGTAATCAATGTACAAATTCCAGCTGCATCCCAAAATACTGATGCCATAACTTTACCAGCTGACTGTTGCGACTTTGACTTCTTCGGGCGAGGTTCGCGAGTTGCTGTCCACTCAGCTGACTGCCGATTCGACTCTGGAGTGAAGTGGCAGATCTTTTTAATTAAAAATTAAATTAGGCTTTAATTTTGTAAGGTTAAATAGAAAATTTTTATATATGAAATGAATCGCATCTACATTAAAATACTCTTTTTTGCAGTTTTTATGTCGATTTTCCGACTGACACCAAAAACAAAAATTACCAAAAATTGCCGTTTTGATTGCCCATATATTACAGAGAGTCCAGAAAAATGTGACAAATTGTTTTTAGTTTTAATTTTTCTATCAGACATAATTTCACACAAGCTTGGAATGTTTTCCTCGTAAGTACACAAATTTTACCGGTTTCATTTAAATTCCTTATATAAATTTTTCGCTGCCACCCTCATGCACACAATTTTTTTGTTTTTAATTAATTTAGTACTTATTAATACAATTTTACAAAGAAATTTAATTTTTCTCGGCTGGCCTGCAAGTAGTGCTAGGGGTTTTTTAAAGAGGTCTTCAGGAGAGCGAAAAAACTGATTTATATTATCATTTTAAGGTATTTTATTGACAGCATATGCTTTAGTGATTCAGGACCTTATTTACTATAATCATCATTAAGGCATATGATTTCAATAAAATATCTGAAAATAATTATAAAATCAGTTTTTCTCCTGAAAGTTTCTCTCCTGAAAACCTTTTAAAAAGCTCATAACACTACTTGCAGGCAAGGCGACGTTTTGTTATATTACTGAACTTACCTGAAAAACTCCATTTTATCTTTATACCATTTGACAGAATTTAATGTGTGTCCACTCATGGCATAGCTACATGATAATGTGACATTATCACGAAAATCAACAATTTCCGGGACATTTAAATCAGTCACAAATAAACAGCAAACACTTTGCAAATCTATAAAAAAAAAAAAAAATAAATATTTACATAAAAATGACACAGATATATTTAATATTTTTTGAATTCCTTTTTTACGATAATATTGGCTCTTTTTATTTATAATAAAGCTATATATGCGGCAACAAGCAGTAACAGCGCACAGAGGGGCGAAATCAATCAAAAGTGGCGATTACTTCAAAAGATGAACATTACTTTCACAACCGTATTCGGCACCGGGTGAAAATAGATAAAATTCTACATCACTAATTGCAAAATAAATGTTCTAAGTTGTTTACTTTATTTGAAGTGTGTATTTAAAGTTCAATAATTACACTGCATGACAAAATCTTAACTTTTAAAAATTAATAGAGCTCTGACCCTCAATTCTATATGTTTCGGACTTCCTTATTACAATGACGTACTTTATTTTTAGAGCAATGGTACAGATTTTTCGCAATGTCTTTAAAGTTTGGCGGTTTTCCATTCAGTTTTTGTATAAAAAATTTTTCAAATTCAATTAATATGAATTTTTTTTTTGTGTTAAAATGTAAACACAGGACCTGTGTCCATTAGGGTTCTCCAAAAAAACTTTTTTTGAGTTTTTAACCGTGCTATCCCCTAGAAATATTTATTTGGGTGTAAAACTACGTCCCCAAAAAATTAGGCCAATCGGACATCGGGAAGACGTGCCGCATCGGCCCTGAAGTTTGGAACACGGATTACAAGGGGAAAATATGACTTTTTGTGCATTTTCTCCAAAACATTGATATTTTAAAACTAATTTGAATTAAAAACACTAAGGAATCGTAATTAGGAGTGAATTCTCTTTGCAATAAAGCAATAAAAACTTAAATCGGTTAAAAATCAGCCGAGTTATTTCCCCAGGCAGCTGATGTGTAGCAGGCCATTTAATCAGGAAATTCGGGTACAATTTGAAAATTTATTGAAATAATCTACTACAGAAACATTTTTTTATTCTATAAGTTCTACGAACTGAGATAAGAATTATGCTTTTCTATTGTGTGATAGGATCCGTCCATATTTGGACCTATCGGCCATTTGGGCTATATTTCCGATTTTCTCTTCTTTTTTCATTTTATAGAAAATTTTGACACAAGTCCATATTAACACAATCGAATTTCGGATCAAAACATTAGTTGGCTTTTAACTAGACTGGTGTACGGTATTATATAGATGGCATGCCCGACTTTAACTTTTTTTACTCGTTTTTAATTTATAATAATACCCAAAAATGTGGTATTGTGGTACATATATACATTAGACCGTATCTCAAAAAAAAGTTCGCCGTACACCCTCCAATATGAAGTATTTTTGAAAGGCAATTAAAAAAAATTTTTTTTTTGCCGAACGTAGGGTCGCCTGTTTTAATTTTTCGTTATAGCTTCGGCATTTAATGTCGGATTTTAAATTGTAATATATTGATTTTTTTTGCCTCGAGGAGACCAGTGTTTTGATATAAAGGAAAAATCCAATGAAAAAAATTTAAAAAGGGGACCCCTAAGTTCGGTAACCAATATATAAAAAAATTTCAACTGGTTTTATCGAAAAACTTCCTTAGGGTTCTACATTAGGGTTGTAGCAACTGAGATCTGGTGGGTAACTACTAGAACGGGATACTTGAGGTCAATGGCCCTGAGAGCAAAACACTGGTCTCCTCGAGAGAAAAACTTCGATATATCATACTTTAAGATCCGACTGTAAATTCCAAAGATATAACGAAAATTGTAAAATGGCGACACCTACGTTCGGCAAAAAAAAATTTTTTTTGAAACCTCCTTGCAAAAATACTTGATATTGGAGGGTGTACTCAAAAACCTCTTTATTAATTCACAATAATCCATACCTTAAATCACAAGAATTCCTGTGACAATGTTTTTGGCTATAACTCAGAGACGAATCGAGATACCACCTTAAATTTTTCACACAAATGTAGAAGAGTGTTTAACCATATAATTTTTTAAGGATTTTAAAAAATACGCATTTCGAGCAATGGGCATTTGAACTCAAGACCCCAAAAAATGATCTTTGACCCTTTCATGAAATAAATTAATATGCATATCATTTAAAAGGGTACTGTCTTACCTAATAAAAAATACCAAAATTAATTTTATATCTGGAACAGTTTTAAAGATATGGTCGATTTCTTAATCATACTTTAGTAAAATTTTACCGTTTTTTCCAATTTTCGTGACGTTATATTGCGGAAACCAAAAGAGTCTTGGCTCTGAAATTTAAGCTTTAATGAGCTGTTACCATGTACGATAGTTGTGGTGAATTTCATTGAAATTGGAGATGCTCAATCCGAAAATGCCACTTTTTTGAGTTAAATTGACATACTTTCACCCATATGCACTATTTTTAATTTTTTTCTATTTATGTGTAAGTGTTTCTAAAACCTTAAAAATAAAACTTATGCTGAGAAACTAGACAAACTAACCTTTCCGACGGTATGTAACATACCGAACTAGCATTTCATACCTTACTAGCATTTCATACCTTACTAGCATTTCATACCTTCGATACTGTAATTCCCAGGAATAAAATCACTTTTTTTCTATTGACAAATTAATTTTTTTTTATTTATTTGTAATAATAGCCGTATTTTCTAATCAATCCAAAAAGTAGTTCCAAAAGTGCTCAACAGATGGGGTTAGATTTTCCCTTTTTGAAAAAGAATTTTCTGTCCGACACTTCTTTCACCCTAATTTTTAATACCGAATTCGATGATGAAGGATTTTATTTTAACTTTTAAGTTTTAATTATATTTTATATAAAACAGCGATAGACAGTCTAACTTTTCAGTTTTATCACTTCAATTTATATTTTAACACAATTGAAAAATTCCATTGCAATATTTAATATTCACTAATTGGATTTAATTAAATTACTTACAGTAGAGTGCAAAATTGCCATTTCTATTTGAGCTATTTCTCAATGTCCAAGATGGAAAATATGTATTTGGTGAGGTGTAGTTTTTTTTCTAAACATATTTCATAAAAAAATTTAATAAAAACATTTTATTTGTTAGTTTTCCAATTTTTTTGTTTCTATTTTAATTTTTTTCTGAAATTAAATTAATAGACTGTTTCATATATTTGTGCTTTTATTTCGGATTTATTAAATCCAGCTTTTTTGGATTTAATAAATCCCCTTTTTGTATGAAAAATTCTAAATCCAGGTGAATAAAAAAATGCTAAATAATTCAATTAGTATAAAATAATAATAATAAAAATAATAATAAAAATAAAAAGAGAAATAATTTAGTAAAATTTAATCTTAATCACATTAGATCTTTTTATATCATAACTATTTTTACACTTAACTAATTGTAGCTGATGAAGTGTTTAAGTTGTGCAAATTTTCAAATACCTTTCATCCTCCCTATGTATCGCCTTTATTTTTTGCTGTTTTTGCTGTTCAGCTGTTGATTTTGCTGCTGGTTTCTGGAGGGATGCAATGCGAGCTCGACCGCCATTAATTTTCCAACGCCAAAATGTTTTCTAAGTCTTTTATCTACCTTTCATTGTGGCTTTTTTGTAAATTTTTTGGAATTTCCAAATAAATCATAATTCTAAAATGTTTAATTGCACACAGAAAATAAATTGGTTGGAATTCTATCAGAACCAATGAAATTTTTTCGTTATTCAATAATTTTAATTGCAGTTATTTAAAATTCATCATCAGGAAAGTTAAATTTATTTGTGAACAGAAAATATATACGATGAACCAAAACACTGTCACGTTATTCAAAATATTGGCTTTTCGAACCAATATTGACAAAATACTAACTTCTGCATTACCTTTCCCAGTGTAAAAACGGTAATGACATATCATTATTTTTTGGACTACCAGTAATGACACCCAAAAACATATAATAATGAGTTACTGATAATGACTTATTTTTATCATTATTTTAAATAGAATATAATTTTCTAGATTTTTTTTCAAATTTTTTGAAATCTATTTTTAGAATCAATATTTTTTAAATACTGGTAAGGATAGTTACATATATCCCGAGTAAAAAAGAGTATATCGATACCACAGATTCAATACTCTATATCTGCAAAAATACAATTGTTCAGGAGAGCAATAAAACTAATTCACTTGCTTATAAGATTTTTTTGAATCCATCTGTCTTCTAGAATATTATTTAAAAATGGCAACTTATTCCTATATATACTTATTTTGAAATTAATTGCGTTATTTAAGTCGCTAAAGCAGATATAGAGTTCTGAAACAAAATTTTTATATAATTTTATGATAATACTAGCAGATATGTAGTTTTGATGAATATCTCTCTATACTTTTTGTGGAAAACAATAGTATGTGCCTCCAAATATCAACGAACACAGAATTGTTAATCAGGGATAGAAAAGTCTCGTTTTATTGAAATTAATAATCCAAGAACTATTATATCCATATCTTATTCCAAAAATTAATGGTTAGTTTGGAAAAAAAGTTGCGAAAATTTTTCAAAAACGAAAAAGTTTGCATTATTATATTCGTTTGCAAAATGTTAATCGCTGATTAAGTTTCTTAATTCATTTTCTGCGGCATAAATCCTTTTATTCACAATCCTCCATTATTTTGAGTTTTTTCAATGCGGTGTATTTTAATCCATATTCCAAGACTATTACTCTCATATCTTGCCCAAAGTTTGGTGGTTAGTTTGCAAAAAAAAAATCCGAAAAGGGTAATTTTACACCAATATATTCGTTTGCAGAATGTCAATATTTGATTAGTTTTTTTGCTAATTTTATACGCTTTTTCGCACTCCGCCGTTATTTAGCAATTTTTTAAGTGCGATTTCTTAAAATTTATAATCTAGGGATTGCAAAAAAAAAATCACGAAAAAAAATTACAAAAAGGAAATTTTTTACATTAATATATTTCTTTACAGAATGTAAATCGCTTACTAAGATTTTTAATACAATTTTTGTACCATAAAGACTTTTTTTCGCGTTCCGCTATTATTTTGCAAATTTTTGAGTGCGGTTTTTTTAAATTTATAATCTAGGGACTATAATACACATTTCATAAAACTAAGTTTGGTGGTTAGTTGCAAAAAAGAAATAATCGCGAAAAATAAAATTTGCAAAAACCAAAATTTTTGCATCAATATATTTGTTTGCAGAATGTTAATCGCTGATTAATTTTTTTAATTAATTTTTTGTACCATAAAGCCTTTTGCGTATTTTACAATTTTTTAAGTGTGGTTTTTTTAAATCTTTAATCTTGGGAATATAATATCAATTTCCACACCAAAGTTTGGTTCTTAGTTTGCAAAAAAGAAATTGCGAAAATATTTTGCAAAAAGGAAA
The DNA here is from genome assembly GCA_949987735.1 of Leucophora obtusa. Lineage (NCBI taxonomy): Eukaryota > Metazoa > Arthropoda > Insecta > Diptera > Anthomyiidae > Leucophora > Leucophora obtusa. Next base: position 183,497,315 of record OX465295.1, on the reverse strand, counting down.
ATTGCATCCGTATACTCGTTTGCAGAATCTTAATCGCCGATTGAGCTTTTAAATTATTTTTTTCTACCATAAAAGCTTTTTTAGCGTTCGGATATTATTTTGCAATTTTTTAAGTGCGGGTTTTTTGAAATTTATAATCTAGGGACTATAATGCACATCTCCTAAAATAATGTTTGGTGGTTAGTTGCAAAAAAAAAATATTTCCGAAAAAAGATATTTTCAAAAAACTTTTATGTGTACTTATAGAATTCAAATAATTTAAATTTATATGCAGATATAGACTTCTGTATTTGAAAACAAATTTGTTTGTGTATATGGGAAAATGTAAAATGTTGTAAAAAGTGCCAAAGAATGGGTATTTTGCTTCCAAATGGATATCATAGATGGAAATAATATCAACAATGATTTTGCCATCAAAAACTCATTTTGGCCAAAATTGCAGATATAGAGTATTGAATATAGGGTCTCGATATATAACATTTTTTTTTTAATATTAAAATGTATGATAATATAAAATATTGTATGGACTTTATTTGTTTTTATAGGGATACGTATATAATACTGTTATGCAAAATACTGTTTAGATAAAATACTGGTCAAAAAAATTTTAAAAATCCTGCTTTTCATAATACTGTTTTGCAAAATACTGGATTTCACAATACTGTTTTGCAAAATTCTGTGAAGTAAAAATGCTGGTTTACAAAATTTATTTTATTAAAAATAACTTCAACAAAAGTATATAATTTTCAAAAATTAACAAAAACATTTAACAAAAAATTAATTTCAATGCATTTTATAAACTTAAATTAGTACAAGATTTTTTGCAATTCGCTTTAGTTAGCCTGTATGGTTTAATTCACACCTTTTTCTTATAACTATTTTAATGTTTGTGTACGCCTTTCTTTTCTTTAAATTTATGTAACGTCTTTCTCCATTCGCGCGTTTTGAAATGGTATTTACAGCTACCACGACCTCATTACACAACTGCCTGATAAGGTGGTATAATCCTGACTTTCTACGCCCAACAACAGCTTTCAGTCTTCTATGCCAAGCTTCCACACTATTTTGAGTTATTGGGTAGGATTTCTTACTCTTAAACCGACCAAAAGGTTCCAGAATACTTTGGGTGATATGAGCCCTTGGCGTAGTTTTTTTCAAACCATTCGCACAGTTCAGGGGTATGGCATCACCAAAAACAAAAGTTATAACGACATCGTTATCACTAGATGGCACTTTGTTCAAAAAATTGACAATTTTCTTTTTTTATTTAAATTGAAATAATAACAAACAAAAAAGCAAATAAAAAAAAGGAATTCTCGAATTTTATTATTTGAAGATATTTTGCGCTTGATTTCCTCTTATTTTGCGCAGTTTTCAGCAATTTTTGCGATTTTAAATATAGGCTCAGCTGATACTAAAGTGATACTAAATAGTTGCTCAGGTGATACTAAATTTCAGCGCCCCCTACCGGTGAATAGTTTAAGTTTTGATTTCCTATCTCTATAATTAATAGTCTCTGGCACAGTTTAAGCAAATCTTCATCTTCATATTAAAATTTTTGTAAAAATAAAGCAAAAAAGCGCGAACAGTATTGTGTTATACAGTATTTTGTAAAACAGTATTAAGAAAAGCCGGATTTTGAAAACAGGATTTTGTTATACACAGGATTTCGACCCGAACCCGTTTTTATATGATGATATATTAGAAACATTTTTAGAAATTTTCTCTTATATATTCATATTAAATCATATATCAGTATTTGCTTTATTGCAAATTGTTTATATAGGAATATATAATTGATAAAACCGTTCAAAATTTTATATATAAAGAGATACGAAAAATATTTTTGTTTTTATTTTATATTTTCAATATATTAGTTAATCTCAGACACAAGTTCGAAACTCATTTAATCAAAAACAATTTTTTATATGTTTTACTCAATTTTTTAGCCTAAACCTCATAAACGCAGTGCGACGTTTTGTCGATAAAGCAGTTTTTTGTATCCTCTCTATTTGTCACTACCGAGAAATTATTTATTTATAAATACACAAAAGCTGTGTTTAAACAAAACGCAATAAGAATTTTTTAAAAATATTAAATCGTTTTCGCGAAGTTCAAGAACAAAGTTTGACAGCACTGCCACTGTCCACTGGCACTTTCACTATGTGGTTTTTCATTAAATTAATATATTCTGAGCTTCTTTTTGACTTTTAAGTTTTTGTTTTTTTAATTTAAAAAATCCAATTTAGAAAAATTAACATTTAAAAGCATAACCCGGCTCGTAATGGAATGGGTTAATAAGTCGAGGAATGTTGCATACCATTGGTATGGTGTTTCTAGTACCTTTCCAACGACATATATTTTTATTCTGGTCCGATAAGTTTTAAGTGGAGAAATAAGCCATTGAATATTGTTATAGATCATTTTCAGCTCCATAAATCGGGAACTATGCGCCTCTAACAAAAAAGAAGTGCATTGCCGGGCTAATTATTAAAATTTAATTTAAAATAAAAAAAAAATTTACATATTTCAAAAAAATTTCTAAGTACAAAAAAAATTACCATATTTGAGAAGAAATGATCTACACCCGTATTCAAAATGACAAAGTGTATGCTTACTAACTTGCTGCTAACTTTTTTACACACAAATTCCCATAAGGGGAATATGCTTTTTGATTTTTTATACGGGGGCTAATCTTTAAAGAATTCAACAATAAAGGATTTATGAAATAACGTCTTTAATAGTTACTCATTATCAACAGTAGCCTGCAGCTGGTAGTGTGTAGGACGTGAAATCTTGCTGCCCTCCAATACAAAGTTTTTTTATCATTTAAATTTAATCATATCGTATTGTATTAACTTATATCCAATTTGATCGGGACAAAACTCGGATATAAGTTGATCATTTGATACTTTGTATCCTTGTAAATATAATTATATCCGATTTGATACAATTTAATATAACGATTTTTCGGATGAAATTATATCCAGTTACATATTGGAAATATATCCATTCATACAAAATTTTATATAAACTTTTTTACTCGGGCACATATTTATTCATTTTTTGTATGTTGGCGAGTAAGCTTACTTGTGTGCAGCAGGTCAATTATGTTTTCATCTATTAAATATTATATGTCGATATAGCTCAGATGGTAGAGCTACCCTACGGGGAATGAGGAGGCAATTGCCCTCCAAGGACCTATCCCGTGACTGGTCAACCAAAGGCATATTACTAAATTAGTACAAATATGAACAAAAGAGAATGAATTTATAAGTATTTTCTGATCGGTTATTTTGACTGTTGCTGTTGACCGATACCGAAATAAAAAACAAAATTCCCGGCATATTTTTAAAAATATTTTTTTATTTATTTTACTCCTTTATTTATTTTTAACTTTATTTTTTATGATTTGTTTATTTTAGCTCTTATTTGAAATTTCTATAATTTTTTGCTAAGAAATTTTAAGATTTGTATTTTCAAAGTTTTTTAATGTTAAAGCTGTGTTAGTTTTAACAATTGGTATTTCATTTAATTTTCTTTTTAACTTAAGGGGAATTTTTAAAATTTTTATTTATATTATCAGAGTTTTTGAGGTAATTTTCTAATTTTTAATTGATTTTTTATTTTAATTATGACCAACGCAAAAAACTAGTCAACTGCCATTAAAGGACCTATCACATGACCCGTCAATCGGGAGCATATTCAAGGCACTTCCACTTTGTGTGTGTGTTAATGTTGATTTCATTTCTATTTTTTTCTTTTCCATTTTTTTTATTTGCTTGTAGTGTTTGTTTTTTATTTTCTTTTTTATTTGAAAAAAAAACGAAAAATATATAACTTTACCATCAGCCAGCCATCACGCATAAGCAACATTAGCTCATTCGGTAGAGCGTTTGCTTTACAAGCAGAAGGTTGTGTTATCCATACCCTACCGGTCCCTTTCCCCGTAGGGTATTGACTGGCAATCTGTAGACCCAGGTTCGATTACCGCACCAGCAAATTTTATTTAAAAAAAAAATACAAAAAAAAAATTTTTTTTTTATATAATTTATTTTTTTGAAAATCTATTTTTAGACTCATTATTTTTGTCAGTACTGGTAAGCACAAATTTAACGATATATTTTCTCATTTTTCGTAACTCATTATTTTTCGCGACATCGCTATATAAGTTAATAAGAATTGTAATAACAAAAGTAACTAGTTACCATTACCAAGTATGTAGTTACATAACCGCATATCTGGCAATGATTTTCTACACTGGGTTAATACCAACAACCACCAATTTATCGAAGATTTAGTCATTTGAATAAAATATCGGCGGCAAAAATTTAGTATCAGTTTTGTTTCATTAAATCGATCACTCTATCCAAAGCATTAGTTTTTCCAATCAATTTAAAAATTTTTTTTCAACTTTTGTAGGTTTAACCATTAATTTCCATTATCTTCCCAGTGTAGAAACGGTAATGGCATATCATTATTTTTTTGACTACCAGTATGGACACCCACTTACCTTCTGCATTGTTTTAAAACATATAATAATGAGTTACTGATAATGACTTATTTTTATCATTATTTCAAATAGAAAATAATTTTCTAGAGTTTTTTTTTAAATTTTTTGAAATCTATTTTTAGACTCAATATTTTTTAAACACTGGTAAGAATATATAGCTATGGACATATATTGTCACAAATTTAAATTGTGAATAAATTTAAGTATTTTCCAACTAAATATATTTAAAAATGCAAGTTTTATATTTTCTGATTATTGTTGAAAAGATGTTTGTCTTAATAGTGCTCAAATGTTCCATTATGTTTTGCTTATTATTTACCGTTATCATTTTAGCGTTAATAATGCTGATTTAAAGTGAACATATAAATGGCAAAATTTACTTAAAATAGGCAGTAGTCGTGTAGATTTAATTCAAAGCAATAAATATTTTTCGTAGTTCAAAAATAAATATAAAAAGCTAAAAAATGTTTAAATGGGATCAGGAAAACATACCACAGGAAAGGCGGATCATATGGAAAATGTATGAAGATGGAAAAAAAGTAGCGGAAATTTTCTGAGATAATGCAAATTTCTCGCAAAAACGTCTACAATGCAATTAATTCTTGTGTTGAGGATCCCGATATATTGACTAAGGGTAAAATTCGGAAGCCAAGGCCACGAAAAACAGATGAGCGTACGGATGCAGCTATAGTACGAATGGTGAAAATTGATCCATTCAAGTCATCAAGGCAGATAGCATCGGATATTAATGAAAATTTTAACATGGAAATATCAAGAAGTCTTGTCAGAAGAAGACTAAACGAGGCAAATTTGTTTGGGCGCATTTCCAGAAAAGAGGCCCTTATCCCAAAAAAAAAATATTTCAAATCGACTAACCTTCGCCAGAACCCATAAGGAAAATCCCATTAGTTTTTGGAAAAACTTGTTATGGAGTGACAAAACAAAAATTAACAGGATAGGACCAGATGGCAGAATCTTTGTTCGTCTTCCTAAAGGCCAAGAGTTTAATACTCGGTTCACTCAGAAGACTGTAAAACATGGAGGTGCCAGTATTATGGTTTGGGGTGCATTTTATTGGCATGGCGTAGGTCCGCTTATAAAAATCAATGGAAAAATGGACAAGTTTCAGTATTTAGATATTTTAGAAAACCATATGGAGCCATATGCCTTCAACTCCATGCCAATAAAATGGAAATTCATGCCAGATAATGACCCCAAACACTCCTCCAAACTAGTAAAAAAATGGTTTTGTGCGGAGAAGATTGAAGTTTTGGATTGGCCAGCCCAGAGCCCTGACTTAAATCCAATAGAGAACCTGTGGAATGAAGTCAAGGTTGCAATCGCCAAGAAAAATTACAAAAATATGGACGAACTGTGGTCGGCCGCACAGGAAGCTAGGTACGCCATCCCCAAAACAAAATGCCAAAAACTAGTGGAAAGTATGTGTCGCAGGTGCGAAGCTATCATCAGAAAAAAAGGCCACAGCACTAAATATTAACGGTAAAATATTTGTACATATCAAAAAATTTAATAAATGCAATATTAAAACCATTTCTTCTCTTTTTTTAAGATTGTGCCATTTATATGTCCAGCTCATTTCAATGGGTTTTTTTTTTCATAATGATAAATTTTTATTTACATTAATGAATTTCAATTAAAGTTTATAGCAATATTAAATGTGCATAATAAACATTTGGAAAAAACAAAAACTTGTTGGTTGTTAATAGTATCTGCAATATAGTAGCATAAGAAAGAATTCATGGTAGAATGTGCCATTTATATGTCCATAGCTGTATGTAACCACATATTTTTTGATTTTTTGTATGTTGGCGAGTAAGCTTACTTGTGTGCAGCAGGTCAATTATGTTTTTATCTGTTAAATATTACATGCCGATTAGCTCAGATGGTAGAGCTATTGACTGGCAATCTGTAGACACAGGTTCAATTCCCGCACCAGCAAATTTTATTTTAAAAAAATACAATAAAAAATATTTTTTTTATATAATCTATTTTTTTTAAAATCTGTTTATAGACTCATTATTTTTGTCAATACTGGTAAGCACATATGTATGTAGGTAACGATATATATTTTGATTTTTCGTATGCTGGTGTGTAAATATAACTCATTATTTTTCGCGACATCGCCATATAAAGGTAATAAGAAATGTAATAACAAAAGTAACTAGTTATCTTTACCAGGTATGTAGTTACATAACCACATATCTGGTAATGATTATCTACATTGGGTTGGTAATTATGGTAAATATTGAGACTAGGAACAGAAATTTTATTTATCTTAATAAAGTGTTGGAATGTCTCATATTTTCACACATATTCATATTTAAATTCAAAGTTAGACAACAACTGAATATAAGTATCTGTGGCGCAGGGGGTAGAGACACACCCTATAGCGTTAGAGATCTGAGTTCAAATCTTAACCAAGGCATTATAGTTTTTTTTAAATAATTTTTTTATTGGTTCAAATTAAAAGACACAACTGATTTTCTGTTCTTAATATCCCAGTGTAGAAACGGTAATGACATATCATTATTTTTTGGACTACCAGTAACGACACCCACTTACCTTCTGCATTATTTTAAAACATATAATAATGAGTTACTGATAATGACTTATTTTGATCATTATTTCAAATAGAAAATAATTTTCTAGATTTTTCTTTAAATTATTTTAATTCTATTTTTAGACTCAATATTTTTTAAACACTGGTAAGGATATATGTAACCAGATATTTTTTGATTTTTTGTATGTTGGCGAGTAAGCTTACTTGTGTTGAGTAGATCAATTATGTTTTTATCTATTAAATATTACATGTCCATAGAGCTCAGATAGTAGAGCTATGGCAATCTGTAGACCCAGGTTCGATTCCCGCAACAGCAAATTTTATTTAAAAACAAAAAATACAATAAAAAATATTTTTTTATATAATTAATTTTTTTGAAAATGTATTTTTAGACTCATTATTTTTGTCAGTACTGGTAAGCACATAGGTAACGATATATTTTTTGATTTTTCGTATGCTGGTGTGTAACTATAACTCATTATTTTTCGCGACATCGCCATATAAAGGTAATAAGAAATGTAATAACAAAAGTAACTACCCTACGGGGAAAGGGACCGGTCCCAGATGACACGCAGGATAGGTCCCAAGGGGGCGGAGACCGCTCGCTGATCGGTCTTTTGTTTTGAAAGAGACATATCACTTTAACATGGCGTTGTCATTGGAAATGACCAATTTCCACAGTTTAGACACATTGTGGCAGTAAGGTGGTGTGTCTAAAAATAGCTTTTCAAATAAACTAATAAAAAATTAAGAATTAAAAATAATCTATTTGGCGTTGAAGTAGGGCTCGATAACACAACCTTCTGCTTGTAAGGCAAACGCTCTACCGTCTGAGCTAACGTTGACCTACGGGGAATGAGGAGTCAATTGCCCTCCAAGGACCTATCCCGTGACCGGTCAACCGAAGGCATATTACTAAATTAGTACAATAATGAACAAAAGAAAATGAATTAATTTTCTAAGTATTTTCTGATTCGTTATTTTCACTGTTGCTTTTAAAAAAACTTGACTGATACCGAAATAAAAACAAAATTCGCGGCATATTTTTAAAAATATTTTTTATTTATTTTATTCTTTTATTTATTTTTAACTTTATTTTTTCACGATTTGTTTATTTTAGCTCTTATTTTAAATTTCTATAATATTTTGTTAAGAAATTTTAAGTTTTGTGTTTTCAACGTTTTTTTAATGATTAGTTTTTAGTTTTAACTTTTCTTTGTAACTTAAGGAGAATTTTTTAAATTTTTATTTATATTATCAGAGGTTTTGAGGTAATTTTCTAATTTTTAATTGATTTTTTAATTTAATTATGGCCAACGCAAAAAACAAGTCAACTGCCATTAAGGGACCTATCCCATGACCGGTCAATGGGGGGCATATTCAAGGCACTTCCACCATATTTGTGTGTGTGTTAATGTTGTTTCCTTTTCTATTTTTTTCTTTTCCATGTTTTTTTATTTGCTGTGTGTGGGTTTGTTTTTTCTTTCTCTTTTTTATTTGAAGAAACGAAAAACATATAACTTAACCATCAGCCAGCCATCACGCATAAGCAACGTTAGCTCAGACGGTAGAGCGTTTGCCTTACAAGCAGAAGGTTGTGTTATCGAGCCCTACTTCGACGCCAAGTAGATTATTTTTAATTCTTAATTTTTTATTAGATTATTTGAAAAGCTATTTTTAGATACACCACCTTACTGCCGCAATGTGTCTAAACTGTGACAATTGGTCATTTCCAATGACAACGCCATGTTAAAGTGATATGTCTCTTTCAAACAAAAAGACCGATCAACGACCGGTCTCCGCCCCCTTGGGACCTATCCTGCGTGTCATCTGGGACCGGTCCCTTTCCCTGTAGGGTGCTTATGCGTGATGGCTGGCTGATGGTTAAGTTATATATTTTTCGTTTCTGTTCAAATAAAAAAGAGAAAGAAAAAACAAACACACACAGCAAATAAAAAAACATGGAAAAGGAAAAAATTGAAAATAAAACAACATTAACACACACACAAATATAGTGGAAGTGCCTTGAATATGCCCCCGATTGACCGGTCATGGGATAGGTCCCTTAATGGCAGTTGACTTGTTTTTTGCGTTGGCCATAATTAAATTAAAAAATCAATTAAAAATTAGAAAATTACCTCAAAACCTCTGATAATATAAATAAAAATTTAAAAAATTCCCCTTAAGTTACAAAGAAAAGTTAAATGAAATACCAATTGTTAAAACTAAAACAGCTTTAACATTAAAAAAACGTTGAAAATACAAAACTTAAAATATCTTAGCAAAACATTATAGAAATTTAAAATAAGAGCTAAAATAAGCAATTCGTGAAAAAATAAAGTAAAAAATAAATAAAAGAGTAAAATAAATAAAAAATATTTTTAAAAATATTCCGCGAATTTTGTTTTTATTTAGGTATCGGTCAAGTTTTTTTAAAAGCAACAGTGAAAATAACGGATCAGAAAATACTTAGTAAATTAATTCATTTGCTATTGTTCATATTTGCACTAATTTAGTAATATGCCTTCGGTTGACCGGTCACGGGATAGGTCCTTGGAGGGCAATTGACTCCTCATTCCCAGTAGGGATGTTATATATTTTTGTTAATAAAAATTCCCCGTAGGGATATTGGAAAATATATAAAGTTGATTTTTTTAAAGTGTTTTTTTTTATAAAAATAATACCCTCAGAAATAAAGCTGTAAAAATAGGAGAAAAAGCTACTAAAAATTATGTAATTAAAAATGACCTTGCAAAAAAACTGCTGATATTAGCAGATTGTGTTTTGATAAATACTAGTAAGATAAGAAGGAAAAATAAAACTGTTAAATTTACAAAATTTTGGTTAACTTTTAACACGAATTACCTTGATAAAATCCGGAAAAAAATTTGCAGCATATTAGTAGTTAAAAAATAGTTTTTTCTGCAAGGTAATTTTTAACTTATTTTTACTAGTTCTAACTAAAATGTTTACAGGATTTTTCGTTTTCTGTTATATTTAGTTTCTAAATACATTTAGTAAAAATTTGATCAAAATGGATTTTTTAAATTACAATTTTTTAAATACAAACAAAATTGTAGTATTTACCTTTTTCGTATTTCAACAAAAAATATTTGAAGGATTACATATTTATTTATAACTTTTATATTTCCATAAAATTTAATTAAAAGTTAATAAAAATTAAATAAAAAATTTTAAATCGTTTCAAAAATTAATTTTTGAGTGTACGAAAATAGAAAAAATAAAAATTTTACAGTAAAAACTTAAAAAAATTATTAATTGTGTAAAAAAAGTTCCAAAAATTTTTTCCACCTGGTGGGATTCGAACCCACAACCCTCTAATTTCTGTGCCAGCACGTTCATATGCAACCCCCATACAAAATATAAACTTCTTATCACCCATGAAAAAGAACTTCTGACTAGCATATATTTATTGCAGCATTAGATGTTGTTTAAAACCCATTCCTAAGGGAGCAATTTTTTGTGATGTAATGAAGGAAGTGATTCATTTAGAAGTCATTCCATTTATTTTTGCTGGGACCCCACACCAGTCTGATTTAAATCCAACTAATGTTTGGATCCGAAATTTGAATGGGTTAAAACGGACTTGTGTCAAAATTTTCTATAAAATCATAAAAGAAGATCGAAAATATAGCCCATATAGGCGATAGGTCCAAATACGGACCGATCCTATTTAGAATCAATAGGCTTTCTCCTTGGGACCATATGAGTCAGCGAACCAAATTTCATTGAAATATCTTCGTATTTGCGACATGCAGCGTGTAACCAAGCCAATTTTGGGGGACACTTATATGAGCACTAGGTCTAAACAAGGGCCGATTTTAACCAAAATCAATAGGATCCGTCCTTGGGCCGACATAGGTCTGTGTACCAAATTTAATTGAAATATCTTCGTATTTGCGACCTGCAGCATGTAAACAAGCCAATTTTAGGGGGTACCCTTATATGGACACTAGGTCTAAACCAGGGATCGGCAAACATATACAACCTTTTTTTGTGCTTTTATAAGTGAGTTGCAGCCTCTCACTCTCAATGCACTGACAAAGAACGTTTGTATAATAATTCGAAAATTTTAAATGTTTATAACGGGAATACAAAATAAAAATTTAAAAGCACACAACAACTACAAAAACAAATATCAAAAAACAACAACACAAAAAAAAATAAAAACAAAAAAACTTAAAAATAAATTATCAAAAAAATTTATCAATAAACATTATGCAGAGTGTAAAAAATCTGGCAAACAAGCAATGTGAAAAGCTACTTCATTGAAATCTTGTATGCGACTGATTATTTTTTTGTTCTATGTGTGATCTTAAGTAGGTGTGAGAGAGCGCCCATGGGCATAGGTGTTGCCGACCTCTGGTCTAAACACAAACCGATTGCAACCAAAATTAATAGGCTCCGTTCTTGGCAGACATAAGAAATTTCATTGAAATATCTTCGTATTTGCGACCTGCAGCGTGTAAAAAAGAAAATTTTGGGGGGTACCCTTATATGGCAGTAGGTCTAAACATTGACCGATTTGAACCAAAATCGTCGTCCTTGGGCTGACGTAAGTCGGTGTACATAATTTCGTCAAAATATCTTAACATTTGCGATCTGTAGAGAGCGCACAAGAACGCATGGAGAGACAGACGGACAGACGGACGTCGTTAAATCGAATTAAAAAGTGATTCTGAGCCGATCGGTATACTATAAGGTGGGTCTAGGACCAATATTTTTTGGTGTTACAAACATCAGCACAAACTTATAATACCCTCTCCAGGTAGTAGTGTAGGGTATAATAACCGTAATTATCAATTAGGGGTAGAGGGAAAGTTTCCTGCCAACCGCGAACAGTTTTGTTTTTTTTTTTAAATTTTAATAAAATAATGCAAAAAGTTAGAATATTCTTCTACCTCAAGTCCAAATTCTAATATGATATTGTCATATTAGATTTCATTTGTTGTTTCAAAAAAGGTTGATAATTTTCATGATAGACAATACAATTGTTTCGTAGCCATCACACTACTCATCAGTTGCCGCAATAAGAAAATGATAACTTTATTAGACAAACCGAGACATTACATATAGTACAAAAAATCAACGGGACGAGAATTTTGTACTTTCGTATATGAACTGTCCGATTTCGTAAAACCATCTATAAATCAACTCCTTTTTGAAAGCAACAATTACATAAACATTTTTTGAAACAACAAATAAAATCTAATATGCCAATATCATAGTAGATTTTGGACTTGAGGTAGAAGAATATTCCAACTAAATATATGAAAATATATAAAGTCCGAAAAAACTATTTTTGTATTTTTTAATGCAAAAATTAAAATGAATGTTGGATAATATTTCCAGAAATTCTAAAAACGTCGCACAGTGCTTCGTTCCCATATAGCAAATAGGCAAACTTAGAGGAGTTATCGTAGAAGAATGTAATTCGGTGTGCTGGTTCAGAACATGTAAATTAAGCAAAATTCTAAGTTTCAGCAAAATCGGTACAAGGACATGACTACCTCCCATACATCCTTTTTTTTTTTTTTTTTTTTTTAATTTTATTTTCCGATAAAAATTCATTAACAATAGTGGTGCCTCAGCGCCTTATAGACATTGTTGAGGCGAGTTGGCAAGATTTAATTACAATAATCTACAATATATAAATATAGTTAACAAAAAAAAAAATAATAATAAATAAAAATAAACTATGAAAAGAAAAATTAGTTAAAAAAAAAGGAATTTTGTACAATTTGAGATCCATTTGTGTGAAAAAAATTCATGTTACATTTTACAAAATTCGAAATTTGGTTCATACAGGAATTGAGCAATTTTTCGGAAGTAACAAAAACCTTTTGTAATTGTTTTAGAACAAACTATTATGAGCGAAAACTAAGAATCAATTTTTTTATAAAATTTGACTAAGTAAAAAAAATTTAAACAAAATTTCTTATATAAGTTGCATTTAAGACAAAAATCACTTTTAGTTCTGATGATCAAAATATTCCTTTTACTGAATGGGGTTAAAAAAATTATGGTTTTATTTTTTAAATAGGTACACTCAAAAAAAAAAGACAGTAAAGTCAGCAAAAAATGTTGCTGAGTCAGCAAATTTTTAGTCAGGAGCGTGCTTGCAAAAAAAGTTGGTAATTTCAGCAAAAGATTTGCTGAAAATCAGCGAGCTGATTTTTACCAAAAAAATAGTAATCTTCAGCAAAAGTTTTGCTAACACTTAGTCGATGGCAAATGAAAAAAATCCTTGCTAAAATCATTAAACTTTTTGCTGAATATTAGTGGACTGAAAAAAACTCAAAAAACTTGAAGCGAAATTTTACTTTAGTTAATTTATTTGCTGAAAATTTAAATATTGGAATTGTGGAGAGTTGTTTTTCTTTTTTATCATTCCCGTTGTCTGTAGTACATCTAGACAAGCTGCGACATCTACACCTTGTCTATCTGGTTGTCGTGCACGCTATAAATGTGGTTATCAGCACAATTTTTGTGGCAAAATAATTAGTAAAACATTAGTTCAAAATTAGTTTAGTGCTAAAAAAATATAACCAAAACTTTTGCTGAAAACGAAATTTCAGCAAAAAAATTGCTGAAAACTAATAAACTTGACGTTTTACTAATTTTTCTACTAACTTATTTTTTTGAGTGTAGAAATATTGCTAATGGAAGCTTTTCATCTCTCACCACCTTTTATATGTCCTCTATCTTCTTTCCAAGGAAGGTAGTATATTAATTAATGTAACGAATTTCTTGAGTTTTTCTTCCGTTTAAAAAAATAAAAAAAAAAAAATGCAAAAGTACCCAACAAAAAAAGTCATTACAAAAAAGTTATTTTAAAAGCACTCCGAATAGCATCAACTGATTGTGAAGTAGTTACAATTTAGCTCTAACACTGATTTATTTTACACGTGATGTCCCATGTTGTCAGTAGTTCAATTTAAGCATTTTGTTAGTAATTTAAAAGTGATTACATGATGTTAATAAAAGTATGGTTTTTACGTATACATGTTCATCACATCTACGAGTACATTTTGTTTGCATTTTTAGAGTGATTTAGAAGTACTCTTTATAATATATAATATAATACATTTTTCAAAGTGATTTAAATGTGCTTTTTATAATGTCTGAAATAGCATATTTTAGAGGCAATTTTAATGTTTAGCCTTTACAGAGCCCATTTCTGAACCTATTGTGTAACAAAAGCTTCAATTTATTTTTATTTGTAGTATTAAGGAAATACTTCTTTTGCATCAGAATCAATTCCATTAAGTCAAAATCAGACAAAACCAAAATTTTTGTTTAACTTTTGTTCCAATAAATTTGTAACATGTTTTCTTCAGTCTTTAAATTCAAAAAGGATACGATATTGAATTAAAAAAGATTAATACACTAAGGCCGAGTTTTTGGGATGTCAGTTAAACTTGGTTTAGTTAAACCAAAAACGAATTATATCAGCCATTTCAATTTTATTAAGACACATTTTCCTGGACAACTTTTTCTCGTTTAGAATTTCGGTCTTCATTGAAAGAAAATAAAATATATCACATTTTAGAAGCAGTATTCCAGTTATAAACTAAGTTTAAAGATAATCTACATCCTAAAAACTGGGCCTAAAAGTTATATATAACCTACTTTGATTAAATTTTTTAAAAACATTACTCAAGGAATTTTCAGAATATAAAGCGTACTATGAAACTATTTTTTCATATTTCTTTTTTTTTCATTTTAACAAATAAAGGACATTTTACAAACTCTACAGTAATAAGGACATTATTATAAATTTGCTCAAGCCGCAGATCTATGATTGAAATTTTAGCTTTAAATTCATTAAAGAATCCGAAAACCGTTGGAGAACAGTTTTTTCCAAGACATATTTCGAAGGCGAATACCATGTCGTTATTTGAATTTTGCAAGGCAATCATCGTAAGCTGAAAATCAACGTTTTTAGAAAACGATGCATTAAGTTCCAATGCTATAATTTGCAATACGTTATTAGTTAAATTCTTATGTTAAAGAAGTTCATTTACCAATTTTTAACTTTAATTAAAATTTGTAACTTTAATTGGCAAAATCCTCTTGACATTTTAAAGTTAACGGCAGTCATTTTTTTAAGATCTATTTTTGAGTTGAAGAAATAATATATTTTTTGTCACTATAGAATTATTTATTTAGTTTTATTTTACGACTTTCAAGGTGTAGAGTCAATTAAAGCATATCGACATTTAAAGCAGGTGACATTTATAAATCTTATTGTGTACAAGCAACGAGTAAAGGATTGTAGGATACTCAACCTCTGTTAACCAAACTCTTGACGGGTCTGTTTTAAATGATAAAATGTGTTAACATTGCAACAAATTTTATTAACATATTTCTTTGGTGTACACGAGCGACTTACATAGAGCCTTAATAATACATTTTAATTGTTTAGTTTTATATATTTGCATTTAGTGAAAAGAAGAATTCATATTTGGGTCATAGTCCAGGATATTCAATGGGATCCAATTCTTTATTTCCTTCCCTTTTTCAATGGGAACTGCAATTAAAGTATTTTTTAAAATATATACGAATAATTAAAAAATATGTAAATAATCGTAAATTAATAAAGTACGTGAAATTTTATTCATTTTTTTTTTGTTTTTTAGAGAAAAAAATGAAATGTCTAATAAATTCGTAATTTACAAACAAATGCATCTACAAAGAAAAAACACCATTATATATACATTTTTGAAAGTAGTTTTAAAGCACATACATTCGAAACAGAAAAAGAGCACTTATCGCCCCATTGTAACCAATTTAAAAGTTGTTTGTTTTGAATGACTTACACATATTTTTGCTGGGTAAGCATATCTGAAGAAAAGAGATACCGAATAGTATCTTATAACGTGTGTAATTCTAAGATTATGTGGATTTACTTTTATGAAAAATATTTCAGATTCTGAGGACTGTTTCATAATGAAATCTCTTACAATTTCTTAAACAAAATTAGGATTCTAACAGCAATTTATTACGTTAACTTTAAGATTTTGAGAAATTCATCCCTAACATTTAAAAGAAATATTACTCGAATAGTGAGGACTCTTCCGTAGAAAACCACTTAGATTTCCAGGATATTTATTTTACAGAACTCGTTTAATTCTGGGAACTTTGCACTACAGGAAATCCTCCTGATTTTTAAAATAGATATTCCTATATAAAAATCCTCTATGAATTTCTACACTTAATTAATTGAGTTTCTCTGGAATTCGTCCATTGAAATTTTTAATTGATTTAGGGCGAGAAACTTATTTCCAACATAACCAAGATTAAACATTAACTACACATATTTCCATATTAATTTGAAATTCATAACTTTGGTTAAGAACTAAAGTCAGTTTATTTTAAAATAAGTTAGCAGGTCTTAATGCAGTTTTTCATAAAGTTTTAACAGCAATTTCATATTATTTCTTAAAAATAGCATACACCCAATGAAAAAGTTTCATTAAAAAGAATTTAATAACAATCATGTACCTTTTAATAAAATTTAAGAAATTTTTACTTCACTTCGTGAGAAAAACTTCTCGAACCATGAAATTAATTAGAGATCTGAAGCACATAACGTTCGGATTAACGGCATTGAGATTGTCGAGTTACTGTATATAGAATTTTCTTATTTTGGAAAGTGGTTTGTGTTTCATGTGAAACAACTATTACGCTTCATAAAAGGAAAATTATTTTTCGCAATAATCAATGGGTTTATATTTTGTCTTTAGTGAACAATATTTTGTATTAAAATTGTGTACCTAAACATTAGTATGCTCTAAAATATTTGAATAACAAATCGAAATTTTAACATAAATTTTAATGATTCTTTTATATGAAAAAAATGTTTCAACTTTTAAAAGAAACACTGTTTTTTATCTAAGAAAAACACTTAACTTTTCTGTAAAGTTTGGTTGAAATTTCGATTTTTTTAAAATATTTTGAGGCATTATCTAGTTTTGTAAAATTTTAAATTTTAAAAATGATAACTGAACTAAAAAATTACAATTTTTTTATTCCTGTAAAATCTTGGTACATTAAAATACACTATTATACTCAAATGAAAACTAAATCTCCGTAGATTTCAAGGCCATAAATAATTTTTAACATTTTATATTTAAATTTTACTTCATTGCGTTTTGAGCGATAATATAGTTAAAATGTTGGTTTTCAATTTTTATTTAAAAATAAAAATTGTTTTTCGACCTTTTTTAATTGATAAATTGGAAATTCATTAATTCTAGTAGTTCGAGGCCATTTTCTTTATTATGAATTAACATAATAAGTCCTTTTTTTAAGCAAAAACTCTATGAAGTATTTGTGAGGAGAATAACCTGATGAAGACAAATAGCAGTCTTTGGAAAAAGTGATTATTAAGGATTATTATTAAAACTGCTAGAGATAGAGCAAAACACACCTCTAAATAGCTCTATTGTGAATGATTTAAGGTATTTAGGGTTGCTTTTTGCTCTATCTCTAGCAGTTTTCTCTCGCGTGTAGATGTGCCTTTATATTAATTCATAACAAGGAAATTGGCCTCGAACTAGAATAAATAAATTTCCAATTTGAAAATATAGTTTATTTAAATTTGTTGTGTGTAGAAAATCCTCAGATCTCAATCAATTTTTCATTTAAAAAATTTATCTATTCTATTATTGCCTACCGAACGAAAAAAATTAAAATTTATTATCATATTTTTCAGTTTTAATATACATTTGACAGTTTCAAAAGAGAAAGTCTGCGGAGTAAGAAAAAAATTGATTTGCAAAGACATTTCTTCAATAAATTTTTAAAAATTTCTTATTTTAAGCTCAGTAAGTTGTTTGGATTTTACATATAAGCAAAATGTTTTTCACGATAACTGTTATGTGTGAAAATTCTGTGTCACTAATTTTATATGCTGAAAAATTAACGTTTTGTGTTTGTTGTAACAACATCTTTTCTATAAAATACAAAATACAAACTAAAAAGAACATTCATTAACAAAATGTTTTCATTCACAATTTAAACAACCATTTGAGGCCTTTAGAGTTCAAGTTCGAGTGAATTTTTTTCAAGGGAAAAGGGGAACAAATTCCTAAGGTTACTGTAAAAATGTAGTTTTTAAAGCCTTTGCCCTTTACTATTATATAATTTTATATAAAAAAAAAATATTCTTACGAAAAACAGTATCCCATTTGATTTTTAATTAAATTTAATTCTTAAAAAAAATCTTTTTATAGTTTGACAAACTTTTCATAAAAAGAGTTCTCAAACGAAAAATATCCCAAATATTCTTTAGGAAAATTTACATAAACGTATGCATTTGTAGTTTTTTTTTTCTAAATGAAAGTTTGCCAGAAATAAAAATTTACTTAAGTATTTGGTCATTTGTGTATTTTTTCTCGTAATTGATTGAATATTTTGTGATTTTTTTCAGAATCTGAAACGTTTGAGTATAGGGGTGACTTTTTTTGTTAAATTGCTTTGGAAAAACTTTTGTTTCTATATTGCTTTCTGTTTTATTTTTTCCATTTTCTCTCTTCCCTTTATTCCTTTCCTTTTTTTCTTTTTTTTTCCTTTTTCTCTTTTCTTTCCCCTTTTTTTCGTTTTCGATTTCGGTTTGGGGGGGGGGGGGGGGGGGGGAAATGGGAAACCGGAGGTATCATGAAACCGCGCATGATACCTCCGCATATAGGGAAATAGTTGGACATGTTATCGGAAGGTTTTAAACCACTTTCAGAACCTTATTTTGCATTCGGTGAAGGGATTTTAATTCATTAGTTTTCTTAAAGCCATATAAAATAGCTAAATAATTTAAATGACTTTGAACAAGGGCATTGTGAATTAAAATCTTTGTATTACTATTAAATTTGTTTTTAAATTTGAATAAAAAACCGACAGCTTGTGCTGTTTTCATCCTTAGTTTCGGCAAGTGTTGGTCCCAAGCAAGATTACTCTGCAGACTTATACCCAAATATTTAATAGTTTTGACTTCAACAATTTTCCTTCCATCAACAAATACTGAGAAAATGTTATTATGATAGCTGGGCTTAAATCTTAGTAACTGTGTTTTATTGGCATTTAAAACAAGTTTGTTTATTCTAGAAAACTCACATATTAGCGCAGCATCACGCTCCATATAAGCTTTGGCCACAGTTTCATGCTTATATGGGTAGAACAGACATATGTCATCAGCATACATAAATAGTTTTCCTGATAATCCAAGGTTATTTAAATCATTCAAGAAAATTGTAAATAACAAGGGCCCCAGTACACTGCCCTGAGGTACTCCACCCTCAACCGGGCGGTAAGAGCTGTTTTGACAATCAACCTGAACAAATTGTTTCCTATTTGTAAGATAGCTCCTTAATAGTATTAGATCGCTTCCATAAATACCATAATATTTTAGTTTTTGCAACAGTATTTCATGATCTATAAGATCAAATGCTTTACTAAAATCATAAAAAATTCCAGCTACGCCGCTGTGTCCTTCATCCAAACCTTTACAAATGAAATTAATTATATTTACAACTGCTTCCTCAGTTCCACATCCTTTTCTAAATCCATATTGAAATTCATTCAGTCAATTGTTACCATACATATATTCTGAAATTTGATTATACAAAATCCTTTCAAATACATTATCAATTATTGGTAAGACTGCAATTTGTCTATACATGTTAGTAGTTGAAGCGTTCTTCTCCTTGGGAATCGGTATTACCTTATATGTCATCACAATTAGCATCAGTGATGCTAATAGATCTTTTTGGGGTTCTTGCAAGGGTATCATTTAAAAACCTCCAACTTTTTTTGTGATCTTGCTTGATTTGATCTAAATTACTAGTATAGAAATTGTTCATCGATTCTCTACATGCCCTTTTAATAACGTAGCTAATTCCCTTTAATGTTTTCTTAATACTTGCATTGTCAGGTTTTTTTTCTTCGCATCTTTAAAAGTTTTTTCTTATAAACAATCAATTTTTGCAAATTCACGGAGTTATTTCATGATTATGAATTCTTTTTACCTTTTTTTCAATTGTAAAATTTTCAATAGCATTTTGAAGGCAAAAAATCAAAACGGATGTATCAGTCGAAGGATCTCCTGTTTCATGTACTGAATGTAATATAGCTTGAATATAATCTCTTACACAATCGCTATCACAATATAAACGTGTTTCTTCCGTAGAAACTTGGCTTTGAGTTTCCATTCTAATTCGACAAGACACAATGTTATGGTCAGACAATTTACATTCTACTGATTCAATGTACATAGTATTTGTAATATTACTATAAACGTGATCAATAGATGTTTTACTTCCAGGGCGTGTAATGATTCTATGACAATTCATGAAATCATAATTTGCTAATAAATTTAAAAGTTCTTCTGAAGATTGAACACCTAAAACATCAATGTTCGAATTGCCGACATATACACATGGATTACGGGCATAACAAATGAATAAATTTTCCAGAAACAATAAAATTCTATTTGAGTCACACTTTTGTGATTTATAAAAAGTACAAAATTTTAAACTTTTGCCATTAAGTTTTTGATCATTTAGTGATAAAACGATTGAATCTACAAAATATTTACTTTCACAAATTTCAATTTTATACTTCAAGTTATTTTGAATATAAACTGGGGTGCCTCCATAACAATCAGGTCTACAACAATGTATGGCATTATATCCAGCAATATTATATATTTGAACTAAAATTCTATCGAACCATGTTTCGATTAGTTTGGCAATTAAATTTCTAAATTTATTAAATTTTCCAATTGAAGAAATACTTCTGATATTAATAGAAACAACGTTAAAACATGAACTTGAAATACTGTTAAAATAATTTTCAAATGCTTTTAAATTATTGAAATATTGATTATTAATCATTAGTAAATTAAATAATATAAATATAACAAACTGATAAATACTTTTTATTATGGAGATAAATAGACTTCTTCATCTACAACTGCATCATTCTGCGATCTACGATTTTTTTGCCGGTTGGTTGTTGCTTCTAATAAAAGATTATTAACATCCTCTTCACATCGAATAAATTTTGGCTTAGACAATTCACTTCTCTTGCAAAAGATTTTTCCACCAGCAGCATAGACAGCCCGATATCCAACATTTTTTAAAGTTTTAGAGTCATTTAGCAAATTTAATGTTTCTCGACTTAAGAAATCACCCACGAAAACTGCAGACTCTGTTTCCTTCAATACTGGCTTTATAGACATCAACTTTTCCTTCGATTTTTTTGAGTTAAATTTAACGACAACAATTTTTTTATTTTTTTTATCACTTGATTCATTTTTTTTATTGATAAAATATGCATCTTCTATACTATCTGGCAGTAATTCCACACCAGCTTCACTTGAGATTTTCAAAACGGTTTCCATTGCAGATTGATTATTTGCAGACTCCACTCCACTTATTAAGCAATCATGTTTCACCCTCTGATCATTAAAGAATTTAACAGAGTTTTTCAAAGTTTGAACTTCAGCGTTTAACACTTTGTTTTCTTTTTGAACTATTTCCAGTTTGTTTTTATTTTCAGCAAGACCTTTCAAAATGTCATATTATTGCTTTGACATAAAGTTCATTGTTTCTACTAAACTAGACAGCTGATCGAGCTTTTTTAGTTCTGTTTTTATTTCCTTTAATTCTCTCTTAAAGGTACCACTATTGTCATCACATAAATGGCATGCATATTCTTCGCTCTCAGGCTTTAGCAAGTATTCGTACTTGGGTTTGTCTAAAGTAGTACAAACTACATGAAAGTTTTTCTTGCACTTATCACATTCAATAAATTCCTCTTTTTCCTCCACTTCTAAGTTGCACTGGCCACAAAGCATTTTCTTGTTTCTAAAGCTTTTACGACCTTTAGGTGGCATATTTCACAATTTTCAAACTTCTCGTATATTTATACAAATTATGCACTTAAACGTTTTTATTAATATTTGTGTTTAGCTAGTTTTATTTAATATTAAAAAACACTTTGTTGGGAATAGAAAAAATGACGTCTTCACTAATAGGGTTGCCAACTCTTATTCCTTAAACTAAAATTTTTAATTTTAGCTACAATTATAAACAGAATAAGGCGAAAATTGGTTACTGACGGTCAAATTATGTCCCTTAACTCACTGGTTAATTTTGTTTCATTCGGGGCAAGGACATGACTACCTCCCATATATCCTTTTTCTAAAAAACAATATTTTGGCTACATTTATGATCAGAATACACTAAAAGCTTAACATAGTTTGTAAAATAATACTTTTTAGCTCTTTGGAAATTTTTTTTTCATGCGGTGTAAGGACATGACTACCTCCCATATATCCTTTTTCTAAAAAAACTATATTTTGGCTACATTTATGATCAGAATGCACTAAAAACTTAAAATAGGTTGTAAAATAATACTTTTTAGCTCTTATGCAAATTTTGTTTCATTCGGTGCAAGGATATGACTACCTCCCATATATCCTTTTTCTCATTCATTATCAATTTTAAGGACGCCACAGACGAGCAGTATTATTGCTCAATTTTTACCAGTTTTTTATGATGCAATGTTATTTTATTTTAGCAAAACCTTCAGTATGACACACACATGGTCAAAAATATTGGCAACTTGCTAAAATTTAGTGAAAACAATTTTTGACAAAATAATCAATTTTCATCAAATGTCCTGGAAAGGAGTCGCTCCCCACACAAAACCCGAATTATCATTTTTTTAATTTATTATTTTTCTTTAATAATAACTATTATATTACAAAAATAGCTTTTGATATTTCCAAATTGTGTATTTTAAAATATATTTGACAAATAAATAAAAAAAAAGCCGTTTTTGCGTTTCTATTAAATTTATGGGCATTTCGGTTCTAGGTTATAGTGGGTTAATTATATCCAGCGAAACCAAAATTCCGTATCTGAATAATTTTAAGTATATTTAATGAACAAGTTAAATAAAAAACTAGTGTTTGCAAAAACTTCGAATTTTGTGAATTTTTAATTGATATGCTATTTTCTTTTTCAAAAATGGGCCATTTTCGGCCGCAATCCAGCACGGGTTATAGTTTTCTAAAAAAATTAAATTCTTCAATTTTGAACATACCAGATACAAACTTGTCTGTGTAATGAATGAAAATCGAGAAATCGTATTTTAATGGACAGCATAAACATATATCTACATACACACATATATATCTACATAAAATTGAAAAATTGGAATATGTAGAAAAAGATACAAATTTGCGGTTCAAGATTTAAATTTTTTTTTATGTAAAATTATACATCCGAATGGACTCTCTAAATCATAAAAAAATTACTTGTTTTTTATATCTTTTTTAAATTTCTCTAAACTTTATAAAATCTTAGGTTTTCCGCAAAAAAAAGTGTTATTACTTAAAATTTTGTTTTAAAGTTTCTTGAATTTTTTTTTATTTTTACACCACATAAAACCGAAGTTTGTGATTTAATTTTCAAGTTTTTTTTTTTTAAACGTTATTATTTTAATTTTTGGTTGTCCTTTAAAATTTAGCTCTTTCTAACTTTGTTAAAACTCAGGTAAAAGGGTTTGGAAAACGTATAAAATTTTTAAATTTGCCGTTAAAAAAAACAATTTTTTTTCCAAATTCTATTAAAGAGCTTCAAGGTGTCCTAAAACCATAAATAAAAATAAACATGTTTTTCCATATTTTTTTTTTTTACTCTACTAAACTTAAGCAACTTTGGGATTTCCAGTCAAAAAATGTCTAAAGTTTTCGATGCCACCAAATATTATTCTACAAAAAATTTTCACTTAAAATAATTTTTGCTTATTGCGAATATAGTGAATAACAAAACCACCGTGTTTCAAGGAATTATCTTTAAAAATGAATTTTTGCCAATTTTTTTTGTAAAGCATTTAAAATTTGATTTTCATTTAACTATTTTAGCTCAAAATTGTTTTGACTTTAGCGCCCTCTATTGTTAACAAAAAGGGAAGGTATTGAATTCCTCTTTCATATTTATTTATAGTATTATGTCACCTCTTCAAAAATGTATAAATTACTTACGTTCCGCATACATTTTTTTTTTAATTTTGCCTATGCGACAAAGCACTGTGCGTCATCCCCTGACAATTTCCTTTGGCAAGAACGAAATCCGGATAGGGACATGCCTGCAACGGATTATTTTTCACAATTTGTTAAATAGGTTTGGGATTTTAGCACATTTACTTCGGTTAGGAAAAATTTTTATTTTTTTCTAATTGATTTCACTAAATTTTGGGTCTTAAATATTACGGCATATAACCATTATATACCTTATGACATGAAATTAAATAGCTTATTATAACATTCTTTTTTTCTTTGTTGATTTAGAAAATGAATTTGGTGGGTGAAGTTTTTTTGCAAAGTGTCAAAAAGTAATTTTTTTTCGTTAGAGATACAACATTGCCCACCTCGTGGTACTATGCCAAAAATTTGGTTATAGCCCTAATGGACAAGACAGCAAGCACAGTAAAAATCCCAATTTTGGAAAATTTTCAGAGTTTTTTTGGGAATTGTGGGATATTTTTCATCCTATTTCAAAATTTTTTTAGTTTTATATAAAGAATAGCATGGCCCAGCTTAGTCTAATATTTCATTGCAATACGATCATTAACAATTATTCTATTGCAAAATAAATCTTAACTAACATATTCACAAAAAAATTACCAAAAATATTTTTTTCCGATATCTGAAAATTTTCTCCGATTCGGTTCAAACTCGGCACATTGTATTCGGAGGTAATTTCTTTAAGATGATTAAAACTTCGAGGAAATCGGCTGATATTTTAAGCATGAAAAAGATATTTTCTTTGTGAAATAAAACATTTAGTTTTTAATGTAAATGCAATTTTTTAAGATTATTGGACTTGATTTGGCTTTACTTTGGCAACAAACCGGACTAAGTTATGGCAAAAATTGTCTTGCTGGCCTTCTGTCAAAAATTTTTTATTCTTTGTAATTTACTTGTGAAAATTGTATTATCTTTCTTTAATTTGAAAAAATAACACAGTACAACACTAAAAATGCAAATTATCAATTCTGATAGATTTTAGGATGAGTATAACGAATATGAACACGAAATTTTAATACACTCACAATATTTTATCCTTAAAAACAACCTAAAATACATATTAAATTAATTGAAAACACTATTAAAAAAAGGACTACTGATTTTTCATTATATTCGAACCATTTTGCTATTTATTTTCAAACATTGTTTAAACAATCCAGAAAAGAAATAAAAATAATTGAAAAGTCTATTAAAACAATCATCAATTTTTTAACTGACAAAACGTAAAAAAAAACGATTTTGTGGTTTGTTTTTTCATATTTGAAAGTTTTTTTTTGTTTAATTTTCAAAACACTACACCATACACAACAGACACACGTTCATATTTTTATTGGCTTTGTTTGCGGGTATGAGTAAAGAATTTCTTGTAATTTGAATTGAAATAATTTTGTATATAAACAAACTATTTTAACAAAAAAAGAAAACCGAAAATATTTGAATTTTTTGTTTTAAAACAAAAAACAACGAAATTATTTAAATAATTTTTTCTACAAATAGAAAACTAAAAATAGAATATTTGACTGAAAATAACAACTCCTATAGACGATACATATTTTTTTCTGGTTTGTTTTTTATTGGTTGACAAAAAAAGTTAAACAATATGTTTCAATGTATTTTAATTGATTCTTCAATTGAAAACAAACTTTACCTATTACTTTTTAAATAAACCTCAATCGGTTATGGAAAATATATTGTGAGTGTATAAGCTCTAGTTTTTGAAATATTCGCAAATTTAACTTTTAGCAAAAAGTCAGTTTTTACGTTAAAATTTCTTATTTATTCATATACCTGACTGAACTACGGATAATTTTTAATATGGTTTAAAAGTATAGACTTTGTGCTTTTAGAACCACGCCAACTTATTTTTGTTAGATAAATGATCTGGGATATAATTGCAATTCAAATAAAAACTTCACTTACTTTCCTATTTTGCAAATCAAGTAAAATCCCTTAATCGGATTTGCAAAGTCTAAACACATGACGTAAATTCATATTCCACTAAATTCTTTTTGTCGAAAAAATCACAACTTTTGCATCAACATTTTTCGAAAATTCAATCTGAAACACAAATTTATATTTTTTTGTATATTTTTGTTAAAGTCGACTTCATTTAAAATTTTGGGTGGCAGTATGCTTTGACTTGGTTTATTTTTGGAGCATTCTGATTGGTTATTTTAATTTCAATTTTTTCTTATTTTGTTGTACTGTGTAATTTAAACAGAAACTGATATTAATTTATAATCTAAAATCAGACTAAAAAACATTAATTTAAAAAATGCAAAATTTCAGTTCTCAAATTTGAATAATTTTAATATTTTAAGAGATATGCCACATATGCAAGTGTGTTTATTGTAGGGCTTTACTAACCTTTTTTAAAATGGGTTCATAAATAAAAAAAGAATGGTGCCCCACTTTGGTGCCTAGTAGCATAGCTCCCGATGGGTCTGGGCTTTGGATTATAATAAAATTATAATTAAAATTAGTAAAAGTAAAACAGCAAAAAAGATGTACAACTGTACCGTACAAATGAAACATTAAGTCGGTTATTTTGTAAAACGCCTTGCGTTGCGTTGATTTGTGTGTAAATTGTTATTGTTACGAAAACAATTTAATGGTAAACAACGCAACGCAAGGCGTTACGTATTACAAAATAACCCCCTAAATGTTAAATTGGGATACTAACAAATAAATTTTTATTAATTTTTATATAAGTAGATTTATTTTTTTACAAATAAAAAAATTTAACAAATAAATAAGTGCGTTTCATTTTTTCCTCATAATAATTAAAAAATTGGGCAAAAAATATTTTTTTAAGGTTTAAAATATCATAGCATACAAAAAAAAACTACTAAAATTAAATTTAAAATACTAAAATCACTGCCAATGCTGGAAAAATCAATAAAATAAATAAAATTTTCGCATTTTTAATAGATCTTACTTCCCTGTTTATATATAATGTAAAGTAGTTCTAGGTTAAATTCAAATCTATAAAAAATTAAAAAGACTTTGAAGTACACACAGAAAATAAATTGGTTGGAATTCTATCGGAACCAACGAAATATTTTCATCATTCAATAATTTTAATTGCAGTTACTTAAAATTCATCATCAGGAAAGTTATATTTATTTCTGAACAGAAAATATATATGATGAACCAAAACACTGTCACATTATCCAAAATGTTGGCTTTTCTAACCAATATTGAAAAAATACCAACTTCCACATTAACTTCAATACCAACAACCACCAATTTATCGAAGATTTAGCCATTTGAATAAAATATCGGCTGCAAAAATCTAGTATCAGTTGTGTTTCAATAAAATCGATCACTCTATCAAAGTATTAGTTTTTCCAATCAATTTAAAATTAATTTGTCAACTTTAGTAGCTTTAACCATTAATTTCCATTATTTTGGTAATTGTAATAACCCTACGGAAAATGAGGGGTCAATTGCCCTGAAAGTACCTATCCTGTGAGTGGTTAAAACAAGACTTGTCAGTGGATTGGTTTAATTTACCATTGCTGTGGGTTAAGCAGTGACAATTATACTTAAAGGACTAGTCCCATGACTGGTGAAACGGTAGCATACCACTTAATCGTCCTCAAAGTACCTATCCCGTGACTGGTAAAAAGAGGACATACCACTAAATTGCTCTCAAAGTACGTATCCCGTGACTGGTTAAAGAAGGACTTGCAGCAGGACAAGTATAATTTACTATTGCTGTGGGTTAAGCAGTGTCAATTATATTTAAAGGACTGGTCTCGTGACTGGTGAAATGATGACATACCACTGAATTGTCCTCAAAGTACCTATCCCGTGAGTGGTTAAAGATGGCCTTGTCGCAGGACTGGTATAATTTATTATTTCTATGGGTTAAGCGCTGTCAATTATACTTAAAGGACTGGCCCCAAGACTGGTGCAAAGAGGACATATCACTTAACTGGATAAGTGTATTATAAAAACCCCACAAGTAAGACTTTATTTTTTTTTAAGAGAAGCAACACTCAGGAAATTCTTTTTATTAATTAACGTGTTGCTTCCTTTGGAAAGGGGATAGAGAAGAAGTGAAAGGTGGTGAAAGATGAAGGGATTCAAATATGGCAACACTATAATTGCGCGAGATGTTGAATTTTAGAACAGTTGGTGAGTTGGCGAACTTTGTTGAAGCTTTTTAGTTCATAGCCCTGTTATATTATTTTACTTTTGTGCACCCAGGCAAAAGATTGGTTGGCTTTCGATCAAAACCATTAAAATGAATTTGTCAGGACATTATTTTATTTGGAATTACCTATAATTGAATACTACATCAAAAATATTTTACTAGGTATTAAAAATAGGGAGAATGAACTAAAAAACAATCCTTTTAACAAATTATTAGTATCTCCAATCAATTTTAAAATTAGTATCAGTTTAGTAATTCTATGCAGTAGAAGCAGCCATTTATTTAGGGAATATACAAGAAAATTGGTGTTATCTATAACCTTTTTTAAAAAAATTTCAATATTCGAAAGTGGTAACTACAAATACGGGTATCCTAATCAAATATGACCTTAAATTCAAGTTTCTGTAGAACCAACCGAATTGTGGATTGTATTGATAACACACACAACTATTAATTGGTATTGATAAACGAATTTTATACTGTATTAATAAAACATAAGTTCAAAATTAGTCATTAAAATTATTAAGTGTTTGTGGTGTAGTGGGTGAGGAGTTGGCCTAGTACGCCGGATTTCCGGGTTCGAATCCCGGAAAAGACAAAAATTTAGATGTTTTTTTTTAATTAAAATAAAATATTCATATGTATAAACAGTAAATATGGCTAAGAAATTTAAAACTAGTTGTGGTGCAGTGGGTAAAAGTGTGAACTATTAACCTGAAGGGCCGGGTTCAATACCAGAAAATTCAAAAAAAGTTTTTTAACTTCAATAAAATTTTGTAGAACATAATAATATTTATGTGGAACATAATATTGAATTAGACAACCGAATATTGGCTTTCACGACGAAAAATATAATTTAATATAAAGATAGTTGTCGTAACCGCACGACTTCGATTGGCAACGAATTCGGTGGCCACAACTGAGACTGTTTTCTGTGTGTGGGGTTAAGTGCTATGAGAACACCGAAGGAGGACGCTGCGATATGTATGAGGGAAAGAAAAAACTCATATATGTATATTACTATTTTTCATAAATTGATGTTGCCTTGGTTGGGGCTCGAACCCGCAACCTCACGTGTAACAGTCCAACGCGCTCATCATTACACCACAGCGCCCACAATTGGTCGGTTTCCCAGTATACTGATAGAATTATCCTTCATGATGAACAATTTCATAGAATTTTTTTTTTAATTTTTTTTTTTATTCAAATTAAAAGACACAACTGATTTTCTGTTGTTGATATAATTTTATATATAGACAAAATATTCAAACCTGAAGAAATTCAAATTTGAAATTTGACCAAAAAAACTTAAATAGAGCTTAGCTTAGAGGAAAAGCAATGGGCTGACAAGCGGAGGGTCGGCGGTTCGATCCCAGTTAGCGACAAAAAATTTTAATTTTTAAATAAATTTTGTGGAACGTGTTTTTCTATTTATAGAATTTAGAATCCACACACAGAAAACAGTCTCAGTTGTGGCCACCGAATTTGTTGCCAATCGAATTCGTGCGGTTACGACAACTATCTTTATATTAAATTATATATTTCGTCGTGAACGCCAATATTCGGTTGTCTAATTCAATATTATGTTCCACATAAATATTATTATGTTCTACAAAATTTTATTGAAATTAAAAAACTTTTTTGAATTTTCTGGTATTGAACCCGGCCCTTCAGGTTAATAGTTCACACTTTTACCCACTGCACCACAACTACTTTTAAATTTCTTAGCCATATTTACTGTTTATACATATGAATATTTTATTTTAATTAAAAAAAAACATCTAAATTTTTGTCTTTTCCGGGATTCGAACCCCGAAATCCGGCGTACTAGGCCAACTCCTCACCCACTACACCACAAACACTTAATAATTTTAATGACTAATTTTGAATTTATATGTTTTATTAATACAGTATAAAATTCGTTTATCAATACCAATTAATAGTTGTGTGTGTTATCAATACAATCCACAATTCGGTTGGTTCTACAGAAACTTGAATTTAAGGTCATATTTGATTAGGATACCCGTATTTGTAGTTACCACTTTCGAATATTGAATTTTTTTTAAAAAAGGTTATAGATAACACCAATTTTCT
Source organism: Leucophora obtusa (assembly GCA_949987735.1). Taxonomy (NCBI): domain Eukaryota; kingdom Metazoa; phylum Arthropoda; class Insecta; order Diptera; family Anthomyiidae; genus Leucophora; species Leucophora obtusa. The sequence goes on along the minus strand of OX465295.1, from coordinate 183,466,846 downwards.
TGTATATTCACAAAATAAATGGCTGCTTCTACTGCATAGAATTACTAAACTGATACTAATTTTAAAATTGATTTGAGATACCAATAATTTGTTAAAAGGATTGTTTTTTAGTTCATTTTCCCTATTTTTAATACATAGTAAAATATTTTTGATGTAGTATTCAATTATAGGTAATTCCAAATAATATAAAGTACTGGCAAATTCATTTTAATGGTTTTGATCGAAAGCCAACCAAACTTTTTCCTGGGTGCACAAACATTAAAGTAATCTATTAACACAAAAAAATTCAAAAATTGTAAATAAATTTCGGTAGTTACAATGGTATTAAAAATAAATTAAAGTGATTTTACCTGGAACTACAAAAATTCGGTTGGCGAAAAATTCGGTTGGAACTACGAATCTGTTTTCTGTGTGTAAGTTTTTACAAATATTAGCACACTAAATATTTTTCCGTGGGTCAGGTGGTTTAAAAGAGAATTTTAACCTCATCGGTGATGGATGTGTTTTAATTTATAGGGATTTAAATCTGATTAAGATCATATAAAGGAGTGGAAAAAGTATTTTCAATGACATAATTACTTAACTCACAAAATGCACGTAAAGAAAAAAAACCTACCCAGCAAACAAAGATGATCATTAATGACTCAGAAATGAGCTCCAAAAACATATTTCCACTTTTTCCTATGAAAGTGGTCCGCCTAAAAGAGCCCCCTGTGTACTCAGAAATGACTCAGAAAAAAGAACGTATAAAATCGAAATTTTCTTCATAAATTTAAATAATTTTGGAATCTTCTTTGAGTCCGAAAAATGAACCCTCGTTTTGAGACAGCTTTTTAGATTGTAGAGACAACTTTTTGGATTGTTTTCTAATCATTTCTATGAGCCATTTAAAAATCTTATTTATGAGCGCTCCGAATTTGCTGGCTGGGTAATAAATAAATTCTTAAAAAAATATTCAGAATATTCAAAGACAAATATTTTTTTATATACAACGTATACTTTATATTATAAATGATATTACTAATACGTCCCCATGCAACAACTAAAAGTAATTGAGGATGAAGAACTATTATTTTTGTTTTGTTGAATAACAGAAGATCTTTGGTTACTGAGGAGGGAGTAACGACTTAGGAGAGAAAACAGCCTGTCTTTCCCGTTCGCAAGAATAAAATTTTGAAGACTAATACGCACTCCCTATATTAAAATAAATATAAATAAAAACATCGAACTAAACGCTGAAAACTGCCCTCACATTTGAGAAGATGAAAATTGTTACATTTTTAAAAGCTTTACAAGTGTTTATTCGCGAGCTGTTCCTCCTAGTGCCCTGACACATTTTTTCTCACATCAAAATTTATAGAAAAATAAAATTTTTGTTTAAATTGGTCTCAAAAACTATGTGATGAATGAAATTCAAAAACTCAAAAAATTTTATGTAGAGTTTAGTTATGGAAAAAATATAAAATTAAAATTTGAAAAAAATCTTAACCCGTTCGGGACCGGGTTATATTGTCGACAAAAATCTTGGAAAATGTTCTTGAGTCGGCTTAAATTGTTTTGCGAAAAGTCCCAAGATATGATTATATAAAAAATGAGGTAGAAAATTGTCTATTGTTTCATCCCAGTGTAGAAATGGTAATGACATATCATTATTTTTTGGACTACCAGTAATGACACCCACTTACCTTCTGCATTATTTTAAAACATATAATAATGAGTTACTGATAATGACTTATTTTTATCATTATTTCAAATAGAAAATAATTTTCTAGATTTTTTTTTAAATTTTTTGAAATCTATTTTTAGACTCAATATTTTTCAAACACTGGTAAGGATATATGTAACCACATATTTTTTGATTTTTTGTATGTTGGCGAGTAAGCTTACTTGTGTGCAGCAGGTCAATTATGTTTTTATCTATTAAATATTACATGTCGATATAGCTCAGAAGGTAGAGCTATTGACTGGCAATATGTAGACCCAGGTTCGATTCCCGCACCAGCACCATTTTATTACAAAAAAAAATACAATAAAAAATAATTTTTTTTATATAATTTATTTTTTTGAAAATCTATTTTTAGACTCATTATTTTTATCAGTACTGGTAAGCACATAGGTAACGATATATTTTTTGATTTGTCGTATACTGGTGTGTAACCATAACTCATTATTTTTCGCGACATCGCCATATAAAGGTAATAAGAAATGTAATAACAAAAGTAACTAGTTACCATTACCAAGCATGTAGTTACATAACCACATATCTGGTAATGATTTTCTACACTGGGATGTAATATATAATTATATTTAACAGACGATTGACAAATTTTCTAGTGTGACTCTGAATGGGATAATATATGGGGGATTTCATGTCAAGTGACCCAACTTTTGAAATCGATGTCCTCCGATTTGGATGAAATTTGCAACTACTATCCTATTGGATAGTATTTTAGACACAAATTTTCAACTAGATCGGTAAAAAAGTTTCTGAGTTAGAATTTGACATTTTGGCCAAACAGGTGTTCTTTCTCATCCATGAAACTTATTACCTATTGGTGTAAGCAAAGTTTGTCCCAAACAAATTATATAGCAATTTCTGCAATCTTTCGAAAATTTTTAAAAATTTTAAAAAACTAAAAAAAAATTTATTAAATTCTTTTCGTTTATTTAACCTTCTTTTTTAATTTTTAACTCTACTTTAAAAAAAAAAAAAAAAAAAAATTTTTTTTCAAGCTTTGAAATTGTTTATAATTTTTTCAATTAATTGTTATTTCCTGAAGATGCTACACATTGGAGTAGCGAAATATCGAAAATAAAAAACTTTTTATAAATAAAAACCAAACCTTAAGCTCAAGAAAATAGTAGAGTTAAAAAATTTTATTTTAAATTAAAACTTTTTTTTATTTTTTTTTAAATGGATACTTTTTTTTTAGCTCAAAAGAGAGCTTAGGTCTTTTCCTTTAAGGTAGTTTTGGTCGCTTAGTGGGATGCGAGTGGGATATGTATAAAAAAATAATTTCTAACTCAATACGAGGGTTTTGCAATGTTTAGCATATGCACCATTTTGAATTTTTTTTCTATTTGTGTGTAAGTGTTTCTAAAACCTTAAAAATAAAACTTATACTGAGAAACTAGACATATTAACCTTTCCGACGATATGTAATATACCTAACTAGTATTTCATACTTTCGATACTGTAATACCCACAATATGTTAATCCCAGGAATAAAATCACTTTTTTCTATAGAAATGTTGACAATAATAACACAGTACAACACTAAAAATGCATCGGGCATGCGACATGTCAATTCTGATAGATTTTAGGATGAACATCTCTAATGTGAACACCAAATTTCAAAATTAGCTCTAGTTTTTAAAATATTTGCAAATATAACTTTTAGCTAAAAGAAATTTTTTTTGATAAAATTTCTTATTTATTCATATACCTGACTAAACCGCGGATAATTTTTAATATGATTTAAAAATATAGACCTTGGGCTTTTACCCTAGTAATAATGTTTATTTTGACTAGGTAAAGGATCTACACCCATAAAAAAAGCCCGTACAAATAGTTACAAATTCTGCTAAAAAAAACAGAAAATAGTACCTGAATTTGCGCCAGCAGAAATTTCAATGATGTTGAGAATGGTCTGCTAAATTTAGGTGAGCTAAGTTTTAGGTAAAAAAGCTAGTTCAAATACAATAATTTAAAAGAAATTCTGTTTAATGGAAATGAAAATTACTCAGCTGAAATCAGCACATGTATTCTTCTAAATTTTAGTTGGTTGAAAACAGGTAAAAAATTCAGTTAAAGTTCGTCCCTTAATTATTTTTGTCCCTTAATTATTTTCTTAGGGCAGAATGAAATCCGTATAGGTACGTACAAGCCTACAGCAAATTATTTATCACAATTTTTTAAAAAAGTTTTGAGATTTTAGCACATTTACTTTAATAAAAAATTTATATTTTTTAAATATTTTTGTAATTTTCTACCAATTTCGATTAATCGATTAATCGTATGAAATTATTCGAATTATTCGTTATTCGAAATTTTTTATTCAAACAATTTTTGAGAAAAATTGTTCGATTAATCGAATAACAATGAATTGATTGAATACCCTAGTAATAATGTTTTATTTTATAATAGATAACGGTCCATTCTTAATAAAATAAAATACAAAAATCTATTTACTTATTTTTCTTATCAGGCAAGTAAGATAATTTAATTTTTTTTTTAAGGTAACACTGTTATATCCAAATTTCTTCTTTTTTAAATGAATATTTTTAGATATTTGAAAGGAAAATTCAAACCACTTTATTTAAGATTAAGAAATTAACGGATATTTTCGTTATATTAAAAGTAGAAATTACAAAACTATGGTTTTTGGTACAGCGAAATAAATATATATTTTTTTTTTAAGTTTAAGTCAAAAATTTGCTTTCTTTATTTTCCGCAATAGACAAGTAACAGTAGCAGAGATGGGAGTAATTAATAACTTTGTAATGACCATTGCGGGTTTTCATTACCATTAAATCTATAAAATGAAAATTAAAAAAAAATTCATTACCATTACAAAATGTAATTGCAATGAAAAAAATGTTAATTTCATTTGTTTTCTTTACATGTAATGAAACGTTTTTATAATTTTCATTACAATACGCAATGATAGTAAAAACAAAAAATCATTTTCATTTTTTCTACACTAGGTAGACAAATGAAATTTCATTACCATTACTTAACATAATGATGTAAAGAACGTTTTGTTCTTTGTTCTACACTAAAAAATGTTCCTTTATGGAATTTTTTTTTCGCAATTTTTTTTTGGCAACTAGCCACCAAACTTTGATGTATGTCTCTAGATTATAAATTTAAGAAAACCTCACTTAAAAAATCGCAAAATTATGGCGGAACGCGAAAAAAAACTTTATGGCAGAAAAATTCAATTAAAAAACTTAATCAGCGATTAACTTCTTCAAACAAATATACTGATGCAAAAAATTTGAAAAAACCGCACTTATTGCAAAATAATGATGGAACGTGAAAAAAGACTTTATGGTACAAAAACTGAATTAAAAAACCTAATCAGCGATTAACATTCTGCAAACAATTCTATTGATGTAAGAATTTTCCTTTTTGTAAATTTTTTTTCGCTGTTTTTTTTTTAACTAGCTCCTAAACTTTCTTGTATGAAACGGGTATTATAGTCACTAGAATATAGATTTAAAAAAACCGCACTTCAAAAATTCAAAAATAATGGTGGGACGCGAAAAAAGACTTTATAGTAAAAAAATTTAATTAAAACACTTATACAACGATTTACATTTTGCAAACAAATCTATTGATGTAAGAATTTTCCTTTTGGAAATTTTTTTTCGCTGTTTTTTTTTTAACTAGCTCTCAAACTTTCTTGTATGAAACGGGTATTATAGTCACTAGAATATAAATTTTAAGAAACCGCACTTAAAAAACTCCAAAATAACGGCGGGACGCGAAAAAAGACTTTATGGTAAAAAAATTTAATTAAAACACTTAATCAGCGACTTACATCCTGCAAACAAATCTATTGATGTAAGAATTTTCCTTTTTGTAAATTTTTTTTTCCCGGTTTTTTTTTAACTAGCTCCCAAGCTTTGTTGTATGAAACGGGCATTATAGTCCCTATATTACAAATTTTAATAAACCGCACTTAAAAAACTCCAAAATAATGGTGGGCCGCGAAAAAAGGCTTTATGGTAAAAAATTTTATTTAAAACACTTATTCAGCGATTCACATTATGCAAACAAATCTATTGATGTAAGAATTTTCCTTTTTGTAAATTTTTTTTTCGCGATTTTTTTCGCGGTTTTTTTTTAACTAGCTCCCAAACTTTCTTGTATGAAACTGGTACTGTAGTCACTAGAATATAAATTTTAAGAAACCGCACTTAAAAAACTTCAAAATAATGGCGGGACGCGAAAAAAGACTTTATGGTAAAGAATTGAATAAAACACTTAATCAGCGATTTACATTCTGCAAGCAAATATATTAATGCAAAAATTTTCCTTTTTGGATTTTTTTTGTTTTCGATTTTTTTCGCAATTTTTTTTTTTCAACTAGCCACCAAATTTTGTTGTACGAAATGAGTATTATAGTCCTTTGATTATAAATTAAAAAAAACCGCACTTACAAAATTCCAAAATAATGGCGGATCGCGAAAGAAGACTATGGTACTAGAATTTTTTTTTGCAACTAGCCACCAAAACTTGGTATCAAATATGGATACCATAGGCCTCGGATTATGAACTAAAAAATGCTTTTAGTAATTTGTAAACCTCATACAAATACATACTTCGACAAAAACGGCATGTAATGAAAAACAAATGGGTGTTTCATTACTATGTAAACATTAGGTAAAAGTAATGAAAAAAAGGTTCATTTTAATTTTCAAAACAAATGAAAATTAAAAAAAATATTCATTACCATTTTTTAACGCAATGGTAATGAAAAAAAAAACATTACCATTTCTTCAAAAAATGGTAATGATAAAAAAGCTCCATTACCATTACATCAAGTAATGGTAATGAAAATGTAATGGTAATGATTTTAGCCCATCTCTGAACAGTAGGTGAAAGCTCCTAGGGCAAGCCTAATAGATAAAATTGTTCAGATAATAAAGAGTTTTTTTAAATCAATTTCTTAAAAAAACTCGAGCACCCAAAGCGTTTTCTAAAACGCAAAAAATTTTTAATTTTTGTAAAACAAATTTTTCTTGAAAAAATGGTGGGAAATGTTTTTTACTGATGTTTGTATAAAATTTAAAAAAGCTCACTAATTTGGAGTGACATATTACTTTTTTTAAATTAAAAAAAAATGACTTATATAAAACTTCAATGTATTTAGTGCGGGAACATTTTTAACAACGCAAACAATTAAATCCTAATTTTTAATATTTTTCTATGTTCTACTTGATTTTGTCTTGGAAGAATTGGTATTTACAAAAAGTTCACACAGGAAAAAGATTGGCTGGAATTCGATCAAAACCATTCAAATTAATTTGCTAGGAATTGATTTTATTTAGAGTTACCTATAATTGAGTACTAAACCAAAAATATTTCATTAGGTATTACAAATAGGGAAAATGAATTAAAAGGAAATCCTGTTATCCAATTATTGATATTTCCAACAAACTCTAAAATTAAAATTCGTTTAGTAATTGTGTAGAGTGGATGCAAACATGTATTTAGTGGATGTACTTGAAAATTTGTGGTACTTATTACATTTATGAAAAAATTATCAATATTCGAAAATTGTAACTGCAAATACGGGTATCCTAATTAAATATGCCCTTAAGTTAGAGCTTCATTAGACCAACCCAATTGTGAATTGTATTGACAACAGACGCAACTAATAATTGGTATTGGTAAATTAATTTTTACTGTATTTCACAGAGAAAACAGATTCATGCTTACAACCGAATTTGTTACCAATCGAATTGTTTGATTACCGTGACCGAATTATTTAGTTGTGGCAACTGAATATCAATAGAGTAAGTAGTCATTTGATAATGTCAACATAATTTCTATTGCCTCAACAATATTTCGGTAGTCACAACTTAAAAATATTCGATTGACAATAAATTCGTTGTAAGCACGAATCTGTTTTCTGGGTGTTGTTTTCCTAAAAAAACATATGAATTCAAATTCATTTATTAAAATAAATATTCACATGTTTAAAAAGCAAATATGACAAAGAAAATTAAAAGTAGCTGTGATGCAATAGATAAGAGTCTGAACAATGAATCTTAATGGCCGGGTTCAATATCAGAAAATTAAAAAATTTGATTGGCAAGAAATTCGGTAGCCACAACTGGGATGGTTTTCTGGGTGTTATATCCCTAATAAAATAAATAAAAAATATTAAAATCAATTAGCATATTAATAAACTTTAATACTTTTATTAAGAGTAAATTTATGGCCTCATTTCTCAAAACACTACACCTCACTTCACCTAAATTTTGAAATTTTTGTGGTTTTGAAAACATGGCGATGAAGGCGGTGAAAAAGTATGAAAAAGTAAATTTTATAAATCACCAGAGCGTTATTGGATCACTTGAAATGTCAAATCTATCACTTGCATTATTTAGCTGTTGTATGAAAAATAATTCATTAACATGCACACAGTTTTTAAAAAAAATCACTACAAACAAATTTATTAATGATAATTATAATTAAAAAAGTAAGAATATCTTTTTCTGAGAATAAAAAAAAAATTATAACTCCAATTTATTTTTTATTATTTTTTTTTTACAAACTACACAAATAGACTTCAGCTAATTACAATTTAATTGTAATTAATTAAAATATCTTTCACTTTAAAATAAATCTAAACTAAGTTTTTATTTTCTTATCTTGTTTTCTTTTTTATTTTTAAGGGATGCCAACTCTTAATTATATTTATATCTAGAAAAATTGGCTAAACTTTTTACATATCTTTATTAAGTTGGCAAATCTTAAATATAAATATTTGACAATTCAAGTGGTAATATAAAAATCAATCACGAACACGTAGGGATTCATAAAATAACATTTTTCAATCTCTCATTTGAACCACCTAAATGAAGTGTCCGTAATGTGATGAGCACAGATGATTTACAAAATTAGGACATTAACTTTGTAGAAAAGAAAAAAAAACAAAAATTGATCGAAAAACAGGTTACCAACTTGACGAGGAAATAGGAATATCGATTATAGTACATGGAACTTAAGGAGCATAAACGGAAAAGAAGCTGAACTCGTAGACGAAATTAAGAAAAATAATGCTAAAAACCTTGCCATAATTGAAACGAAGAAAAAGGGACAAGGTTGTGAAATTATAAAAGACGGTTTTGTTCTGATATACTCTGGAGTACACTCATAGAAAAAAGTTTGTAGAAAAGTTAGTAAAACTGTTGGTACTTCAACTTAACAAATTTTTAACTAATTTTTAGTTAAAATTTAATTTTTAGTAAATTTTCTTGCTAAATCCACATTACTAACTTACAAATTTTTTTGCTATTTTTTTTGCTGAATTTAGTTACTAATTTTTAACAATAAATTTGATAACTATACAGTATTTTGCTGAATTTTAGCTGCTAATTTTTAACAGAAGATTTGCTAATTTTACACATTTTTTGTAAACTAAACCACCAATTTTGGAGCGCTTATAAACAGAATGTTAAATGACTCATAAAAATTACTGCATATTTTTAACTCGCCAATGCTAAATTGAAATGGTTGAAAATTTGTCCTACTCATAAAATATCTAAATTATTAAAATTTATGAGAAAAGTTTCTATTTATCGTAATACATTAATTTTCAAAGATCAAGGTTTATTTTGAACGAACCATTTTAATATGAAAATTGTGATTAAAAGTATCTCTGGGGAGCAAGTGGAGTTTACGGGGATGACCCTAATTTTTTCCCCTTATATTGTAATTTTAAAGCTTATTTAAAGAATACGATATTTTTAATCGGCCACACCTTCTTTCCTGTGGGTGGAGCTTTAGAGCTTAAAATGGAAACTCAAATAAATTCGGAAGTACATATCCGATCAGCAAACAATGAAAATCAAAAGAAGGGTCTCTGCAATACATTTTGTTATGGTTAACATATTATTGTCTCTAAATATTACCACTTTTACTAAAAATCATTCTTGGGAAATTTTCATTGGCATTGAAATATAATTGGCATTACTTTATCTCAATGTCAATGCCAACAAATTTCATCACCATTCAATGCCAATCAAATTTTTTTCAATTTGCATTGATGAAAACAATGGTAATGAAATGTACACATAATTGAAGAAAAAGCATTGTAATATAAAAACGAGTAAAAAGGTTAAAGTCGGGCATGCCGACTATACAATACCCTACACCAGTCTGGGTAAAAGCCAACTAATGTTTGGATCCGAAATTCGAATGGGTTAAAATGGGGCTCGTGTCAAAATTTTCTATAATGTGAGTCAGCGCACCAAATTTCATTAAAATATCTTAATATTTGCGACCTGCAGTTTGTAACAAAGCCAATTTTGGGGGTACCCATATAAATGGGCACTAGTTCTAAACATGCACCGATGTTCAGCAAAATCAATAGGCTTCGTCCTTGGGCCAACATAGGTCTATGTACCAAATTTAATACTTTAATTATTTAAAATAAAATTGCATATTATTGAGTCTTGAATTTCGAAATGAGCGCAGCTCCTATTTTACAAAATTTTGTATTTAATTGTAACGAACATTTTCTCCATTAAATATTACTTTAAATAATTTTTTGTTTTTATTATTACGGATAACATAAACCCATTATAATTTGAGAAAAAAATTGCAACAAAAAGTCATGTGGTTTAAGAGATATTGAGTTTCACATAGTCAGTTCAGATTTTCACCGCGTATTTTTCAAAAAGTCTAATTTTGTAGTCCGCGAAATTTATAAAATTGTAACTTTATTTCGTTTAAAACAAATTGCTAAAATTTAAATTTAAACTCTTAAAAATACAGCTTTAATTGACGAGAAAAAGAATAACATTTTAATTTATAACGGTTTTCCGCGTTCTTTTCCCGGAAAGGTCACGAAATTGTATTATTTTATTCTAGTGAGAAATTCAGTCGAATTTTAATAAATAAAAAAAAAATTTGGATTGGATTTTTTTCCGTAAAAATTTCTAAAGAACAATAAATTAAGCCATGTTATTGAACATAGTTCAACAAAATAAGAAAAATTTGATGCATCGGGATTGCGACATACATTGGCGGACTTAGGCAAAGCCCACCCTAGACTGCTTTTTGCCCACCACAGAATTTAAAAAATTCTTACTTAAGAAATATTTAAGAAACCAATCAGTTCATCTTACTTCTGATTATAAAACTGGCCCTAAGAGTTTTTTTTTAAGAAAAATTATTAACATCTCAGAGTTATATGCCATTCACATGAACGAGATTACTAATATCCTTGTTTCTGATTCTTTATTCTGTTACCATAAATTGTCAAAAAATTGCCTTATGTGATAATAGAATAAAGAACAAAAAGAGGAGATTTAGTTTTCTTCTTCATGTGAATGGCTTATTATTCAATGATCATCTGCAGCCATTTTATAGAAAAATGGAAATTCTTTTTATATGATGAGATAAATGTCTAAGATTTGATAATTTTTTAAGGGAGTAATTACTAATTAGTTAATGTCTATCAAGGAAGTTTCTTCACACTAACACTACTATTTTTATGAAATTTCAATACGTTGAAGAGGAAAAAGTTCTGAGATGTTACAGTTTTTGACCAACCCGGTTATTTAAGTGGTTAGAATAGGTTCGAAATTGGACGCAAACTATGGGATAGTTTGATCTTAGATTTCTTTTCTCTATCAAATATCTAAATTTCATACTAATCTGAGAATACAGCTTGGAATACCTTTACTGTAAGAGGGTTTCTTCAAAAAAATAGATGCACTTTTCAGAGTTTTCAATAAAAACATTATTGAATAATGAAAATTTTATAATTTTTAAAACTTTTTTTTTCGTTTTTGTATGAAAAAATTGCAAAATCTTTCATTACCAAATAAGTGGTTATATAATAGAAATTCATAGCTCCGCACAACTTATTTTTTGGCGTTTAAACTCATTATTTTTATTTGGCGTGGTCGTTTTTATAAGCAGTCACGCTTACCAGCTCGCTTACGAAAAAATGAGAAATAAGTAGTTATGAGATTTTGAATAATAAGTGGTTACACACATACTTACAAAAAGTTAAATTATAAGTGGTTACTTGATTCTTAAAAATAAGGAGTTAAGCAAATACTATTAGCTTAGGGAAATACATTCAGAAAAATTTAAGTTTTCTCCAGTGTGTAATTTTAGGACTCGTCATAAAAATTTAAATATAAAACATATTTACATATAATAAATAAAAATGTATAAAATTTAACCGTGTAAAAAGTACTTATTTAAACTATTACGAGTAAGACATTATTTTATATTAAGAAACAATGAATACAATAGGCCGTTATTAGGTAGTCATTATTTTATATTATAAAATAAGGCAAAAGGTAATGATATATCATTTTTGGTAATGCAGATAGTAATGAGGTGTCATTACCAATATTTTGCTGGGTAATGTCGCACGTGTTTTTTAAGACTAATATTCTGAGAATGGGTAAATAGCCGAAGTTAAATGGGTCCCTTGTCCACCCCAGAAAAATAGTCTAGGTACGATATGGCGACATATCATCTCTAATAGACTTTGGGACGCAGATCACGAATATGGCCCTAGAATTTTAAAGTAAGCTATAGTTTAAGAAATATTTGCAAAAATGTTTTTCTGGAAAAGTTCAGTTTTGCAATAAACTTTTTGCAAAAAAATACAAAATTAAAAGTAACAACGCTATTTTTTGCAGCATTTTAATAAGATGCAATATGCCCTTTAATTTGATATACATATATATTACGCGTCTTGACAGCTGCGATACTATTCCCTAGAAATGCATTTAAAATTTAAATTTCTCTTTTTTCACGATTTCGTTAATAAATAATCTGCGATGGAAGGAATATCTAATATTTGAATTTGTACCTTTAGCGAACATCTCATGTTACTTAATTTATCAAAAAAATTTCGCATTTGCTCCTTTAAATTTAAGTTAAAGTTGACTAAACCTGAAATAGACTGACTCTTTTAATACCCAAAAATTAAGTAGTCTGTGACAAATCTTAACATATAAAACCCAGATAAAACCATTCAGAAATATAAAACATATATTTTCTAATCAATTTCAACAAAGTTTTAGATAACTAATTTGCAAATTTCGAAAAATATCGATTTTAAAATATGCATACTTCCCGAGTAAAAAAGTTTATATAAAATTATATATAAATGGATATATTTGGAATCTGTAACTGGATATAATTTCATCCGAAATATGGTTATATTAAATTGTATCAAATCGGATATAATTATATTTACAAGGATACAAAGTTATATCAAATTATCAACTTATATCCGAGTTTTGTCCCGATCAAATTGGATATAAGTTAATACAATACGATATGATTAAATTTAAATGATAAAAAAAAATTTGTATTCGAGGTCAGCAAGATTTCACGTTCTGCACACTAGCAGCCGCAGGCTACTGTCGATAATTTGCGACTTTCATGCAAATGTATGTTTGTAGTCATTAATTCAAAAATGATTTTGACCGAATACCATTTATATTGGATTTAATTTTTAACTAAACACTCTCGAGTAATAAATATGATTTTTATAAATCGATAAATGTAAAGTGCATTTTTTGATTTTAAGCATTTATTTTTCGATCTTCAGTGCATATTTTTTGGGTTTTATTGCATATTTCCATTTAAGTGCATATTTTGCATTTTTACTGCATATTTTAAGCGTATATTTTCCATTTTTAAGTGCATGAAAGTCGCTGCCCTGATAACACAGTACAACAGCCAATCTGGGGGGTGAGAAATTCCAAGTCAGGGTGATGGTACTAGGTCAGTATAGTAAAACCCTCAAAGGGTTTGGCGTTCGTATGTGTCATTTTTATTTTTTATGACCTTTTAAATTTTTTCCTTATCTTGATGTTTTTTCGCTTAGTTGTAACATTTTGGCAAAAACGTAGTTTAACATAACTCGAGAACCACTTGTCCGATTTTGATGAAACAAATTTAGAATTGCAATTTCTTTAATCCGTTCATATAACGATTTTCTTTATAATCAACAGTTTTGCCGGTAAAAATAAATTTGTGGAGAAAAACAATATTTTTTTGCCTAAAAATTAAAATTTTTTTTTTTTTTAAATTCATAAAAAATCCAAAACGGAAAAAAGGATCAAGTGTTATTAATTTCATGTAAAGTCACATAACCTATAAACAAAATTTAACGCGTTCTACTTTTATTTACAATTAAGTGAAGGTATCCCATTTTGACAAGAATAATGATAATTATACGATTTTCTTATCCTTTTTGCGGCTCCTTTATTCGCACATGCATAGCAATTCAATGGATTGTGACCTTCGCCAGGATTAGTCCAAGTCATTGGGATACCGAATGGCATACTTTCACGTCTTCTATTTTTCCAATCCATTAGACAGTTGTAGCAGCTTTTACACACTATATTTGCTACCCAATTTTCGTTCACTATAACATTTTGGTTGAAGTACATCTCGTATGTTTGAACAAAATCAGTACTGAAATTTCCCCATTTTTTATGTGTTGAGACATATTGACCACAGCAGTAGCAAAAGCTATTTATATCTGGCTTGCACAGTTCCATATTCTGTTCTCTTTTGTTCACTTTTAAAAAACTGGAGAAAAATCACTTTTACTGTTCGCGTTCGTCGGCACTTGTTGAATGACAAAAATCACAGAACCAGTGTGAGAAAGAGAAGAAGTATAATGACAATGCATGTTTTATGTGAACATTAAAGAACCAGTTTGCCACATCAATATTTCTCTTTTAGTACAGTAGAAAAATATGAGAGAGTTCGGCTTGTGAGTGTCAATGTTTTCTCCAAATAATGTTGTGCATATCTGGAGCAAATTTTTGAAATTCATACATTTACCTAATTGTGAATAAATGAGAAACGCGTGCATCGATTTTCATGATCTATGCCTTTTTTTGCTCATGAGTTATGTGACTTTACGCGAAAGTAATTAGTTTTGGCACTTTTTTCCATTTTGGATTTTTTATGAATTTTTAAAAAAAAATATTTAAATTTTTAGGCAAAAAATACTTTTTTCCCTTCATACATTAATTTTTAACTTCGAAAGTGTTGCATATATTTGTTTCATCAAAATCAGACAAAATGTTACAACTAAGCGAAAAAACATCAAGATAAGGAAAAAATTTAAAAGGTCATAATGACACATACGAACGCCAAACCCTTTGAGGGTTTTACTATACTGACCTAGTACCATAACCCTGACTTGGAATTTCTCACCCCCCAGACAATAATCCCAAAAATGTTCCATAGTGTAATAAGTAACTATTAAAGACGTTATTGTATAAATCCGTTAGTGTTGAATTCTTTAATCCTAGAAGTCCATTGTAAGTCGATTCGACTAACATCAACGGTGCTTTACAAATAGCGTGAAAAGCGTGCTTTGCAATAGGGTTAAAGATTAGCCCCCGTATTCAAAATGAAAAAGCATATGCTAACTAACCAGCTGCCAGCTTTCCCTTATGGGAATATGTGTGCAAAAAAGTTAGCAGCAAGTTAGTTAGCATACACTTTGTCATTTTTAATACGGGTGTAGATCATTTTTTCTCAAATATGGGAATTTTCTTTGGACTTAGAAAATTTTTTAAATACATATATTGTTTTTTTTTTATTTTAAATAAAATTTTAATGATTAGCCCGGCAATGCACTTCTTTTTTGTTGGAGGCTCCTAATTCCCGATTTATGGAGCTGAAAATGATCTATAACAATATTCAATAGCTTATTTCTCCACTCAAAACTTATCGGACCAGAACAAAATATATATGGCGTTGGAAAGGTACTTGAAATACCTTACCAATGGTATGCAACATGCCTAAACTTATTAACCCATTACGAGCCGGGTCATGATTTTAAATGTTAATTTTATTAAATTGGAGTTTTTAAATTAAAAAAAAAACTTAAAAATAAAAAAAGCTAAGAAAATATTAATTTAATGAAAAAATTAAATAAAATATATAAAAAATTTTTTTCATGCAATGAGTTTCGAACTTGTGTCTGAGATTAACTAATATATTGTAATATATAAAATACAATCAAAAATATTCTTCGTATGTATTTATATATAAAATTTTTAATGGTTTTATCAATTATATATTCCTATATAAATAATTTGCAATAACGCAAATACTGATATATGATTCAATATGATTACATATGAGAAAATGTTTAAACATTTTTCTAATACAATATTTTCGCATACAATATTTTATATTATCATATATTTTAATATCAAAAAATATATGTTATATATACTCTTTTTTACTCGGGTTTATTTCCTTTTGGCATAGTAAATACATATAAAATTAATTTGAATTAAAAAAGATATTTATAAAATTTATATTTCAGATTGTATTTTCTGCAAATGTTGATGCAAAACTTGCAAGTGTTTTGATAAAATAAGTTTAGTGGAATATGAATTTACAAATTCGATTAAGGGATTTTAGTAAATTTGCAAAATAGGAAAATAAGTGAAGTTTTCAATTTAATTGTAATTATATCCTAGACCCTTTACCTAATCAAAATAAGTTGATATGGTTCTAAAAGCACAAAGTATATATTTTTAAACCATATTAAAAATTATCCGTGGTTTAGTTAGGTACACACAGAAAGCAGATTCGTAGTTCCAACCGAATTTTTCGCCAACCGAATTTTTGTAGTTCTACGTACGATCACTTTTATTCGCTTATAATACCATTGTAACTACCGAAACTTATTTACAATTTTTGAATTTTTGTTGTGTTAATAGATTACTTTAATCTTTGTGGATTATAAATTCTGTAAATAGAAAAACACGTTCCACAAAATTTATTTAAAAATTAAAATTTTCTTTTGTCGCTAACTGGGATCGAACTGCCGAACCTCCGCTTGTCAGCCCATTGCTTTCCCTCTAAGCTAAGCTCTATTTAAGTTTTTTTATTCAAATTTCAAATTTGAATTTCTTCAGGTTTGAATATTTTGTCTATAAATAAAATTATATCAACAACAGAAAATCAGTTGTGTCTTTTAATTTGAATAAAAAAATTTTTTTTTTTTTAATTTATATCGCGAACCGGGATTGAACCGGCGACCTTCCGTTTGTCAGCCCATTGCTATTCCTCTAGGCTAAACTCGATATACATTTTTTTTTGTCAAATTTCAAATTTGAATTTCTTCAGGTGGAAAATTTGAATACTTTGTTTTTGAATAAAATTATATTTACAACAGAAAATCAATTGTGTCTTTTAATTTGAATCAATAAAAAAATTATTAAAAAAAAAAAAGTAATGCCTTGGTTGAGGTTTGAACTCAAATCTCTAAGGCTATAAGGCTGTGTCTCTACCTCCTACGCCACAGATACTTACGTTTAGTTGTTGTCTAACTTAGAATTTAAACACGCATATGTATGAAAAGAAAAAATATGATAGATTCCAAAATTTTATTATGATAAATAAAATTTCTGTTCCTTGTCTCAATATATTATTACAATTACCAAAATAATGGAAATTAATGGTTAAAGCTACTAAAGTTGAAAAAAAAAAATTAAATTGATTGGAAAAACTAATATTTTGGATAGAGTGATCGTTTTTATTGAAACACTACTGATACTAGAATTTTGCAGCCGATATTTTATTCAAATGGCTAAATCTTCGATAAATTGGTGGTTGTTGGTATTGAAGTTAATGTGGAAGTTGGTATATTTTCAATATTGGTTAGAAAAGCCAATATTTTGGATAATGTGACAGTGTTTTGGTTCATCATATATATTTTCTGTTCACAAATAAATATAACTTTCCTGATGATCAATTTTAAATAACTGCAATTAAAATTATTGAATGAGGAAAATATTTCGTTGGTTCCGATAGAATTCCAACCAATTTATTTTCTGTGTGTATATAAATAAATAAGATATTTAAAAGAAAAAATTGTCTTTTTTCTAAAAGTTAAATTTGCGAGTATTTCAAAAAGTAGAGCTAATATTAAAATTTGGTGTTCACATTCGTGATATTCATCCTAAAATATATCAGAATTTATATGTCGCATGCTCGATGCATTTTTAGATATGTACTGTGTTATGTAAAAAATTTTAAAATATAAGATCTTATGGAATTCACAGTTCATACTATTTTAAGTAGTAAATTAGCATTTATCGTAAATTTGACAACTTGCTGTGTGGTAAACTTCCAAAATGACCATCACATTTTACAACGTGCTAACGTTAGCACTTAAACTGGGAATTCCTTCAGTGTGAAAATTTTTAAGAAAAATCTATGAGGGATATTAGATTTATTTTAAAAAATTGATATTTGAATGGCAGAAACTTACAAAATAATACGCTTATATATTGGTTAGACTGGAAGCGAATACGTTGTAGGAAGTTTGAATATAAAAATTGTGGTATTCCTCCTCGAAAGACGAATTAATTCAAACAAACTCCAGAATAGAATAAGGATAATAAAGACTTCAGCAAATATGAACCCAATTTGTAAAAATTGCGATGAAAACAGATTTTTGGATTAATTTAAGCAATTAGTTGGTAATTATATTTAATTGATATAAAATTGGGCTCATCTGAGCTTTAAAAAAATGTTAAAATCAAAGCTAATAACATGTGTTTGATAAAAATCACAAATGTTACAAAAGTGAACACTTTTATAGCTATTATTTTAAATTGTCTTTTTTTTGCATTCCCTCGGAGAAATAATTTTATTGCACTCAATATTAATCAAATTTATTCAATTACATAGAGAGTATTTTGGTGGACGAGTTTTAATGAAATTTTTCAGTAAACTAATGAAGTTTTCTTCACAAAGTAAAGGAAAAACTTTTTAAATTTGATGAAAAAGCTCCATGTATTTTATGAACATAGTTTTAATGAAACTTTTTGATTGAGTGTATGAAACTTTTAGTAAATAAAATTAAATTATTCACAACATTTTATGAAAAATTTCAATAATTCAACGGAAAGCTTCAATGGACGAGTTTCAGTGAATTTTCATTGGTTTTATGCAAAAATTCATTAATATCATGCAGATAATTCTCTCAGTGAAGATTAAGTTTTATAATAGTATTCTCGTTTCCTTATATATTCAGATATTGTTTATACGGTATAACATATGAATGCACAGGATCATATTTAAATGAATTAACTTGTCTATAAATTTATAAAAATGTCAATAAGATAACCCGAGTAAAAACTTTTGTGTATAATAATATATTATTTTATATACACAAATAAATACACCTATATAACCGGACATAATAATATGTACCATATATAATTTTTTCTTTCTCAAAAAATTGTAATATGATGTCATATTTAGTTGCATTATCACATATCGATCAATATGTAACTACAGCTGTGTTTTCGACTTAACTATATCCGTTAACTCATAAAAAATCTCAAAGTGCATAAAACCCCTTTGAGACAAAAACTAACACATTACTTTTCCTATGCACGTTAACTTTCAACACGGATAATTACACTATGCGACAGTCAAAATCAGGATGGGATGAAACTAACGGGAAATGTTATATCGGTCAAAAACAAGTTATACGTGTCCCGGCGTTTCGCTGGGTCATCCCTAGGAATCGAGATATATCTTTTTTTTGACATAACTCGAGAACCACTAGTCCAATTTTGCTCAAACAATTTTAAAAAAATTAAAAATTACAATTCCTTTAATCTGTTCATATAACGTTTTTCTACACTCAAAAAAAAAAGTCAGTAAAGTCAGCCAAAAATGTTGCTGTGTCAGCAAATTTTTAGTCAGGAGCGTGCTTGCAAAAAAGTTGGTAATTTCAGCAAAAGGTTTGCTGAAAATCAGCGAGCTGATTTTTACCAAAAAAATAGTAATCTTCAGCAAAAGTTTTGCTAACTCTTAGTCGACTGCAAATGAAAAAAAAATCCTTGCTAAAATCACTAAACTTTTTGCTGAATATTAGTAGACTGAAAAAAACTCAAAAAAATTTGTAGCGAAATTTTACTTTAGTTAATTTATTTGCTGAAAATTTAAATTTAGAATATGTGTAGAGTTGTTTTTCTTTTTTTGTCATTTCCGTTTCCAGACAAGCTGCGACGCTATGACTGCGGTTATCAGCACAATTTTTGTAGCAAAATAAATTATTAGAACATTAGTTCAAAATTAGTTTAGTGCTAAAAGAATATAACAAAAATTTTTGCTGAAAACGGAATTTCAGCAAAAAAATTGCTGAGAACTAGTACACTTGATATACAAGACGTTTTACTAATTTTTCTACTAACTTATTTTTTTGAGTGTATATACTCAACAGTTTTGCCGGTAAAAATAAATGTTTGTTACCGCTACCATAAAAATCAATAACCTTTTGTTTATTACTTTTTTTTAATATTTAAAACTGTTGAGTATATAGAAAAACGTTATATGAACAGATTAAAGGAATTGTAATTTTTAATGATTTTAAAATTGTTTGAGCAAAATCGGATTAGTGGTTCTCGAGTTATGTCAAAAAAAAGACCACCAAAGGTCAAATCGATATATCTCGATTCCTAGGGTTGACCCAGCGAAACGCCGGGACACGTATAACTTCTTTTTTACCGATATAACTTTCCCCGGTAGTTTGAACCCTTCCCGATCACTGACCCCTACCATTTGTCTCACAGTGTTATCAACGTTGAAAATTCAACGTTTATACATTTTCACATCTAACGTAACTATTCGCGTTACTTCCTAGGAACTTTTGCTGACGTACGTTCGATTATAACGGAAAATTTGTAACCATAACCTGTTTAAAAAATTTTTATACTACAATCGGTTTAACGTAGATTTTCTTTAAAGACTTAACGTTGATAGGCATGAGACAAAATACAGCTTATATATTACATTTGCAATTAAATACGATTAATTCTATTACATATGATGTTACATATATTCATATTTAGTACATAATCCAAAATAATATATATTTTTATATGTCATATTTTCGAAAAATATGCTTAAATTTTGAATGAAATTATACATTACCGCTTTTATAGTCACGCTAGAAAATTTGTCAATGATTTTTTTGATATAATTCTGTATTACATCAAACACTATACAAATTTTCTGTCACATTTTGTATATAATTCTATCTAGGGACTTTTGGCAAAACAGGTTAAGTCGACTTAAGAACAGTTTCCAAGCTTTTGTCGACAAAATAACTTTTGAATTCGCATATTTCTATGTGTTCCTCATATTTTCTACATCTTATACACTAAAATATGTGAACTTGAGTTTTTTCGAAATTTTATTAATTACCATTTGACAAAAGAACTCATTTCACTCATTTACTATAGTGTATTTTCCGTTGACAATTTTAAAAAGAAATAAATAAATTGTAACATTTATTTTATGTATTTGTGCAATCAGCGTTGTAAGGATAAGCGAATTCTTAAATCATTTTGACGAAATTATTTTTCCTTAAGGTCCTAAATTTCTTTGAAACTTAAAACTTTCTTTTCTAAAACAACATAAGCCGAAATGAGTTACAAAATCTTAAATAATAGATTATAATTTTTTTTTAATTTTCTTTAGGCAAAGCAACTTATTTTTTTGCAGGTAATTTTTCCAGAGACTATTGAAAATAAAATTTGGGAATAAATTCTCTATATTTTTTTTAAAACTCAAGTTTTTAAACTTTGTTAGAAATTTATACAAACAGCTTAAAGCAAAACTGAAAGTGTTTGGGCTTTCCTGCAAAATGTTCTTTTGTCAAAATCCTGAAAAGTTAAATATTTTTCATGAAGTTCAAAAAGAATAAAAAATCATGAGCTTTTCACAAGTGACTGTGGTCTAACAAAAAATCGTACTCTCAGTTAATTATTTTTGCAAATATTTAGAATTTCAATGAAATTTGTGGTGCCTAAATCATATAGATGATTTTATAAATAATGCTATATAGTTATATAATTAAATAAATCATGAAATATTGTAAATATGAAACTATGTCAAGTTATATATAGGTTCGAATTCTTCAATGTATAATCATATCTAATACAAATTATGAAATATTTCTTATATTGCTCCAGATATGGTTTTATATTATTATGTATAGTGTGTACTAAATTATATAAAAACTTATACATAATTATATCTTTCATATGTTACTTTATGTACTAATATATGTATATCCCATAAGATTGTGTGTAGGCCAATATATAGTAGTATAAAATCACATATTTCTCCATATAAAAACCTTTGAAGAAAAAATCTAATATATGATTATATAAAAGTATATATATTTCAACTTAAAATCAAATGAGGCCATATGTAACTATAGGTTTCTATATGCAATTATATAAAATAATATATGATTATATCAAAACATTTTTACTGGAGTTAATCCATTTTAGGAAAAATTTTATAAGAAATAATAGAGGAAGTAACTGTAAAAGTATTCACTTGTTTTCCAAAGTGTATATAGTAATATATAATTTGATGTAATTATCCAATTTTTGGGATCAAATTGTATCAGATTCGATAATATTCATATCTCGCTTGTTATAACTTCCCTTGTGAAAATGATGTTTACCCTATTTAAAAAAATTAATATGGAGCTTTATATGGTAATATATAACTTAATGTGATCCATATACCATTTCATCCGAAAAATGGCCCGATATAATTGTGTCAGTTGGTTATCACTTTTTATCTAATTGTATCAGTTTAGATCTTAATTGATTAGATTATATATTAAGCAGATGAAATTTTACCTAATTTTTGACCTGATACAATTTTATGGGTTTATGTCGCATGGTATTAGTTTAGATCCAAATAGATACATTACTATAAAAACTTATATAGTTATATCCGTATTTTGACCTGATGCAATTATATCTGCTTTAAAACTTTGATAAAATTATATAAGGCAAATGTCGTATACAAATATATTTTATTTATATAAAATTGTACCAACTACGATCTAAACATATACCATTAGATATAAATCGCTAAAATTATATCAAGTCAAAAATTGGATATAATTTCATCTGAATAATGTATAATATTATTAGTTGAAATCTAAACTAATACAATTAGATGAAAACTGATAAACAACTGATACAATTACATCGGGACATTTTTCGGATGAAACAGTATATTTATACAGATATAACTTAATCGCATTTTATACGGCTATATGTAAATGTTTTTACACGGGTATATAATGATTTTATACAATTATATCGCATCGAGTATTTTTATGTAATTATATCAAAAGATATTTAATTTTATTAAAGTATATTAACCAGATCCACCATTTTCCGGATCGAATCATACATAGGTAATATAATTGTATATCAAAATATATTATTAGATTCGAAAAATAATGAAACTGGTTAATATAATTTTATATAACTAAATATATTTTGATATAAACATATATCAAAATATATTTAGTATGACAATACTCAACAATATATAATTCTATAAAATCATAAATGATAACATAAATAATATTTTTACTCAGGTTTATATTCCAATATTCGTATCAAATGAGATATTCAAAGATATGTGATTACATAGTATCTTTTTTAATTGGGCGTGTACTCACCAATAAAAAATATTGAAAGAATTATGAGCCAATAATCCATTTTGTAAAATTTAATTAATTATTATTTTATATATATTTAATTTTATTAGAGGTAGTTAATTAATATCAAATAGACTATACAAGTTTTTCAAAAAACACTTTTCTTATGGGCCGGTTTGTGAGAATATTATTTAATTATTTTATCAAACACTCTTTTTTCAATTTAAACTAATTGTCGTTTATTTTGTTTTGTTTGCATACGAAGAAGCATGAATGGTTTTGAATATTTTAGTTAAACAAAATTGAATTAAATTTAAAACAGACTTATGCACATTCAAACAAAATTATAATGCTAAAGGTGATTTAAAGTGATAAGTGTTGTGTTTAAATATATATATTTTTTTATGTTTTTGTGTATTTTATAATTAATTAATTTTTATTATGATTTTAAATTTAGCATACAAATTTTAATGGACATTATTTAAATACTTTTGTTTATTTTACTTTTTGTTGTTATTATAATATTAAACTGTATGGTTGGTAAATTTTGTTTTAATATTTATATGGTACATTTAATATGATGATTTATGGTTGTTTGAATTTCAACAATGTCCCCATTTTTTATTTGTTTTGAAATGTTTTGCAAATTTTTTCACTTTCGTTTTTTAGCTGTTATTCCACTGACGCACACACGTACAAAACTATACACAATACATTTATGTTTATGTGACTTTTTATGCATATAATAAGAACCCTTTTAATATAATTATGCTTTTTATTTCATTTTATTAGGCGACGAAAAAAATATGTCCTTTTTTGTGTAAGTATTTAAATAAATGAAAAAGGGGAGAAAAAAGTGTTTCATATGATTATCTCGGTTTAAATAAGTAAGCAATGGTTGGTGGCTTAAGTGGCTTGTTGCGCCAACAACAACATCTGCAGCGGGTAGGAGTTAATGTTGGTAATAATGAAAGTTAGTAGTTATATTAACTCATTTACTTGTGGTAGTCGCGTTTCGTTTCGTTTTTTAATTTTTTTTTTTATTTTTTCTTCTTTGCTAAATTCTACTCATGTTAATAATGCCTTTACATTCATTAAGAGTCACACATACATTTTTTTGTATGCACTCGTAGCTATTATGGCACCTTTTTTAAATCGTTTTATTCACGAGCTTTCAATGGGAGACGTTAAAAGGACGATAAGGATGCTAAGGATGTTTGCCTGTTTTTTTTTCGTTACTACAAAACGCGACCGTTTTATGTCACACTTTTGTTGGAAAATTATGTTTTTATGTTATATTATTTCGCTTTTATTTTATAATCCTTTTGACTGTAAGTGTTTGAAAGCAGTTAAAAGAAAAGTTTCCTTTTTACAAGGATAATGCAAAGTTGATGTATTTAGTCTTGTTATCCTTGTTGAATTATTTACCATAATAATGTCAAAATTTGAGTTAATTTTTTTTTTTGTTAAAAATAATCTAATGTTAAATTTTATAAAAAAAAATATCTAATTGACTTTAATAATTTTTATAAAGATTTAGATTTAAATTTATTATAAATATTTTTTTAAACATTTTCTTTAAAATTTTTTGCAATCAGTTTTGATTTTTTTGTTTAAAATGATTTAAATTTTTTCTTATATCCTGTCTACGTTATTTTTTTATAAGGTTGTTTTCGACCGTAAGTTAACGCACTGACTGAATTCTCAAATAAATCTAGATGCTGTTTCATGTCCTGATTTTGTGCTATTTACATTGTTTTTGTCTGCATACAAATTTTATTTTCATTAGTTTCAAGAGTACCAAATTTTTTGTTCATAGTACGGAAAAATTAAGGAAGCTGTAGTTGGAGAGAGTGACTATATTTTTAACTTCTGGAAAATCTCTTTACTGTGCAGACTGTTAAACAGACAGTTTCCACCCTATTTTGCAGCCACTTTACATGTGTAATGTTGATGATTTATAATGTATGACAGTTTAATGTTGTTTAGTAGAAAAAATTTACATGGAGGAAGGTTTTAGTTTAGTATCATAACATAAAATCTAACATAAAGTAAACTTTTATAATTGGCTACTATATAACAGTTTCTAAAAGTAAAGTAGGTAGTACATTTTATGTAAACTTGGTAGTACATTTTATGAAAATGTTCTACCTTATGTTTAGAAATTGTTATATAGTAGCCAATTATAACAGGTTTAAATTTAAGAAATTAATATAAAAATCCTGTGAATTACCAAGTTCACAAATCATCTTTGCTTAATATATAATCAATAATATTAGTTTTTTTTTATTTATTTAAATCCGACATAATGTTATCGTTACCGAGGACCAAAACATTGGTCAAGTGCTTAGTAGGAAGCAATTCACCGTTTTTGCACCGTTTTATTAAATTACACTGTGAGACAAATTGTAGGGGTCAGTGATCGGGAAGGGTTCAAAACTACTCTTTCAATTCTTTATGTAAATCTGCAAATTCTATTTCTAGTTTTTTGGTATCGTCGTTGTCGCTATCCTCACAAAAGTTCTGCACAGTTTGCTCTAAAATTGCTAATCTTTCAAGTTTTTTTACTTTGTAAGACTCTTCGTAAACTCTATTTTTACTTTTCTTTATATTCGATTTAAGCTGTTTTAACTCGTCAATACATTCATTTATTGATTCCATTTACTTTAATTCTTAAAAAAAAATATATTTAATAAATATGTATGTAAAACAATATTCTAAAAATATAACTTATTTTTGTTTATTTCAATATTTTGTGTGTACCTTGTACTTAATTTGTACCATATGGGTACCGATTATTGGAAAAAATACAACTCTACAATATTTCGTTTAGTTTTAATATTTTGTGTGCACCCTGTGTCAATTTTCACTATATGGGTACCGATTACTCAAAAAAATATAACACTATTATATTTTACATTCATATAACAGCTGATTATTTTTGTGTTGTCATTTTTTTTCTTCAAGTCTTTTTTTCTTTTTCAAGTTCTCCTTTTAAATTAATAATTATATTTTGTATCTAGTGATACAATAATTCCTAAGAAAATTTAATTTTTTTTGTAATAAGTGTGTGTGTTTTTACTTATAGTTTTTTTTTTATTCCTTAAGAAAATAATAAAAAAAATTTTTTTTTATGCATGTGTTTAATTAGATTTTAATTTTTTACATTTCATATATATATTTTTTTTATATATTAATTGTTTTTTTCTTTTTGGTCTTCAACTGCTCAGTTATGGCATCAATCTGTTGCCATAATTCACACGCCTGTTCCCAAGGTGGTGGAATCTCGGCTGTCACTCGCCTCTTCAGATCAGCTAATTTCTTCCTCAGTTTAACTATTTTTCCCGCTCTTCTTCGTTTGGGCTTCTCTGTAGCTGGTTTATTTTTAGTGGACATATAGACCAAATTTGGCAGGATCGCCATGTAATGTTGTGTTTTAAATTTATTTCCCTACCTAGGGTTTTATTAGCCGGCGTTTCAAACGCCACTGGCTTAGATTGCCGGCACTAAAGAGCGCCAAGGCAAAGCACAATTAAGTGCTAAATTAAAAACTAATAGCCAACTGCTCGGCTGAGTTCTGATTTAAAACTTATCTTTATTTACAATTTCGTCCTTCTTATAAACTAAACTAACGGTACTTATAGTCTAGGATTTTATTTACATCTTTATTTTCGTTAAGTTAAATTCAACAGCTGTTATTTGTTTACAAATGAAAAAGGGTTCTTTCGTTAAATATAACATATATTTTATGAACATATGTTCTTAGTGATGTGAGTAGCGTGATCGGTTATAACTCACCACAGAAAGTTATATCGGTAAAAAAGAAGTTATACGTGTCCCGGCGTTTCGCTGGGTCACCTCTAGGAATCGAGATATATCGATTTGATCTTTGGTGGTCTTTTTTTTGACATAACTCGAGAACCACTAGTCCGATTTTGCTCAAACAATTTTAAAAAATTAAAAATTACAATTCCTTTAATCTGTTCATATAACGTTTTTCTATATACTCAACAGTTTTGCCGGTAAAAATAAACTGTTAAGGACTCACCATCGCTAATGAGTGTCCGTGTTAAAACGAATGACCTGTTAAATGAAAAATATATTTCAAAATTGTTGACATTAAATTAATTTTATTGACCCTACTTCATTAATAAATATTTTATGAAACCAACAATGAAAGCTCCGAGATGCCATCCAAGTATTTTTCGAAAAGTCGCAATGAAGATGGAAGTAATTTTTTAGAAACTACTTCTTTCACTGCTTCACTAGTATCCATTAGTGTAGTTTTACTGCTTTTTTAAAAGTTATTCCTAACAACTTCAAAAAGCACTTCTTTCATTGCTTCCAAAGTATCCGTTAGTATATTTTTACAGTTTTTTTTAGAATTACTTCTGAACAACATCCGAAAGATCACTTAAGTATTGCTTCTAAAAAGTAATTGCTCTAAAAGTGATCCTAAAAAGTGATTTTGGTATCATTTGGCATTTCCAAACAGATGGTCGCTGGTTCGATTCCCGGCGGGAGCAATATTTTTTTTATTTTTTTTCCATTTTTTTCTTATTCTATTAATTTTTTTTTTAATATTTATATTTAATTTGTTTAAATTCAATATTAATTTAATTTTTAAAAATATGTATATATATAAAAAAATTGTGAGAATTTGCTTTTTATGCACCTGCAAAAATAGTTCTGAAAACAATATTGAATTGGAGTACACCTTTTACACTTGTTTCAATTTTATAGATTATCGGAAAGGTTAAATATTAAAAGTAAAGTACATCATTATTATTTTCATTTCCAATGGATTGCGCCATTCCAGTATGATCTTAGACTAATTTCAAAGCGCAACAATAATTTCAAGCCCGATCGCGAAATGAAAGTAAAATTCCAGAGGATTTTGCAAAGTTAGCGCGGTTTTTTATTTTATTACCTCTTGAAATATCTGTATGGCGCGAAAGCCCAAAAATGTTGCACATTTTTAGAGTTAGGAGCTCTCTCGCGTTCACGAATAAGTTAAATTTCAACTGTTCTTTTCGGTTCTTTTATTTTATTCGGAATTATCAAACAAACCACTGACATAATATAATCTTATACTGATAGAAAAATCCTGAAAAACTAGCAAAAAAAGGTACTCAAAATTAGTTAAAAGGGGCCCTGCACAGAAAGCTTTTGAAATTAGTAAATTCTTTTTGCTAAATATTAGTAAGATAAAGCCTATATGATACTTGCTAATTTCAGTATTTATAATCCAAAATAGAAAAGAGCACGAATTTCCTTATGTGAGAAATAATGTGTGTGAAGAGAACAACTATATGGAAAAACTATCAAACTGTCAAATTGATGTTGGTAATGCAGTACCCTTCATATGATTTGCATTGATGGTGCAAAAGACTAGAATCTAGAAACTAGCAAGTGTCATATAGGTTTAAGTACAGCAAAAATGCAACTGTTTTAGTAATATTTGAGTTAAATTTCGTTTAATTGAATTGCAAATACACCTTGCTAATATTGGCTAAAAAAATATTGCTGAATACACAGTACAAAACTAAAAATGCATATTCGCAAATTTAACTTTTAGCAAACAGTCAGTTTTTTCGTTAAAATTTATTATTTATTCATATACCTGCCTAAAACACGGATAATTTTTAATATGGTTTAAAAGTATAGACTTTGGGCTTTTAGAACCATACCAACTTATTTTTGTTAGATAAAGGATCTAGGATATAATGGCAATTCAAATGAAAACTTCACTTACTTTCCTATTTTGCAAATCAAGTAAAATCCCTTAATCGGATCTGCAAAGTCTTAACACATGACGTAAATTTATATTCTACTAAATTCTTTTTGTAAAAAAAATCACAACTTTTGCATTAACATTTTCCGAAATTCAATCTGAAACACAAATTTTATCGCCAATTTACAAAAATGTATATTTTTTTTAAAGTCGATTTCATTTAAAATTTTGGGTGGCAGTATGCTCTTGACTTTGGAGCATTCTGATTGGTTAATTTATTTTCAACCAATCAAAATATTTTAAAATATAAATATTTTTGTAGGGTTTTCATACACAAAATGAACAAAACCGTATATTTAACAATAAAACGGACTAAATTTGAAATGCTCTTTTATAGTACTTTTTTGAACATGCATATTTTAAAATCCTTATTTATTAGATATTTGCACTTAAATTAGCTAATCTTTGTTGAAATTGATTAGAAAATATGTGTATTGCATATTTCAATGGTTTTAACTGAGATTTTTAATTTCAACGCCACAGACTTCTTAATTTTTAGGTATTAAAAAAATCAATATTTTTCAGCTCTAGCCAATTTTTACTTAAAATTAAAATATAAAGTGCGAAATTTTTTTAATAAATTAAGTAACATGAGATGTTTAGTAATGGTATAAACTAAAAAATTGGATATTCTTTTAATCACAGATTAATTATTAACGAAACCGTGAAAAAAGAGAAATTTCAAATTTAAATGCATATGTAGTGAATATAATCGCAGTTGTCAAAACGTGCGATATATCAAATTAAAGGGCATATTTCATCCTATTGACATTTTGAAAAGAGTGGCGTTCATAGTTTTAATTTTGCATTTTTTTGCAAAAAGTTTATTACAAAATTGAAATTTTCTGCAAATACGGTTTTGTAAATATTTCTTAAACTATAGCTAACTTTAAAATTCTAAGGCCATATTCGTGATCTACGTTTCAATGTCTATTAGAAATGATGTGTCTCAATCGCGATGCATCAAATTTTTCTTATTTTGTTATACTGTGATATTAATAGAAAAAAGCAGTAAAGAAATTGTTATATATTCAAAAGTTAATTTATGTTTAAACTTAATTGAGTTGAATACAAATAATGAACGCCCCTGCTACAATAAACAGAAACATTTGCTAAAAAATAGTAGGCTGCTTTCTGCAGTGTAGATTTTATTCGCATTAAAAAAGTAAAAAAAAAAAAATAAAACAAAAACAATCATTTTAATTTTTGCATTAAAAAATACAAAAATTGTTTTTTCGGACTTTCTATATTTTCATATATTTAGTTAGAATATTCTTCCACCTCAAGTCCAAATTCTAATATGATATTGTCATATTAGATTTTTATTTGTTGTTTAAAAAAGGGTTGATCATTTTGAAGTAAATATATGAAAATATAGAAAGTCCGAAAAAACAATTTTTGTATTTTTTAATGCAAAAATTAAAATAATTGTTGAAAATAAGCACACCACGGCTAAAATCTCATTCAAATATTTATTTTGTTTTGAGTTTAAAATTAGTTGTTTTTACAAAATGTATTGACAACAGACATACATATAAATAGTACCCAAAGGGTACTTTTATGTAATTGTTGCTTTCAAAAAGGAGTTGATTTATAGCTGGTTTTACCAAATCAGACAGTTCATATACGAAAGTACAAAATTCTCGTCCCGTTGATTTTTTGTACCTTATGTAATGTCTCGGTTTGAGTAAGAAAGTTATCATTTTCTTATTGCGGACAACTAAAGAGTAGAGTGATGTCTACGAAACAATTGTATTGTCTATCATGAAAATGATCAACCCTTTTTGAAACAACAAATAAAAATCTATGACAATATCATATTAGAATTTGGACTTGAGGTGGAAGAATATTCTAACTAAATATATGAGAATAAAACAAAAATTTTAAATTCTCTTTGATGGCTTAGTCGACTAATTTCCAGTAAAATTTTTGCTGATTGTCATTTTCGATGAACTAAAATATAGCTAAAATTTTGTAAATTTAACAGATTTTTTCTTGCTGTTTGTATCTGTTTAGTTAGCAAACAGATTCTGCTGGATTCAGCTGTTTTTTTCAGCAAAAGTTTTTGAACGATTTTATATTAGTGTATGAACCATAGCTGTTAAGTAATGATTAGTAATGATAATAATTATTAATTAAATTTCTTTCTTTTTAAAGGTGAAGTAATGATTAAATTACAATTATATTCAGTTTCGGACGATTACTAATTGATTACACTATGCGACAGTCAAAATCGGGATGGGATCAAACCAACGGGAAATGTTATATCGGTCAAAAACAAGTTATACGTGTCCCGGCGTTTCGCTGGGTCACCCCTAGGAATCGAGATATATCTTTTTTTTGACATAATTCGAGAACCACTAGTCCGATTTTGCTCCTTTTTAAAAAAAATTTTAAAAAAATTAAAAATTACAATTCCTTTAATCTGTTCATATAACGTTTTTCTATATACTCAACAGTTTTGCCGGTAAAAATAAATGTTTGTTACCGCTACCATAAAAATCAATAACCTTTTTTTTATTACTTTTTTTTTAATATTTTAGGCAAAAAATATTTTTTTCTTCATACATTTATTTTTACCGGCAAAACTGTTGAGTAAATAGAAAAACGTTATATGAACAGATTAAAGGAATTGTAATTTTTAATTTTTTTAAAATTATTTGAACAAAATCGGACTAGTGGTTTTCGAGTTATGTCAAAAAAAAGACCACCAAAGGTCAAATCGATATATCTCGATTCCTAGGGGTGACCCAGCGAAACGCCGGGACACGTATAACTTCTTTTTTACCGATATAACTTTCCGCGGTAGTTTGAACCCTTCCCGATCACTGACCCCTACCATTTGTCTCACAGTGTTATGATTCCAAATACTCTAAAAGTAATCAGGATTATTTGTAATTACGACAAAATATAATCAAAAAGAATCATAAATAATAAATAAAACAAACCCAAGCAATTTCTATATTTTTAACATGAAAACTTATCCAAAATGTTTTTTGAAATTTCAAATGACATTTCAGAACATTTCAATCACCCAAAAATTCTACTAAGGCACTTAGAGTTTGCTGATCGGTTTTATTCGAAACCGAAATCGTGGTTTTTCAAGCTTCAAACCCGAAACCGAAAACTGACAAAAATAAGTCGGTTTTTAATAAATAACATAATTAATGAAATTGCATATTATTGAATCTTGAGTTTGGAAAAGGTCTCAGCTTCTATTTCACAAAATTTTGTGCTTAGTTATAATGAACATTTTCTCCATTAAATATTACTTTAAAAAATGTTTATTGCTGATAACATAAACTGAGGCTCATAATTTGTGAAAAAAAATATTGCACCCAAAAGTCAAATGGTTTAAGAGATATTGGGTTTCACATATTCAGTTCATATTTTGACTGGATATTTATTTAAAAAGTCTTATTTCGTAGTCCGCGAAATTGCTAAAATTAAAATTCTTTAAAATACAGCTTAAGTTGCCGAAAAAAAATAACAACTTTTGATTTATAACGGTTTTCAACGTTTCTTTTCTTCTCCCGGAAATGTCTCGAAATGACGTTATTGCCTTTATTTGAATGAGAAATTTAATAGAATTTTAGTAAATATCTTGAACGTGTTAAACTATTTATTTTTTATACATATTTAATTACTTAAAACGATTCTAATTATATCACAAGAAAACCGAAAAATAACCGAAACCGCGGTTTTTATAATTTTGAAAAACCAAAACCGCGGTTTTAAAATTTTTCGGTTTTTAGCAAACTCTAGTAACAACTCCTACAGACGATATATATTTTTTCTGGTTTGTTTTTTATTGGTTGACAAAAAAGTTAAACAATATGTTTCAATGTATTTTAATTGATTCTTCAATTGAAAACAAACTTTACCTATTACTTTTTAAATAAACCTCAATCGGTTATGGAAAATATATTGTGAGTGTATACACACAGAAAATGAATCAGTTGGAAATCGAATATAATTACCAAGATTTTACTACTATAACATAATTTTAAATGCAGTTGTATAATATCAATTGCATAAATAAGGAAATTTATATAATGACCGAAAATTTAAAACTGTAACTAAATGAACAACATTTTGGCTTCAAAAATCAGTGTTCCTAACCAATTAAGACAAAAGCAAAATATTATACGCTAATTCGATTGTAACAATAGCTTTTAAATATCAAAATGTTATACTATACCCATTAAACTAGGAATAATAATGATATTTTAGTTGCATCAACCAAATTAGATCAATTAGTTTTTTTAAATTCTTTAGTTTTAATTTAAAATTATTTGTTGGTTGTATCAATCAATGCTAACAAAAATTACATTAATATTGTTACAAATAATCAGTTATAATATACGAAATAAAAATATATTAAAATATCTTCAATAACGTTAGTGATCACAACTATTGAAAATACTTCAGTTACCGAAAGTCAGTCACCTTAACACCAATTATTCAAAACATTTCCTATTTCGGAAATCACAACCGATATTATCCGTTATTTATAAAATATTTAATTGTCAAAATAAAAATATACCCCTAAATTCATAAATGCTTTGTAAAATTATAGGAGGTTTATTGAACGAATTTTGTATGAAAATGACGTTTTGTAAACCTGCTATAACTTTAAAAAGCATTTATGAATTGAGGGGATAAACTATAAAATAAAAAAAGGAAAATTAATAAACATTTTAAATTTTAATGTTGCTAAAAATAGAAATCATCTAGGATGGACTCAAATAATTGGAAAAAATTGTAAATATAAAAAATGTATATGCAGCCAAAAATATATTTTAAATAAATTAAAGAAAACGATGCTGCATGTGACACATTTATATATATGTCTAAAGGAAAAATATTAACGCATTCAATATAATTTATATGCGTATAAATACAGTTCCAAACATCAACTCAACTTTGCAATTTGGTTTCAGATGTTAAAATGCTTATCTAAAAATATT
This sequence comes from Leucophora obtusa, assembly GCA_949987735.1. Taxonomy (NCBI): domain Eukaryota; kingdom Metazoa; phylum Arthropoda; class Insecta; order Diptera; family Anthomyiidae; genus Leucophora; species Leucophora obtusa. Next base: position 183,432,827 of record OX465295.1, on the reverse strand, counting down.
GCTGTTCCATAATATTTTGGATGAAACAATAAAAAGACGAGTTTTAACACCAAAATCAATAAATTCCGAATAGTAATCGCAGATGCTAAGATTTTTCTTCTAAAATGGGCGATTTCAAAGGACTCTTTCTTGTATTAAATATATCCGCTTACATCTTAATTGTGTGTGCTTTTGTTATTAAAACATAAATATTTAAGATAATATGTATTTACTTATTAATCATAATGTGTATAATTTAAAAAAATGTTAAAAAGATCTATTGGAAACAGTGTTTTATTTATATAAATTGATTCGATTGGAACTACTAACTCAATTCGTTTGGACCTACTGAATTACCATATAAATTCGATTGGAGCTACTTTTTAATGGTTTTTCATTTATTTTACCTCTATAGCTGCAACCGTATAATGTGATGGTTCATGTAACTACCAAAATTCGGTTGACAACAAATTCGGTTGACACAACGAATCTGTTCTCTGTGTGAACACATATTTGTCAAAATCAGCTAAAGAATGCGAAGTACAATTTCCATTTAGACAAGCTGTTGATTCCCTGATGTTCGCTGCAATTGTGTCTTGACCTGATATTTCTTATGCAGTGGGAGAAGTCAGCAAATTTACTGAGAGTCCTAATCACAGTCATGTTTTGGCATTAGAATGTATTTTTCGATATCTTAAAGCAACAATTGACTATTGTATCGTATATAAACTAGAAAACTCGTTTACATTAGAAGGTTACACAGATGCAGATTTTTCTCATGACATCGACACTAGAAGATCTACAACTGGCTACGTTTTTTTGATAAACAATAGCGCAATCACTTGGAGGAGTCATAGACAAAAAACAGTTGCGTTATCGACAACCGAAGCAGAGTGCATGGCGGTGTGCGAATGTGCAATAGAGGCGATTTGGCTTCAACAGTTGTTAGATGATATTGGTAATTATCAAAGTTTGCCAACAGTTTTAAATGTTGACAATCAAGGTGCAATTCGACTTATTGCAAATCCAGAACTACACCATAACACAAAGCACATCGACATCAGACTACAATTCATCAGAGAGCTTCAAAAGAATAAAACTATTGAAATCAGATATGGAAATACTGATTTCCAACATGCCGATATTTTTACAAAGCCTTTAACGTCTCAACGATTCAAGAATAACCTAAACCTTTAAGGAATGTTTGAATTAAACAATGAGTGATAGTGTTAAGAAAATATTGTTTAATTAACAACACTGTATAATTATATCCATATTTGACATTTATCTTTTCCTTATTCTTTGATGACGTGTCATATTCGTATTGGTAATAGCTATTAACGATCAATATATTATTATTGCATATATAATTAAGTTAAGTAATTTTCTAGAATTTTTTTGTAAATATTTTGAAATCTTTTTTTAGATGGGTTTATAGAAGACGTTCGTTGTCACACGAATGAGTGACTACATGCATTTTGCTTTTGTATTGCATGCATTTTGTTATTGTATTTTCGTTCGTGTGAAGCAAAACGTCATCTAGAAACACCACCTTAGACTCAATATTTTTTCAACAGTGGTAAGGATATATGTAACCACATATTTTTTGATTTTTTTGTATGTTGGCGAGTAAGCTGACTTGTGCGCGGCAAGTCAATTATATTTTTAGATTTAACATTTATTTGTTCCACCCATACAACAAGATTTAAATCTTTTAATTTATAGTATGGGTCTGCATATTGTCATAACAAATTTTATACATAATAATTTTAAAATTAATTACAATAGATATATGAACAAAACAAATTTAATTATAAATAAAAATAAAAACATTAAAAAATAGAGAAAAATAGAGAAAACATTAAAAAATAGAGAAAAACAAAATTAACAATTTAACAATAAATAATATAAATATTATAAATAAAATAATATAATATCAAATATAACATGTCGAGATAGCTGAGATGGTAGAGCTATAGACTGGCAATCTGGAGTCCCAGGTTCGAGTCCCGCACGATAAAATTTTATTAAAAAAAATTTTTACAATAAAAAAAATATTTTTTATATAACTTTTTTTTTCATAATCTATTTTTAGAATCATTACACAAGGCAACAAAATCGAAAATATTTTAAAGGCTTTAAAAACCACTATACAATTTTGATGTGTTGTGGTTCCAGTAGTACAAATATGGTCCAAATTTAAAATTCTATGGAGAGGTTTTTTTTAAACAATTTTTTAGTACACCCAGAAAACAGTCTCAGTTGTGGCCACCGAATTTGTTGCCAAACGAATTCGTGCGGTTACGACAACTACTTTTATATTAAATCATATTTTTTGTCGTGAAAGCCAATATTCGGTTGTCTAATACAATACTATGTTCCACATAAATATTATTATTTATGTCCCACAAAAATTTATTGAAATTAAATTTTTTTTTGAATTTTCTGGTATTGAACCCGGCCATTCAAGGTTAATAGTTCTTACCCACTGCGCCACAACTACTTTTAATTTTCATAGCCATATTTACTGTCTATACATATGAGTATTTTATTACTAGCCCAACTCCTCACCCACTACACCAAAAACACTTATTTATTTTAATGTCTAATTTTGAATTTATATGTTTTATTTGGAAAACAAATACGGTATAAAATTGGTTTACCAATACCAATTAATAGTTGTGTGTGTTATCAATACAATCCACAATTCGGTTGGTTCTGCATAAACTCGACTTTAAGGTCATACTTGATTAGGGTACCCGTATTTGTAGTTACCACTTTCGAATATTGGAATTTTTTTAATAAAGATTATAGACGACACCAATTTTCTTGTATATCCACTAAATAGAATTACTAAATTGATACTAATTTTAAAATTGATTGTACATTAGGTTGTCCCGAAAAATTAGTTTTTAGATTTCCCTAACGCAAGACCTCCTAAAATTTGCGTAATTGATCGTAGATAACCAAAATGATTTTAAAAATAAAATGAAACTATATCTTTAGGGTTCTACCGATCTTCAAAGTTTTGAAAAGTAGTTATTTTCATGATTATATTTCGCTATCTTTAATTTAGACACCTAAACTAAATATGCCACGACTATATATAAAAACAACACTTTGTCGGCGACTAGGAATTTGCTAGACACAGTAGAGTTCGTTTATAACGTACACCGTTTATAACAAATTTTTTATAAAAAAAAAAAAAAAATCCGTAAAAATATTTTTTCCGGACCCAAAACATTCACTTTCAAATTACATACCAATTATTACGGTTATAGCGAACTCTTGTTTATTACGAACCAGTTTTTAAATTCCTTTTATAGTTACAGCTTACTCCCTAAAATATAGAAACCCTTGAACATGAAATAAAAAAATTTTAAAATCTGGCAACACTTCAAAATCACCTGTTATATTTATTAATACCAAAATAGGTAAACTGGGTTTTCCCCAAAAAAGAAAACTAAAAAACAAAAACAAAACTAATTTATAATACATAAGTCAGTTGCGATAGTTACAGTATTAAGAGCGGTGCTTGTGATTTTAAAAAAATGAGTTCGAGGCGTAGTGCTGCAACTTGTGAAATATTGGGACCATATAAGGGACTTGATAATCGGCAGCTACCAACTATAAGAGACGTCCCTAAATATATTTTATTTATCAAGTATAACATGAAATTAAAGTATAATGGAAAAGATCCATCAAATTCAGATATATATGCGATTGTTTTTGAAGAGATTGGCAATATTTGGACCAAGGCTTCGATTCCAATCGTAACAAAGGAACGAGTTATTCAGTTACTCAAATCCTATTTCGAAAAGTACCTCCATTTAAAATGATACCCTAAAATTAAACGAAAAATTGGTTTCGAAAACAAACTTAAGTGTTTTTTGGAGTCATCTGAGAAGCTTTTCGACGTTTCTGCTTGCAAATGCACTTCATTTGAATTTTGTTCTTGTTTAAAAACTAAGAAAGTTCCAATCAATGAAAGAAGTTTTTTGTTGGATCAAAGAAATTTCAGAAAAATGGTTATATGTGGAGTTGATAAAAAAGAAACAGCTCGATTAATAAAACGAAAGCAGAGACAAACTGAGCAATCCATAAGGGCAGCAAAAACGGAGCGTTCTACTCAAGAAACCGATTCTATCTCAAAAAATTGTGATGAAGTTTCACTGTGCGAATCTTCCCCAGAAACATATCCGATAACAGAGGCATCTCCCACTAATACACTTTCGACAGACACACCTTCGACTTCAACGACGAATCCGAATACATGCTAAGGTCTGTGATAGATACGGTTTATCGACTCGGTCTGCTGCTGCTGTTGCTTCTGCGGTTTTGACTGACTTCGGCTTAATTTCTACCGAAAAATTAACTCTGGTAATCGATAAAAACAAAAGACACAGAGCTGTATCTAAAGTCCGGAAAGAAAATTCAAAAGGCATTGGAGGTATTGTTATTAAAAGCATTTACTTTGATGGACGAACAGACAAGACTCTGATAAGTGCAAAAATAGGGGATCGTTACCATCGGAAATAAATTTTAGAAGAACACATCTCAATTTTAGCAGAACCTGAATCAATTTATTTGGGTCACACAACGCCAAGTCGTGGCACTGCAAAGGGCATTCTAACTTCAATCACAACTTTATTAGAAGATAAAGGTTGGAATTTAGATGACGTGATTTGCATTGGATGCGACGGAACTGCAACTAATACCGGTTGGAAGGGTGGTGTTATTCAATATTTGGAGGAGTATTTGAAGAGACCGTTACAATGGTGTGTTTGTATGATCCATGCCAATGAGTTACCCCTTCGACATTTATTCTTGACTTTAGATGGTTGCACTTCGGGACCTAGAGAATAAGTCCTTATTGGAAAACAATTAGCTACTTGTGATAATGAAACAATGGTTTCTTTTTGTGCGGTGGCTGGTAATTTGCCTGACTTGCCAAAAAATGTGGTCGATCTACTAAGTACGGATCAAAAATATCTTTATGAGATATGTAAAGCTGTACAAACTGGTTATTGTAGTCCTGAGCTGGCAAACCGTAAACCTGGAAAAATTGCGCACTCGAGATGGCTTACCTCTGCTAATCGTCTACTCAGAGTTTACGTAAGTACCCTTAATCCATAAGAAAATTTGCAACTGCTTGTCAATTACGTTGTTAAAGTATACGCTCCGATTTGGTTCCTAATCAAACAAAAAACGTCTTTTAAAGAAGGAGCCAAACATATTTTTCATCTGATTATGTACTCTCGTTTTTTACCCCAAAGCATGCGATCAGTTGTGGATTCTGTTATCGAAAGAAATGCTTTTTTTGCTCACCCGGAAAATCTACTTATCAGTATGCTGTTTGATGATAGAGACCACATTCGGGAGCTGGCATTGCATAGAATAATCAAAGCTAGAGAAGCTGAAAGTAGCACTAAGCACAGAATATTTAAACCACCAAAAATTAACTTCTCTGCTAGAGATTACACCGAAATTGTAGGGTTACAGCACCGCCGGTTCTTCGGCATATTTCTAATGAGGAACTTCAAATTATGGCAAAAGATAACAGCTTGGAAATTGTTGACTTTCCTTGTCACACACAAGCTGTGGAAAGATGTGTTAAACTGGTAACAGAGGCCTCTCAAAGTGTAACTAACGCTGCTTCTAGAGATGGCCTTATTAGAACCAGGTTGAAATCACGAGCAGAAATGCCAAATTTTGGTCAAAAAAATATGTTTAAATTTTAAGTTTTAGTCATTTATTATAAGTTTTATTTTCTTGTACATTAATTGCAAGTATAAAATATATTAATAAAATAAATTTGTATCTCGTTTTTTTTATTATTTTAAGCATACGGTTTAGGTTTGTAAAAACGTTTTCGATTTTTATTACTTTACCGTAATCTGTGTAAAATTACGCAAATTTTGATACCGCTTGCGAAAGTGTAGCTCGAAAAAACATTTTGTTAAAGGGATTGTTTTTTAGTTCACTTTCCCTTTTTTTAATACCTAGTAAAATATTTTTGGTGTAGTATTCAATTATAGGTAACTCCAAATAAAATAACGTCCTGGCAAGTTCCTTTTAATGGTTTTGATCGAATTCCAACCAATCTTTTTCCTGGGTATAAAATTATAAATTTTTTTAGAAGTTTCTCCACATAATTAATGATAACTCAAAAAGGGTTAGTCTTATTAAAATAAACTTAGAAAAATTGAGATTTACATAACCTTTAATCCGTTTATATATTGCGTTTCAATCGGCTAAGTAGTTTTGGAGTTATAATCAAAAATTTAAGAAAAAAATATATTTTTTACGTGAAAATAGCAAATTGTTTTGTTTTAAAAAAATTATGAAAAATCGAAAACGGCAAAAATTTATCGCCAAGCACATGTAATAGCAATAAAATGAGATATCGATCATAAAAATCTATTGATTCTTTTCGAATTTATTCACACCCAGTGTAGAAACGGTAATAACATATCATTATTTTTTGGACTACCAGTAATGACACCCACTTACCTTCTGCATTATTTTAAAACATATAATAATGAGTTACTGATAATGAATTATTTTTGTCATTATATCAAATAGAAAATAATTTTCTAGATTTTTATTAAATTTTTCGAAATCTATTTTTAGACTCAATATTTTTTAAACACTGGTAAGGATATACATATGTAACCACATATTTTTTGATTTTTTGTATGTTGTCGAGTAAGCTTACTTGTGTGCAGCAGGTCAATTATGTTTATATCTATTAAATATTACATGTCGATATAGCTCAGATGGTAGAGCTATTGACTGGCAATCTGTAGACCCAGGTTCGATTCCCGCACCAGCAAATTTTATTTAAAAAAAAATACAATAAAAAATATTTTTTTTATATAATTTATTTTTTTGAAAATCTATTTTTAGACTCATTATTTTTGTCAGTACTGGTAAGCACATAGGTAACGATATTTTTTTTTGGTTTTCGTGTGCTGGTGTGTAACCATAACTCATTATTTTTCGCGACATCGCCATATAAAGGTAATAAGAAATGTAATAACAAAAGTAACTAGTTACCATTACCAAGTATGTGGTTATATAACCACATATCTGGTAATGATTTTCTACACTGGGCAATTTACAGAATTCCCTCATTTTCACAAAATTTTAGTTTATTGTTTGATATACATAAAATTGAGTAGTTAATGTTCTTCTTTCGATTTATTGAATTTTGAAAACATTTTCCACATGCTAAGTATGTAAAAATTTTCACATCGAAAATTCATTACATAGTAACATTTCTGTATTTTTTGGCAAACCGCTACCTACAATACTGATTCAATTCTTTGGAAAAACATTTGAATTGGATGAGTTTAAATGTACTAAACAGTAGAAAATTTGTATTTTATTATTTAAATTTATTATAAGAAATAAAATAAAAAAATAAATAAATAAGTATTATAAACTACAAACTCTGGAATTTTCTTTTATTCGATTTTCTATTGTTGAATAACGAAGTGTTACTCTGAATACTCCACCAAAAGTCAGCCAACATGTGTGCATCCCAGCGACCCTGGTATCGTTCCTCCATTGTCCGGATATCTTGGTGGAATCGCTCGTCCTGTTCCTCACTCAAGTCTGCCAGATTTTCAGGAAAACGATCTAAGTGACTGTGCACGTAGTGTACTTTGATGCTCATGTTGCATCCAAGATTATGGAAGTGAGTTAACATCTCTTCAACGTGCACAACGTAATCATCACCCTTGTTATTTCCTAAGAAATTATGAATAACCCATACAAACGAATCCCATGCATTCTTCTCAATTTCTGACATTGAATTGCCAAAATCAGTATCTTTCACCAATTTGCGAATTTGTGGGCCGTTAAATATGCCTGCTTTTAGCTTTTCCATACTCAGACTAGGAAACTTCCTTGTAATATACTGGAAACATTCACTATCTTTGTTAAGTGCTTTAACATATTGTTTCATCAGACCAAGTTTAATGTGAAGAGGGGGTACTATGATGCGATCTCGGGGCATTAGAGCCACATTTATAACATTTGGCATACCTGGAACCAGTGTTTCCCTAGAAGGCCATTGCCTTCTCTTCCAATGTTGTGCTTTAGCTCTGCTGTCCCATAAACATAAAAAGCAAGGATATTTTGTAAAGCCACTTTGTTGACCTAAGAGGAAATTTACCGTCTTAAGATCAACACAAATTACCCAGTTATGTTCAGCATACTTTATCTTCTTCATGAAAAATGCAATTACAGAGTATTCTTCCTTTACTTTGGTTGAATGTGCGATTGGCAAAGAGTGAAATTTATTTCCATTATGCAAATGGACACACTTCAAGCTGTGTTTTGAAGAGTCGATAAATAAACGCCATTCATTTGAATCATATCTCTGTAAGCCCATGGCAGTCATCAAACCAGAAATATCTGTGCAGTACACAAAATCATCCTCTTCAACAAAATAATGAAGTAAGCCTTCTTCTCGAGTACGGTAATACGAAACTTTGGTTTCTTTAGTTATGAGATCTGTTTCTTTCATCCGGGGTGCAAGTAATTCCGAAGATCTTTTCGACAATCCAAGGTCTCTAATTATATCATTAAGCTGGTCTTGATTCCATGGTCTCGGCGAGAAATTTTTGTGTGGGATGAACTCGTCATTTTCAGATGTAGATGGTAGTGCTGGATGTGAACTATGTGATTGGTAACACATACTTGATGTTGAGTGTCCTGGTGAAGATGAAAGCACTTGACTACAGCTTGGACCCCGACCTTGACCATATTTAATTTCTGGTGAATGTACAACTGCAAGTGTAAACCCATAAGCAGACCTCGTGGGGTAAGACCATCGCATATGTTTTCTGAAGCCGGTTTTTGTACTTAAACCAAAATAACAATCGGATTCGTGGCTCGCTGTTTCTCTCCATAGCATAGGCTTCTAAATTTTCAAGTATCGTCTGTAAAATTAAAAAAAATTGAAATAACGAATACGAAGAATTCAAAATTTTATTAAGAAATACTTTAAGTATAAAATATTCCTATACTTACTTTACATTAGAAGACCTCATAGATAAATTCAATCGTCATGAAATGCATATAGTACTCGGTGTCCAATGCTGGTTCAAATTGTGCGGATATATATTATAGCAATCCTCATATGACTTTTGCAATGAAGTTAAGAAGCAGTTCCGTTTTTTCTCGGTGATATATTGGCCGCACACATAACAAAATGAATCCGGATTGTTTTTATATAAGAATGTTCTGGCTTTCGTGCTCATTTTTATTAACACTTGTAAATTGTTTTTAACTTGTAAGCTGAATGACTCTTTCATAGGGATAAAATGATGTTTCAGTTATCGCAAACACTTCTCGAATAAAATAAAATGGCTCAAGGAGCTCTTATAAATACTGATACTATAATTTGGGATAACCTTTTATGTGGATACAGTTTGTGTGTTCTGCAAATTTTTTTCTTAAGTATTCCCAAGAATCATAAAAAAACATTAAGGAATTTTATGAAAAAAAATCATCCGTTACAGGGAGCAAACGGAAAAAAGAGCAATTCAGCGTGCATGCACTTTTATGAGCGTTTATTACTTTGCTACCGCAATCGTAATGTTTATTACTTATTTTTTTAATTTTGAGAATCATAAAAATGTTATAAGAGTTTTTTCCAAACAATTTTGCTACCTGTGTTTCTATGTTCTTCATTTTCATTATACCATTTTCAACAGTGCTTGTCAATATCCAATACCTTCAATTAATTATAAATAAAAACGTAAAGCATGCATCGATTTTCATCATCCATAATAAAAGTAACTAGTTTCCATCACCAGGTATGTAGTTACATAACATATCTGGTAATGATTTTTTACACTGGGATGTAATGTTTGATAGATAAAAATATAATTGACCTGCTGCACACAGTCAGCTTACTCGGTAACATACAAAAAATTAAAAAATATGTGGTTACATATATCCTAACCAGGGTTGCAAAAATATTGAGTCTCAAAATCAAGGTTGGTTACAGTTATCGTTATAATACCGTTATCGCTAAAATACCGTTTCAAATTGAATACCGTTACCGTTATCGATACCTCTAAAAAATTTCTAAATACCGTTATCGTTACCGATACCGTTATATTTATGGGTTGTTACCGGTATTTTACCGGTATTTATTATTTTATATAAAAATTACAATTTTTTATTTTATAATCTTGAGTGTTTTTTTTTTACAAAAAATTTATATATAATAATTTTACTTATTAAAACTACCAGTATTGAATTTATAGCTTAAAATCTGTATTTTCAGTACTTAAAATTAAAAATATGCCATGTTTTTACTTATTTTTATATGTTTTTAACATAATTTTTAATAGCGGTACGTACCGGTATTGCTGTTTCGATAACGGTATACCGTTACCGAAACAGTCTTAAATACCGTTACCTAAACAAACGAAATCTGATACCGTTACCCTAACCGTTATTCGTTTAGGTAACCAACCTTGCTAAAAATAGATTTCAAAAAATTTTAAACAAATTTAGGAAATTACTTTCTATTTCAGATAATGATAAAAATAAGTCATTATCAGTTACTTGTTATTATATGTTTTAAAATAATGCAGAAGGTAAGTGGGTGTCATTACTGTTAGTCTAAATAATAATATGTTTTTACCGTTTCTACCCTGTGTTATGTTTATTTCATAAAAATTTTATATAATCAAACTATAAATACGAGGGAATTTCAAAATGTTCTTAGTCTAACAATTAAAAACAAGAGCTAGATTTTTGAAATATAATCTACTGAAACTTTAATACACTTAGTCCAATGTTTTTCTATCAATTGTATCCCTTGATTAAAACAAATTTCCTGAAGCTCATCAAAATAATCGTTTACAGCTGCCATTGCATCTTCATTCGAAGTAAAACGTTTGTCAGCAAGGAATTTTTTTAGATTTGGGAACAGGTAGAAGTCAGAGGGAGCTAAATCAGAGAAATAATGAGAAATGAAAAATGATGAGAAATTTTCATTCGAATGCGTTTTTGGTCAACTGTTAACAAAATGCGGCACCCATCTTGCAGAAATCTTTTTCATCTGTAATTCTTGATGCAAAATAAAATGTACTCGATCATTTGAGATGCATATGGCATTCACTTTCACTAGTTGATCGTCTAATACCATATCATGGACTATAGCTATGATTTCTGGCGTTGTTGCAGTTTTTGGACGTCCACTTCGTGGTTCATTTTCAATGCTTGCACGACCGCGTTTAAATTCAGCAACCCAATTTTTTACTGTTGCATATGAAGAGCACTTTCGCCTAACGCATTCACCATATCATTATGAATTTCTTGTTCCGATAAATCTTTCTTACACTTATAAAAAAAAGTTAGTACAAAAGTCTGTTAAACGCGTTCTGGCGCAAATGAATTAATTTTTTCTGTTATTTTGTCTTAAAATTTAGGATTGAACTAATATTTTTGTAAATCCCATTTAGCATAACAATTACTTTCATCCGTATTTGAACTAATTTTGCATCCTTAATTTTATTAATTTATGTTTCTTAATTTTACAAATTTTTCAGCTAATTTAACTCTTTCACTACCCTTGTACCAGAGCTTCGAAAAACTTAATTCAATTTAAGCTTAATTCACTAAAAATTAAATTCAGATTTTAAAAAGATTCATGTACCATTCCCTTAAACCATCCGTAAAGAATTCATTCATAACCTTCATTCCCAAAGATTTAATATGAATTGAATGAATTGCTAACTTGAATCATTCAAATCGCATGTTCATTCACCATTTTACTAATTGAATGAAGAAATTTTATTACCATTCACTTAGTGCAGTGTAGTTTGAAACTAAAATATAATCAAAACCAAAGCATACAAGCTGTAACAAAGCATACGATACTATTTATTTCTGTTAGATGAATTTTAAACATTTTTCATTGTATTATGCTAATATTTCAGCAATTACATACAAATTAAAATTTTTCATTTGATTAAGTGAATGAACACAAATAATTTTTCATTCACTTTTTTATTAAATGAATTCAGGTAAATTGGGTTTCATTCAGTTAGAATTCAATCAAAATAGAATGAATTCATATAATTTTAAGCTATAGGGAATTAAGCTATCGAATTAACTCCATTAGAATGCTATTAGGGAATGAAATTTAACCCAAATTTCATTAATTTTTAAAAAGTGAATGAAAGAATTAAGCCTTTTAAACCTTTGCCTTGTACACTACAGTGTACACATCTTTAAAAGAATATATAAAATTTGATAATACAAAAAAAAACTTTATACTTCTTTAAATAAGTTTATTAGGATCTTGGACTTCAAATAAAAATCTATATATATATAAGCAGTTCAACATGGTCGCGATATTTGTTAATGAAGTCTAATTTTTTTGAATATCTCATATCTCCGAGAAAAGGGGGTTTTCGTGTTTCTGCTAAACTAATGAAGATATATAACTGACATTTGGCATATAGCTTCGTTTTATGACGAGAAGAAAACCAACTAAAGGATTTTTGGCTACTCAAATGTTTAAGGAGTAAAACGGGGCTGAGAAGTTTCAAAAAATCGATTTTCGAACGTCATTTTTGGTGGATAGGAGGGGGAGGGGCAAAATATGTTACATATTTTTTTTATAATTTGAGGACTCTTAATAAGAATCTTAAGTCAAAAGAACTATACCTCCGCAAACAAAAAGTCGGTAGTGAAATTATTTTCCAAATTTTATATTTTTGCCAGATCGTAAATGTATTTTTCACGATTTTTCAAATATTTTTTTTTAAATTGGTAAATTTTTGGGAAATTTTCACTTTATATTCTTTTCGCTTGAAAATCGTTCATCATACAAAAAAACTTTGAAGGCAGAAAAGTAGGTAATTATATTTTATATCCATATAATATTACTTCCCAGCAAAACCTTGGTAATGGGTTTGACCTTTTTCACGCATTGCCTGGCAATGGGTACGTACCCCTTTACCCTTGGTTTTACTTAGAAACCTAAAGTAATACGTTACTAATATTGTGATATATCAATACTTATGTGGGAGGTATGAAATAATGAGTTACCGATATGGAGATATATCACTACTTATTTGGATGCATTAATATAATATATTACCGATATTGTGTTTTACAATAACTTATTAATAAGGGTAAAAATAATAAGTTATTGGTATTGCATAATATAACTACTTATTATGCGAAAGTACGATTTAATAAAAATTTATAATCTAATTACATTGCTCGGATCGGTGTACTTTTAAACAAATTCATTACTGGTAATATCTTATTTTATTCCCTATATGTAACCAATGAAATATGCACTAATGTGTAATGACTTACTTCACTCTATAAAAGTATGTACTTATTTTAGCTAACTAGTGAATTTAATATTACAAGTAACAACTTATTTCAGTACTTCCTTCGTAATCACTTATTTTATCCTATACCGGTACGACTTAGGCAACCATTTACCCCCAATGACACCCCCATGTTAAAATAATGTGTTATGCGACCAAAGCGTAAGTAGTTACAATTTTTGGTTTCTTATTACATTTCCCTTTACCTGGTAATAGAAGGTTTTGCTGGGTTGTTTAATAAAAAATTTGTATTAGCCAAAAAATATATAAAATCTGAAGAACACCACGGAAATTCTTTCTACTAACTAACGCGTTGCTTGAATTTTAAAGGGGTCAGAGAAGAGATGAAAGGAGTTGAAAGATAAAGGTCTTCAAATATGGCTTCCCTATAATTGCGCGAGGAATTGAATCTTTGAACGATTGTTGCGCGCCATCTGAAAGAGAGTTGGATTGGTCACACGCTGCGCAAGCCTCCTGGTGACGTAGCTAAAATCGCCATTGACTGGAACCCACAGGGTAGGACACGAAGAGTAGACATACCGTCCCACACCTGGCGTCGTCAACTAAACATCGAAGTCAGCCGTAGTGATCTAAGCTGGGGAGAAGTAAAAATAATATCATCAAACCGGACCGAATGGAATCAATTCGTTGTGGCCATTTGTTCCCAATAGGAACCACAGGACAATATACATTAGACCGTACCTCAAAAAAAAAGTTCGCCGTACACCCTCCAATATGATGTATTTTTGGAAGGCGATTTTTTTTGCCGACCGTAGGGGTCGCCTTTTTTAATTTTTAGCTTTGGCATTTAAAATCGCCCAGCAAAACCTTCTATTACCAGGTAAAGGGAAATGTAATAAGAAACCAAAAATTGTAACTACTTACATTTTGGTCGCATAACACATTATTTTAACATGGGGGTGTCATTGGGGGTAAATGGTTGCCTAAGTCGTACCGGTATAGGATAAAATAAGTGATTACGAAGGAAGTACTGAAATAAGTTGTTACTTGTAATATTAAATTCACTAGTTAGCTAAAATAAGTACATACTTTTATAGAGTGAAGTAAGTCATTACACATTGGTACATATTTCATTGGTTACATATAGGGAATAAAATAAGACGTTACCAGTAATGACTTTGTTTAAAAGCACACAGATCCGAGAAATGTAATTAGATTCTAAATTTTTATTAAATGGTACTTTCGCATAATAAGTTGTTATATTATGCAGTACCAATAACTTATTATTTTTACCCTTATTAATAAGTTATTATAAAACATAATATCGGTAATATATTATTTTAAAGGCTCCAAATAAGTAGTGATATATCTCCATATCGGTAGCTTAATGTTTCATACCTCCCACATAAGTATTGATGTATCACAATATTAGTAACTTATTACTTTAGGTTACTAAGTAAAACCAAGGGTAAAGGGGTACCCATTGCCAGGCAATGCGTGAAAAAGGTCAAAGCCATTACCAAGGTTTTGCTGGGCGGATTTTAAAATGTGATATATCGATTTTTTTGCCTCGAGGAGACCGGTGTTTTGCTATATAGTAAAAATCCAATTAAAAAATTTAAAAAGGCGACCCCTACGTTCGGCAACCAATATTTAAAAAAAATTTCTACTGGGTTTTGCGAAAAACTTCCTTAGCAAAAGTTGAATGATTTTTTGCGAGCTTTAATTTTATGACATTAGGGCGGTACATTAGGGTGGTCGCAACTGAGATCTGGTGGGTAACCACTAGAACGGGATACTTGAGGTACACTGGTCTCCTCGAGAGAAAAACATCGATGTATCATACTTTAAGATCCGACTGTAAATACCAAAGATATAAAGAAAAATGTAAAATGGCGACCCCTACGTTCGGCAAAAAAAATTAAAAAAATTTTTTTGAAACCTCCTTGCAAAAATACTTCATATTGGAGGGTGTACGGCGCACTTTTTTTTTTTTGCCTGTAAGGTGGTATGCTCTATTACACATATATATTAGAGTTCGTCATAAAAATTTGATTTTCGGATATCATCACTTTTTTTAAGTTTTTGTATAGAAAAAAAGAATGGCGTTTTTTTTTTTCTTTTTTAATTCAACCCCTTTTCCTCCAGAGCAAAAATAGCTGCATTTATAGGAAATCTGACTTTACCATTCGATTTTTTATTTATTTTTAAGTAAAGACAAAATAATTTGTAATTTTTATTACAAAGATTTATTTTTATTAAACATATTTGATTACTAAATAATTTCTTAACGGGTTGTTGTATATCAACAATTTTTGTACCAATGTTCGCCGAAGGGAATACGTTTTCATTGTGTTTAATAAAAAAGTAACTTTTTTGAAATTTTTGAAAAAAGTGGATTTTTGCATCACACTATTGACTATCTGCTGTATTCAGAAAACGCAAAAAAATGTTTTTTATATTAATTTTTGCTGTTGAATCGAATGGTAAATTCAGATTTCACAGAAATGCAGCCGTTTTTGCTCTACAGAAAATGGGTCCCTAAATCAGCGTTTTTGGCCGATTTGCGCCAGTGGAAGGAGTTGAAATAAAAAAATAAAAAAACGCCCTTCTTTTTTTCGAGGCAAAAACTTTAAACAAATGATGATATCCCAAAATTAAAGAAATTTTATATATTTCTGACGAACTCTAATATATGTATATACATTTAACAAAGAAAAAAGTTGGACACTATATAAAATAAAATGAACAACCATGTTATTTGAATTTCTTTTTAACACAACATAAGCACATTGTACTTAAAATCAGAGGCTATTTAAAAAGCCTATATTTAAAAACTCAAAAACTGCTGAAAACTGTTCAAAATAAGGAAAACACAACTCGGATACATTCAAATAATAAAATTTGAGATATTCGTTTGTTTCTTTACTTTGTTGTTTGTTTTTATTTAAATTTAAATAAAAAAGAAAACTGTCAGTTTTTTTTAATAAAGTGCCATCTAGTGATGAAGATGTTTTTATAACTTATATTTTGGTGATGCCATACCCCTGCGTAAAATGAACAGTAATTTTATGCTTTTCATTACCTTATTTTGTTTTTTTACTTTTATTTTGATTACAGCTCGTTTAATTTTAATATATAATGTGTCCAACTTTTTTTTTGTACACTGTATATACAAACTTGGCAACCGAAATTATTATTTGTTGTAATATCAAGTTGATAAGATCTGAAATGTGAATATCATTTAAATTTAACTCGAAAATTAAGGATGAATAAATATAAAAAATGCGATTATTGCAGTTTTTTAATGATAATACGTTAAAAAAATAGCAAATAGATCTAAATAATTTTATCCAGATAAAAAAAATGTGCTACCAATTTGAATTTTTTTAATCGTTCTGTTTCCTAGATTTGCCCATATAATCCACTAATTTTAAGTTTGTTATTGTATATGGTAAAGCCTCCCAGTCAGAAAAATATAAACGGGAAAGTGATGGCAAAGCATTTTAACAGGTGGCACAATTACTGGCAAAAAGTGATTTCCCATTCCCAAAATGATAACATCATTAGACAAAAGGACCGGCTGTTCAAAAACCAACGGAAAAGCACTGGAGAAACAAAATTTTTGAACGTTGGCAAAACGCGGACAAAACCAATAAATAGGTGGTCTGGATATATTATATATATTTTCCAAAATAAAATTTAAAAAAGTTCATATGTATTTTTTTTGGTCCTGCCGTGATTTGAACCCAGGCCGTCAGATTGGCAGACGATTGCTCTACCCACTGAGCTAACGCGATATATAATATTTGATGTCTACTAGCTGTGCGAAAAAGCTAGCAGTGGCAAACAGTTTTTTGGAACTAATATGCCAACGTTGGGAGAGCAAAAAAAGTTGGTTTTAACGGAGCTTTTCCACAAACTGCAAAAATACTGATTTTATAAAACAAAAAAATTTTAAATTAAAAAAACTCCAAAAAAATTTTTTGCTTGTAACCGGATTTAAACTCGGAACCTCCTTTTGTAACGAAGCGTCAGCATTTTTAAACATTTTTTCCCCATGCTAAAAGCTTTCGAAAAATCGAGTACGCAATATTAAAACATTTGTATCCATACAATTTGACCCGCCCTAATGTACACACATGTAGATATTACCTCAAATTTCGTTAATGCACATGTGTGGACATATATGATGCATGTATGGAGATTTATGTATACATGTATGGACATGAATGCATGTTTATGAGCATTCATGAACATACATTTAACCTGTATGTATCCATACATGTCGATTTTTAGCTGGGTATACTCGTATTTGTAAAATTTTCAAATTTCTTTGCAGTATGTGTATCAACAAATTTTCTTTTTAAAAATAAAAATATAATATTTTTTTCAAAAATTTCATACAATTCTGTTGAAATCTGAAACATGTTGGATTTACAGAATTCTAAAATATTCTGATTCTGCTCCACATCGCTGCGTTAGCAAAATTTTTGTCTGTTCAAAGTCCAGTATCATGATAACTACAGCAAAAAAAATTTCAGACATTAGAAAGTCACAATCATAACGAACTCAAACTTTCCCACTCTTTCGCTGAATTTTTAAATGTTCTTCCAAATAAGAGAATTTTTAAAAGAAGCTTGACAATTATTTTCGCAAAAAATAAACAAAAGGCGGTGCTTTAAACAAAACCAAAAAATACATAACACCATTTCTGATTTCTTCTAAATTGGGTTTATTGTTGAAAAAATCTACAAAAGCAAATATTTCACTGACAAACTCGTTTCGTCTAAATATCGACTAATTTTTATTAATTTATTAAAAAGCTCCGGGACTTTTAAAAATTTACGGAAATTTATATATAAAGTCAAATTACACAAAAACTACAAAAAAATGTCTTTATTCAAAAAGTATTCAACGAATGTGTAAACAGTCCCGTTTTTGAATAATTATTCAAAAAGTGGCAACACTGGTTGAATACGATAAATATGTGAATGAATGGGTGCGTTTGGCAGATACACTTTATTTGTCAACAGTTCTACAACAGTTTCCCAACTATCTGCTGAACGACCTGATTACTAACCGCTCAGTCTGAGCGCTGAGGTAGTACTGTCAAATTTTGGTAACGTAAAAAATGTTTGCTACTTTTGATCAATTAGTGATACATTTGTTGATTTTAAAAATATTTTTTTTTGTAAGAATGACAAATAAAAACATACAAATATAATTCAAAAGCAAAAATTTAAAGAAACTACAGGAAATTTTAGAAAAATTTTATTTAAAAACAAAACAAAAAAAAAACATCGTTCAGCAGAGTTACCAATCACAAAGCGCTACAAGTCACCGGTATCAGTTTAAGGTTTCTCTGCCGAATGCTACCATTGTTTGCTAAAAATTTTTATTTTACTGACCTTTACATTTACACTCCTCTTTGGGCTGTCATTGAAGCTGTAACGAGTTCAACATTTTATTATATGAAGAATATTCTTTATATATTTACAGCCATTTATTTGTCTTTTATAAATATTTTGTTTTTTATTTATTATTTTCACAATAAAAAATAAAAACAAGTAAAATAAAACATAACAACCATACATAAACATATAATCAAAAAAGAACTTTTTTGTTCTCTCAAATCTTAAATTACATTTAGTTCATAGATGTAAAAATATACAAAAAGCATATGGGAAAACCCACGCGAGATTGACTTGTGGTCTCGGATTTTGCTTAACTTTTTCTTATTTAACAGCAATTTGAGCAAAGAAAAAACATATTTATTGGTCGGAAAGTTAAGCTTTTGAAAGTGGAATTGAAAACGTATATTATTTCTCCATATGATTTTTGGGTTTTTTTTTTTTAGCATAAGATCTCACTCACATTGATATATAAAAATAAAATTATGGAAGAGTGTGGTTTAATATTAGGGCTTTTTTAATCACTGGATTTATTTTTGGATTTATTTTATTTTGTTAAAAAATCCACATTTTATTTTTTAATTTTAAAAATTTAATATTTTTATCAAAATTCAATACGTATTTGATAGTACAATGTGAAAGAAAATCATTAAATTTTGTAAAAGTGTGAACACAGGAATTTAAATAAGCTAAATCCAAAATACATTTATAAAATGAATAAATCCGTTTTGGATTTATCTTAATTTAATTCCAGAAATTGCGTTTTCGTAAAATTTAAATATTTTCTTTCATATTACATTAGCGAATAAGTGTTAGATTTGGATAAAAATATTAAATTTTCAAAATTAAAAAACAAATTGTGAATTTTTAACAGATTAAAATAAATCCAAAAATAAATCCGATGATTAAAGGCCTTTTATGTAATAATACACAGAAAAAACAGTGGGCACCAACAATGGGAATTTGTAAAAGCAATCACATTTTCTTTGAAATTAAAATTTTATTTCCAATAATTTTTTTGTTTGAAATATTTGTAACTCGTTTGTAAATTGTTATTTTTCATATAAAAATTATTTAAAAATAAAAATTCAAAGTTACAAAAAAAAAAAGGATTTTTTTTTTTTTTGGATTTACAAATTTCTTTGTTGGTGCCTTATTAAAAAGTTTTTGTTTTGTATTTACAAATTTGGTATGAGAAAGGTGTTTAAAAATTAAATAGAATTTTGTAAATTCTTTCTGTTTATATTTCAATATTTTGCAAACCAAAACTTTTTTCTTTTTTTTTCAAATCAGTTGAGATCTTCTGTAAGAATTTTTGTTTCAAAGTTTCGGGCTTTTGCCGAAAATGATAAAAATTAAAAAAAATGTGCCTATGATATTAATTAGTGATAAGATTTTTTGTGTAGGTTTTATTCATGAATACCCAGGTAAAAATATTAACTTTCTAGGATAACGTTTTAGCCCGAGATTGGCATAGTTCTTAAAAATAGATTTTCAATTTTTAAAGAATTTTACTAAACAAAACATAAAAATTATTTATATCTCTTCTTGATTTTATTAAATACATCTTTATAGTGAATTTAGACTGAGCAAAAACTACCTGGTTTTTGGCTCTTGTTAGTTTGTACTTGTCAAAACGCATGTATAAAAAACAAACAAAAACTAGTTTTGTACGAAAACTGGGTAGTTTTTGCCCAGTCTAAATTCAGTATTAAAAGAATAAATGAAAAAATAATTGGAATTATTCCTTGGGCCAGTTTACATGTGCAGCGATTTATTTTATCAATATATTTTTCACCACAATAACTCAGTAATAAAATATCATCATGGGCTAAGATGACAGGAGCCAAAAAATTTTAATTAAAAGTTTGTAAGGAAAATTAAATTCGCTTAAAGAACTTCATTTCATTAAATTTATTCACTACCAAAAAGCAGATAGAATTTGGTTTTGAGTGTATAGAACTTGTACTGAAAAACTAAACTAATTTTGTAACTTTCGTCTCCAAAACTAAAGATGGCCGAAAAGTTTTGTAGACTCTGAATATAGCGCCATATAGAAAACAGGGTTTTATGAACAACAGGAAAGAACAACAGGAAAGACAATTAAAGCGACCGTAAAGGCAAAAGTGCAAGTAGTATTTTTCTTTGCTTCATAATCCAACAGAGGCCGTGAAAGCGAAATGCCGTTATACAGAAAATGCCTGAGCGCAGGATCGATATATCAATATTTTGTCAAAACAAAAGAAATCAGAAAAAATTTCTCAAAATTTGTGTAGCAAAAAATAAAAAGTGTAACACACAGTTTTCATACACACAGAAAACAGATTCGTAGTTCCTACCGAATTTTTCGCCAACCGAATTTTTGTAGTTCCAGGTACAATCACTTTTATTTATTTTTAATACCATTGTAACTACCGAAATTTATTTACTATTTTTGAATTTTTGTTGTGTTAATAGATTACTTTAATGTTTGTGGATTATAAATTCTATAAATAGAAAAACACGTTCCACAAAATTTATTTAAAAATTAAAAACTTTTTTTGTCGCTAACTGGGATCGAACCCTCGACCCACCGCTTGTCAGCCCATTGCTTTCCCTCTAATCTAAGCTCTATTTATATTTTTTTAGTCAAATTTCAATTTCTTCAGGTTTGAATATTTTGTCTATAAATAAAATTATATCAACAACAGAAAATCAGTTGTGTTTTTTAATTTGAATACAAAAAAAAATTAAAAAAAAATTTATATTGCAAACTGGGATTGAACCGGCGAACTTCGGTGAGTCAGCCCATTAGAAACCGGATGCTGTTTATCAACCTACATGATTCAAAAATAAAGCCTTTTACTATTAAAAATAAAAACTTTACAGATATAGAAAAATTTGGAAAAAAAAATATAACTATATAACTAGTTTGAAAAATTAATAGTTATGTTTTTTTCCAAATTTATCTATATCTGTAAAGTTTTTATTTTTAATAGTAAAAGGCTTTATTTTTGAATCATGTAGGTTGATAAACAGCATCCGGTTTCTAATTTGTTACTAGCACACGCTGTAAAATTGCTTATTTAAAACTTTTATTTGTACATTATTGTTTTCTTCTACTGAACGGCAGAAAACAGGCTTTGAATTCAGTGAACTTATTTTATTTTTTTTAAATTCAGTGAACTTATTTTATTTTTTTTCAATTCAGTGAACTTATTATTTTTTTTTTAATTCACTGAATGTAATTTTATTTTTTTTTAATTCACTGAATGAAAATGAAATTGAATGAATTCAGTGGTGAATTAATTCAGTAAGGAATTAATTCACTTTTTTTTCCGTTCGATTTATGAAATTGAACGCGTTCACCGGTGAATTAATTCATTTGATTTAATAAAAAGAACTATTGCAATTGAATTAATTCGTAACAAAATAAATCGAACGAAAGCAAATATGAATTAATTCCATTCAATATATGGTGCTTAGTGAATTAATTCATCGAATTTTTAATTCAGAATTGAAAAATTGAATTAAGGAATTAATTCTTCAAAGCTCTGACTATACATTTATTGTCGCCAAAATGAATTTTATTGCAATAATACCACTTTAAATATTTAAACAAACATTTTTGAATATTACACTTTCAGTCTGTGTAGTGAGATATCAAAGGAAAAATATCAGAATGTTGAACATTGGATTTCACATAAATTACTCTAAGCACTGCCAAATGAATTGCATGATTCCAGCAGAAAGCACCCACTACAGGACTGTCAGAAACAAACCGTTTCATCACATTTGGCTGATTAGATATGGTGGCCACAATGTTATTTTCCAAAGACAAATAAAAATCTTATAGTCTTATTTCTACAATTCTTCTTATTTCATCAGCATTACACCTTCCTGATATATAAACCAACCCCAGGTTATAAAATGAATTATTTCTGTTTATAAATATGTTCAAATATCTCTTTTTGTGATATTCTTGTCCATTCATCTAAGATTATAGTAAATCTCCTATTGTTAGAAATATTGCTCGATATTTTTTTTATCATGATATCTTTTACATGATTGTAGTAATTTAATATAATGTTCTTTACATCGGTTTAATTTTTCGGCAATGCCATGTTTTTATTATAGAAATTTTCTCTAATAAACGAAGATCTAGTTATGGTGCGGATTGACATTCCGATACCATTTTAGGAAATGTTTGCCCTACCCATAAAACGTTCAATGCCTATTCAGCCTACATTTTTTTCTTCTGGTACTTTGCTAATTTTAGCTGGAACGTTATTCTTGTTGTTGTTTTCTTCAAGAGAAGTTGCATGACCATCAATTTTTTTTTTTTTTGTGAACCAAATTTAGATGTCGGATAACGAAATTTAGATACCTCCGTTAACCATTAGTCTTTTACGGCGGATATTGCACGGCGCTGCATTGTCCTTTTTTGTGAAGTATTTCCATACTTCATATATTAGTTTGAAAGCAGGTGTATTAAAATAAAGTAAACTTACTTGAAAATATCAGATTTATTAATGAAAACTTTACTTATAAAATTATTGGAGTATTTTAAATTTAAAGCCGACTTTATTTTTAACCATACGGTTTTGTTTATTTTGTGGATGAAAACCTCACAAAAATATTTATATTTTCAAACATTTTGATAGGTTGAAAATAAAATAACCAATCAGAATGCTCTAAAAATAAACCAAGTCAAGGTATTCTGCCACCCATTTGAAAAATTTAGATAGTAAGGGCGATTATTTGTAAGAAACAAAACTTATATTTCTCATAAACATTTTACCAAGTTTTTAGGTTTCACTACTTAAATTTTGATTAAGTTATGGGAACAATTTTTATTAGTTGAAATGCTCCTAATTACTTGGCAAAGATTGTTTTTGTGTGTCAAAGAAATTGATTCCCTTTTAAAAGATTTTAACAATGACATTTTTGTTTTGGTATTTAAAATGTTTTTTATGACTAAAATTAAAAAATCTTATTTCGAACAAAAACAATTTAAAAAATTTAATATTTTTAAAATTTCCCGTTTTCCCGGGAAAAATATATTACTTTCCCGGGAATTCACGTCAAACTGTTCCCGGGAATTCCCGAACCCCAAACCCTACTTTTCACAAATATACGAAGCAAAACCAAGATTTTTCCCATAGCAAATAATGTAGCCTCATTTTCACTAATAGCACTGTTGCCAATTTTTTTCCTAAAAATATCGCTAAATCAAACTTAAAAATCACTAGAAAATAGCTAAACTATTTTCTTCAATCTTTTTAAAATTTTCTTAAAAAATTATCGATACATCGCTGAATTTTTGGAACTTTTTAATTTTTCCATAAACATTTAGCAATAAATCGTTGAATAATAACACTTGCGACAGTCAAAATCGGGATGGTATGAAACCAACGGGAAATGTTATATCGGTCAAAAACAAGTTATACGTGTCCCGGCGTTTCGCTGGGTCACCCCTAGGAATCGAGATATATCTTTTTTTTTAAATAACTCGAGAACCACTAGTCCGATTTTGCTCAAACAATTTTAAAAAAATTAACAATTACAATTCCTTTAATTTCATATAACGTTTTTCTATATACTCAACAGTTTTGCCGGTAAAAATAAATGTTTGTTACCGCTACCATAAAAATCAATAACCTTTTGTTTATTACTCTTTTTTAATATTTTAGGCAAAAAATATTTTTTTCTTCATACATTTATTTTTACCGGCAAAACTGTTGAGTATATAGAAAAACGTTATATGAACAGATTAAAGGAATTGTAATTTTTAATTTTTTCAAAATTGTTTGAGCAATATCGGACTAGTGGTTCTCGAGTTATGTCAAAAAAAAAACCACCAAAGGTCAAATCGATATATCTCGATCTCGGGTTGACCCAGCGAAACGCCGGGACACGTATAACTTCTTTTTTACCGATATAACTTTTCCCGGTAGTTTGAACCCTTCCCGATCACTGACCCCTCCATTTGTCTCACAGTGTAATGACTCAAAAATTCTGTCAAAGAAATAAATGTAAAAAAAACGTCAAGACTGACTTAAAAAAAATCGCTAGTTTTCCCGCTAAACGAGTTAAAATATCGCTAGATTTGACGAGAAAATAGCTAAATTGGCAAAAGTGACTAATAGGGCCTTAGTGCTACAAACAAAACTCAATATCGAAGACCACTAGGTAAATTTCACGCGGTGCGGCCCATATGTCAAAAAGGTTTACTAACAAAAAGAGGGAAAAAGTAAAAAGTATAAAACACAAAATGAAATCAAGAATGTAAATGTGTAACTTTTTAACATGGACATAATAAGAAATGAACATTCATTTATGTTAACTTCTGCTGGTGTTGTTGTTAAACAACATACATACACACTCATTCATATGAAATATATATTTTTATTTCGGATCTATGTTGTTGCCTAACCAAAGGGGGAATATAAAAAGCTAAAAGCTAATAAAACATAATGAGTTGTACTAACAATATTTGTCTTTGGGTTTTTGCAAGTGTGTGAATGTGTGTTAAGCCATTTCAAGCTTATTATCAGAATAGTACGAATGTTTATTTTAGACTTTAAACATGTATGCATCAAGCTTCACTAACTAACACTGCCCAGTATGCAAACTGAGTCGAGCTTGTATCGAAACTGAATAATTTTCTCATAAAATTTCATCGATATCGAGTTCGATATAATACCAAGAATGAAGGTATTTTCCTATGTAGCTTGCAAGGTGATATAGATCCGAAAAATTGTTGATTTATAGATCCGATATTTCATTGAATCAACGAATATTTTTCGAGGCAAAATATATGATAATAAAACGAAAAAAAAATATATATATTCTTCTTTTATCTTTTCATTTGTTTCTTCTCTTTAATTTACTTCAATTCTTAATTCAAAGCAATTTTGTTTTGTTCCAACACCAGCCACGATTCGAACCAACGTCCTTTGGTTTAGAAGTTCATCGTCTTACCCCTTGAGCCAAACCGTAAAGATACATATGAGTAGCTGAGATGCAAAACTCGTTCGTTACAAAAATTAGAAAAATGAGATGACAATTGATTCTGACGGTTCCTTTGGTGCTTTATGAGAAGAAATATAATGATTGTATCAATGCATGTCCTTTTCCATGTTTTTTAAACTTAAAATTGCAGTTAGTAGCAAAGCTCTTTTGTTCCATTTACCAGTTATTTTCAAAACTATATCGATGCACGTTTCGTAGCAAAGGTCGCTGGTTCATTATTTGACGCCAAGATATCATCCTGTATGGCAGGCACGTAGTTAGGAATTTATTTCGGGGTGGGGGCTTTTCAAAAAATTTTTGTTTAATTTTTCCCGTTTTTTTTTGTTTTTTTTTTTTTTTGTTTAATGGGGAAGCTTCTAAAACTTAAAAGAAAACTCGTTATTTTGTATATAGTTTTAGGCTCAAAAATCGCAGGGAAACACATATTGTTTGCATTTAAAAGTTTTTTGATTTTGTTCATTTAATCTCTATATGGGTGATATCAAAAAATGTGATAAAAACCATGTAACCAGCTAATTTCTAATGCATGGATTACATTTGAGTTATATATTTCGATGTATATCAGCGCATTGTCACCTATTTTACAAAATTTATAACAATATGACCAATTTTTGGTTAATACGTAAAATTTGTGACCAATTTTATAGGCCAAATGTAAACTCCGTAACCAGTAACTCACAAGCTTTTTTAACTTGAATAGCTTATATTTTAATAACCAATGAAGCTAAACACTAACAGTAAGAATTTTTATGAAGAGGAAAAGTAACGCCTTTAGTAAAAATTAATACATTTCACAAACTTTTCCGTA
Organism: Leucophora obtusa; assembly: GCA_949987735.1. Classification (NCBI taxonomy): domain Eukaryota; kingdom Metazoa; phylum Arthropoda; class Insecta; order Diptera; family Anthomyiidae; genus Leucophora; species Leucophora obtusa. The sequence goes on along the minus strand of OX465295.1, from coordinate 183,406,272 downwards.
TGTCTATGCTAACACGACTTCAATTGTGTAACGATTTTTCGTCATAATTTTTGATAAAAATGCATACACAAGAATTTTGGAGTTATCTATTAATTATATTGAGAAAAGTATAATGTTATTTATACTCAAATGATCGTTAGACTGTAAACAATCAGCTAGTATAACAGACTTGAAGTTTTTCTGCAGCATGAAACATTTTCGATATGAAAAAGGATGTCTTTAATAAGATTTGAAAAAATATTGTAAACTCCGTTCCTAATTTTTAGACCATACTATTCAACGGGTAAAAAAAACGATGGCATATTTGGATTCACATTGTAGGCATCATACGATTTTGTTTCGGAAAGAAAATTAGGACAAAGCGTTTCTGAAAGAAAACGAAAAAAGTAACAAAATGTAAACTCCGTAACTGTAAACCAAAATTTGTTGCATAAGATTGCGTTCAAAAAAATGTAGGTAAATGATTAAAATATTTTAAAATAACCATAAACAGAGGTGATTCAACTTATATTTATTCGTCAAAAGAGGATTCAACTACATAATAATTTTGCGTCAAATCAAAAAAAGTTATCAGTTTAGGGTAAACTGCTGGAGCGAAAAACGATTGATTTTGCATTTCATTGGTTTGGAATCGATATTTCGAGCCATTACTGACATTAGTTTGATAAATTAAATTTGTTTTACACAATTTAAGAATTTTTTGATCGCGAAATGTTATGTTTTTAATATATTATTTTGTAACATCTCAACCGCTGATTGGATTTAAAAAATTTTATATTTTTGAAAAGCATTTAAAAGGAGCAAAAATACAAAAGTAAAAAAAAAAAATAAAATTTTTTTTCGCGGAATGAATTGTATTTTTATTCGAGAAACCGCCGATTTGATAAAATTGTATATTAATGAAAAGCACGTTGAAAACCCAAATACGAAAAACTAATAAATTGAAGAAAATTCGTACGCAATTCTTTTTGTTATATCTTTTGCTTGCGAAAATGTAAACTCCGTTACCACCAGTGTTGCCAATTTAGCATATTTAATGCTAGATTTAGCATTTTTTTAATTCATTTAGCATGAAAAAAATGCATCTAGCATATGGCATTTTTTCAGCATTTTTTCAACAAAATTTAGCATATTTTTAGCATTTTTTACAGTTTTATTTTCTGTTTTTTTTTTTAGAATATTCTACATTAATTTGAATTTAAATGCAATATGAAAAAGAAATATTTTTTTTACTTTTAGAGTAAGTACTAGGAACTATTTTTATACGTACTCGTTAATTACACTGTGCAGTCGCAAATTTTAACAAGCTGGGAACCGTACTGGTAAAGCTAATTCGAGTACGCTGAATTCAATGGTGATAGCAGTTTTTCAAATTTAGCACTCGTATTCGCGATATTCGCAATTAAAAATTTTGACGGGTACTAAAAAAATTTTATTTTTATATTTCTGGAATTATTTTTAATTATAAATTTATCAAATTTGATTAAATATGTAAAACATTAAGGAAGCTGTCATTTTTTCACGAAATTTTTTTATAGATTTTTTTTCGCAAAAATTTCGCAAAAACATTTTTTTCTGCAAATAAAAAGTATGTGTTATGTTATTTTGTGTATATTCAATAGGGTTTAGAAAAATATTTAACAGAGTTAAGAAAAAAAATTCTTTGGAAAAAAAACCAAAAATCGGGAAAAAATGTTTTTGGGGAAAAAATAGCGAAAAATTGTATTTAACAGGGTTGGATTGATTGAAATTCAAAAATTATCCCAAAAGTATAAAAAATATTGCTTTATGGTACTTTAATATTAAAATTTTAAATCGGCATGGTTGGCTTTAACTTTTTTACTCGTTTTACTTTTTGTTGTTGTTATGGTGAAGGAGTGATTTTGCACAAAATACTCCAATTTTTGGTAAAAAAAAAATAATAATAATTTAAAGAATAGAGTTTAAAATAGAATTAATAGAATTGCAAAATGTTGATAAGGTTCGTTTTTTATCTTTGCAATTTTTATTGATTTTTTTAGGTTTGGGTCATAGAGGGTTATGTGGATAGCGTTTGTGATAAATTCCTATCTTTTAAGAATTTCAGTGAATTTTGATTTTTTTTACTGTAACACCTGTACACTTTTCATTTAATCATACCAAAAATCTTACAACGTCAACCAACACCACAAAAAGTATTAACCCTGATCGCGAAAATAATTTTTTTAAAGAATTTCATGCAGGTAAGCCCAAAGATGCAGAAATTTGAAAACGGTAAACAGAGAGTGAAATAAAAACCATTAAATTAATATGGAGTAGATAAATTAAGGCTCAATGGGAAATTCATATTACACGCCAAAGTATTCCACATTACCACCTATTTTAGAAATAAAACATTTTGAGGTACTTTTGTTTATCCGCCTTTAATTTTTGAGATAACATATTTTCAGTGACAAATCAAATAATAATAAATTTATTTTAACCCTTAAATGCATGGTGTAGCTATTTGGCAACATACCGGTTTTTTAATAAAAAAAACCCTTGATGCAGAAAACTGCATTTTTGGGCATTAGAGGCCCCTTCTGTACATAGTAATGCTATATTTTAGCACAGAATTTTTAAACAGAGTAAAAATCTTGGTTTTGCTCTGTATATTTGCGAAAAATGTAAAACACGCGTTTTTTTTTACAAAAAGTGTAATATTCAAAAATATTTGTTTAAATATTTAAAGTGGTATTCTCGAAATAAAATTCAGTTTAGCGACAATAAATGTACAAATTACAGTTTATAAATTTTTTTTTGTTTTTTTTTTCATACACGTTAAAGTAATTACAATTTAGAACTTTGGCAAAAAACCATATTTCTCAATAAAAATCAACTTTTTTTAAAAATAATTTTTTTTTGGTATTTTTCTTGAAATGTACACGCCTTTAGAAATCATATATGAAAAAAATGGTTAAAATCGAAGAGATCATGCATTTAAGGGTTAAAGGATTTTTGAACTTTTACAAGAATTAACTTTTGAATTGTTTTTAATTTTTCTTTTATATAATTTTAGTTAATAAAATGAACTGAATTTATAATTAGAGATGACTTATTTTCAGTCTAATTGTAAAAAGTCACTAAAATAGTATTTTTTTCAACAAATTGAAACATTTTTTTATAAAATTTTTTTAGCATATTTTTTCTAGCATATTTTTTTAGTTTTTAGCATTTTTTAGCATTTTTATTCAAAAAATCTAGCATTTTTTCTTAAATAAGTTTTGGCAACACTGGTTACCAATAAAAAAATTAAAATTGTGCAAAGAAAGTTATTGCGACAACTTGTAGAAGAGATTTTTTGCAATTAGGTTTATAATGACTAAACTTGCTGATTCCATTAAGAAAACACCGAAATATTAACACTTTTTGTTTTTCACAAATTTGGTCAAAAACTTATCACATTTTTTGATTTCACCCATATATAAAAGAATAACGTGACTGACTGACTGACTCAACATCGCCCAGCCCAAACCGCTGAAGTTAGGAAGTTGAAATTTGGTATGTAGCTTCCTCTTTCGGCGTAGACGTCCGCTAAGACGGGATTTTTGGAAATTCCTACCGGAACGGGCAAAAAGGGGGAAAGTCTCCCCCATGACGGCCTGCAGAAAATCCTTTGGCTAGAAAGCTGAAATTTAAGATATGTGTTCCTTGGAGTAGGGGCTAACTTTTCTGGAAAGTACTTTCTAGAATTTTGGACAGACGTTGTAAAAATGGGGGTTAAAAAGGGGAAAAAGGCCCCCCTTGACGGCCTGCCCAAACCGCTTTAGGTAGGAAGTTGAAATTTGGTATAAAGGTTCCTCCACTATCGTAGACATCCACCAAGACGGGATTTTTTGGAAATTTTTACAGGGAAGGGCAAAAAGGGGAAAAAGGGTTCCCCTTGACGGCCTGCTCAAACTGCTGGAGTTATGAAGTTGAAATTTGGTATGTAGGTTCCTCGACAGGTGTAGACGTCCGTTGAGACGGCATTTTTGGAAATTCTTATCGGGAGGGGCAAGAAGGGTACAAAAAAAGTACCCTTTTCCAAAAAAGTAACATTCTCCAAAAAAAGTACCTTTTTCCAAAAAAAGTACCTTTTCCCAAAAAAAGTACGTTTTTGAAAAAAAGTACCGTTTTCCAAAAAAGGTACCGTTTTCCAAAAAAAGTACCTTTTTCAAAAAAGTACTTTTTTCCAAAAAAAGTTACCTTTTTAAAAAAAAAGTACCTTTTTCCAAAAAAGGACCTTTTTCCAAAAAATGTACCTTTTTCCAAAAAATATCTTTTTCAAAAAAAGTACAAATAAAGTACTTCGTAAAAACAAAGTACCTTTTTCCAAAAAAAGTACCTTTTTCCAAAAAAGTACCGTTTTTCAAAAAAGATACCGTTTTCCAAAAAAGAACTTTTTCAGAAAAAAGTACCTTTTTCAAAAAAGTACTTTTTTCCAAAAAAAAGTACCTTTTTCCAAAAAAAGTACCTTTTTCCAAAAAAGTACCGTTTCCAAAAATTATCTTTATCCAAAAAAAAGTACATTTTTCAAAAAAGTACCGTTTTCCAAAAAAGGTACCGTTTTCCAAAAAAAGTACCCTTTCCAAAAAAAAAGTACCTTTTGCAAAAAAAGTGCATTTTTCCAAAAAACATAAATTTTTCCAAAAAATACCTTTTTCAAAAAAAGTACCTTTTCCAAAAAAGTACATTTTTCCAAAAAAAATACATTTTTCCAATAAAATACGTTTTTCAAAAAAAGTACAAATAAAGTACTTCGTAAAAAGAAAATATCTTTTTTCAAAAAATTTCGCTTTTTCCAAAAAGTACCATTTAAAAAAATACCATTTAAAAAAATATAATTTCAAAAAAAGTACTTTTTTTCCTCCTCCCACGGATATCTCCACTAAAACAAGGTTTCTTGATATTCGGCATAGACGTGCGCTAAGACGGGATTTTTGGAAATTCCTACCAGAACGGTCAAAAAGGGGAAAAGTCTCGGCATAAACAGTCTCACAACTTGGAAAAGTGCCTGCCCAAACCACTGGAGGTAAGAAGTTGAAATTTGGTATAAAGGTTCCTCCACTGTAGTAGACATCGACTAAGTTTGTATTTTTGGAATTCCCTACAGGATATCCTAAAAGGAAATTCGGTATGTGAATTCCTCCTTCTGTGTAGGCGTCCGCTTAGACAGAATTTTTGAAATTCCTATCGGGAGGGGAAATAGGGGGAAAAGTCTCCTCCTTGATGGTCTGCCCAGTTCCTTTTGGCCAACCTAAATTTTAAATATGTATTCCTTGGAGTAGGACTAACTCACGGGCTACGTAATTTTTCTATTTTGGAACAGGAACATAGTAAAAATGTTGGTTGAAAGGGAAAAATGTCCCCAATAACGGCTTGCCCAAACCGTTGAGGCAATGAAGTTGAAATTTGGTATGAATGTTCCTCATCCATCGCAGATAGCAGCGAAGATGGAATTTTTGTAAATTCCTAAAGGGAGGGGCAAAAAGAAGAAAAACCCCTTCGAAATTTAAAATGTGGGTCCCTGGAGTAAGGGCTAACTTATTAGAAAGATACTTTTTTGAATTTTGGACCGGGTCGTTAAAAAATGGGGGCTCAAAAAGGGAAAGGGGCCCCTTAATGACCTCTCCATACTGCTGGAACTAGGAAGCTGAAATTCGAGACTTAGGTTCTTCTTCCAGCCTAATTCCAACCGGGAGGGACAAAAAAAAAAGTGTCCCCCTTGGCAGCCTGCTCAAACTGCTGGAACTAGGAAGCTGAAATTCCCTGTCGATGGATTTTCGGAAATTCCTACCGAGAGGGGCACAAATAGTAAAAGTTGGGTAGAAACCTGAAACGTAAAAAATATGTTTGTTGGAGTAAGGGCCCACTTATCGAGAAGGTGCTTTTTGGAATTTTGAGCAGGGACATTGCAAAAATGGGGATTAATGAAGCGAAAAGTGCCGTTTAAAGGCCTGCCCAAACCGCTGGAGGTAGGAAGTTGAAATTTGGTATTGAAGGCCCTCCTCTATTGTAGACATCCGCTAAGATGAGATTTTTGGAAATTTCCATAGGTAGGGTCAAAAACAGGAAAAGTCTCCACCTTAACGGCCTGGCCAAGCTGCTGGAACTAGGGAGCTTATATTGTGTATTTGGGTTCCTTCTTCAACGTAGACGACCCTAAGACGATATTTTTGTAAATTCATACCGGGAGGATAAAAAGGGAAAAAAACTTTCCCCTTGACGGCCTGGCCAAACTCCTGGATATAGAGACCTAAAATTATGTATGTAGTAGGTTTCTCCTCCAACGCAGAAGTCCTCTAAGATGGAATTTTTGGAAATTCCTACCGGGAGGGGTAAAACCGGAATAATTCTCCCCCTTGATGGGCTAACCGAACCCTTCGGCTAGAAACCTGTAATCTATAATATGTTTTCCTTGGAGTATGGGCTAACTTATCGACAAGGCATTATTAGGACTTTGGACAGGAACGTGGTAAAAATGGTGGTTCAAAAGGGAAAAATTGCCCCCCCCCCCCCCTAACGTCTGCGTCTTTAGCTAGAAACCTAAAACTTAAAGAACAAGTGTATATGGAACACTAAAATGAAGAAACTAAATAGGAAACGAGTGGAATTGAAACACTACACAAGTGGAACGAAATGGAATGAGGAGCGAGATGGCATAGAATGGGGAACGAGTGGAATTGAAACACTGCAGTTACAAGAGGGATAAAATAAAGCAAGTGCAAGGATATGGAATGGAAATAGAAGCGACTGATATCAATATCGATACACAAGACAGTAGGAACGAAATGTAATGAAACGGGGAACGAGTGGATTTGGAATAACAGATAATGGGAACGAAATGCAATGGAATGGTGAACGAAATGAAATCTCGGAAGGAGTTGTATTGGAACTCTAAAATTATTAAACAAAATGGAATTTGAATGGCTCAAATGAATGGGGCGCAGCCACCCCCCCCCCCCCCCCCACCCAACCACGAATACGACCTACCTACGCGGATGGCTTGAACAACAGACAATTAGTTGTTACATGCTCACGTGTTGGTATACTAAATGATTTATTTATATAAAAATGAAGAGGCAAAAAATAGTGTTTGTACTTAAACATTACAATAAATTTACCTTAACAATTATTTTACCTTAACAACAAATATTGTGTTTTATTTTATCTAAAAGAAATTTAATTCTAAACTTTAAGGCACGCTAACAACGTAGCGGGCTTCGCCCACTAGTTTTTATATATAGAAGTTTTATTTTGTGTATTTCTTTGCTTAATTAAAATTTTGAATTTTCACAGGTGTTTGTTTATCATTGCACCAGCTGTCCCTTTTACAATTTTTTTTTAATAGTAAAAAGAGAAGTTAATAGTAGACAGAGGCAGAAAATTTTATGAAAATATCTGTAAGAACCCAAAAATATCTGTAAGGGTTTTTAAAACTTGTTTAATATTACAACTAAGACTGGCTAATAACCATAAAGAAAAATTTAATTTCTAATGCATAATTATATATTTATTTGAAGTTTAATTTGATTTCTAGGTGATTTAAATTTTCAATAATTTCAGTTTTTTCTCAATATTTAAAATTTTATGAAATCCGTTTGTGATATGAAATATATTGTTTTACCCATTTTCTGCCAAGCATGGTTTTCGTGCGAATTTTCTTACAAAACTTCGTTGAAGGATAGGTAGACGTGTCTTTGGAGATATGTTGGTAAAAAATGGATTAAACAATTTAAATACTGTATCTCATAGTTTTGTTACTTGATTTTAACAGTGAAATTATATTTTAATACTTTTTGGACAAATTTTAAATTTATTTGTCCAGTATCCTTGTTCGATATTAGTTTTAAAATGTCCCAGCAAAAAACTTGGATGTAATGCTTTACAAACTACTTCTTCCACTGCTTCACAAGTATCTGTTAGTGTATTTTTTCTGCTTTTTTAGAAGTTATTCTGAACAGCATTAACAAATCACTTCTTTCAGTGCTTCTAAAGTATCCGTTAGTATATTTTTATAGCTTTTAAGAATTACTTCTTAACAACATCCAAAAAATCACTTAAGTACTGCTTCTAAAGAGTAATTGCTCTAAAAGTGATCGTAAAAAGTGATTTTCGTATCATTTGGGACCAATATTTTTTATTTTTTTTTTCCATTTTTTTTATTTTTTTTCCCCACTTTTTTATTTTTTATTTTTTCTTTTATATTTTTTTAATTTTTAATTTCCCCCATTAATTTTTTAAATATTTATAATTAATTTGTTTAAATTCAATATTTTTTTAATTTTTAAAAATATATACATATATATAACAAAAATGGTGGAAATTTTGTTTTTATGCACCTGTAAAAATATTACTGAAAACAATATTCAATTGGAGTGCACCTTTTACACTTGTTTAGTAAGTAGCTTTATTGAAGAGCATAAGGAACAATATCTCGCAGTAACAAGGTGGTGTTTTTATGTCACTCAACTTTCATAACAAAGAATAGCTCAGCGGTAGAGCGCTAGACTAGCAATCGTGAGGTCGCAAGTTCGATACCCGATGGCGGCAATTAAAAACTTTTGTATAATAAAAAAACACAATGGAGTGCGCCATTCCAATATGATCTTAGAATAATTTTAAAGCGCAACAATAATTTCAAGCCCGATGATTTCAACGCGAAATGAAAGTAAAATTCCAGAGGATTTTGCAAAGTTAGTAAATCCTTTTTGCTAAATATTAGTAAGATAAGTACAGCAAATAATATCAGTAATATTTGAGTTAAATTTAATTGAATTGTAAGTTTACCTTGCTAATATTGGCTAAAAAAAGATTGCTGAATATTAATAACAAAAAAGCAATAAAGAAATTGTTATATATTCAAAAGCTAATTTATGTTTAAACAAATAATGAACTCTCCTGCTACAATAAACAGAAATATTTGCTAGAAAATAGTAGACTGCTTTCTGCAGTGTAGATTTTATTCGCATTAAGAAAATCAAAAAAAAGAAATAAAACTTTAAAATTCTTTGTGATGGTTTAGTCGACTAATTTCGAGTAAATTTTTTGCTGATTTTATCAGGGTAAATTGTCATTTTCGATTAACTAAAATATAGCAGAAATTTTGTAAATTTAACAGATTTTTTCTTGCTGTTTGTATCTTTGTAATGTTTAGCAAACAGATTCTGCTGTTTTTTGAGCGAAAATTTTTGAAGGCCTCTATGAACAACTGAAAAAATGTCTCGAATGAACGAGTGAACTAGAAGAACACACTAGTTCCAAAATAAAATTGATTGAAATGAACTGTGAACTGTAATGCCAAATTCTAGTCATTTTTATTCCGATTGGTTGTTTATACAAAATGTTTTATTTTGTGTGAAAATTTCCGAGTGACCTGACATTTTTACTCACTATTTAAAATTTTTTTCACGATAGACTAACACTCAGGCGATGCACCTACTTATGCTAGTGCAATGTGTTAGCATTAGGAAAATAGAATAGATTTCGACAATTCTTAACAGCAAACTGCTAATAACAAACAATATGAATAAAAAGCAACTGATAGTGCGTCTTTGTGACGAGAACGTGATTAAAATATAATTTATTTAAAATTTTATTAAAATTAATTTAATTTGATGGCCTCTTGAAAGGCCATCAAATTAAAAACCAAACTAGATTTGCAAAACACTTTGAGGGTTTTGTTTTAGCAACAGTGTACTTTCATTTCGCGTTTGAAACATTGATTCTTACCGTGATGATCATTTAGCAGGCTCTTTTAAAACCGCAGAATATAGTTTTGTTAAATATATTGCAAGAATCTTCTTGGTACAAATCCGAATTTATATATGTATGTATTTAATTTACAGTCATTTCCAGAATTAATTTCTTGTTTCTCCTAAAGTACACCCAGCAAAACAATTTGTTGTCCAAACCGAATTAGGTTCCAACCGAATTTGCGAGGTTGCAGCAACCCCATAAATGGGGTTGTCTCAACCGAATTTTGAAGTTGTTACAACCGAATACGGTTGTGGTAGCCGAATTTTAGAGGTTGTGGCAACCGAATTGTGGGGTTGTGACAACCGAATTCGGTTGTAGCAACCCTATTGAGAGGTTGTGACAACCGAATTTATTAAAGAACGGGGTTGTCACAACCGATATTTTCTATTAATTTAGCTAAAATCCTATAATATTTTTTGCAATAAAGTACGCATATTTTAAATTTTTATACATTTATTATTTTAAAATTTAAAAAAAATGCTGTTAAGAAATATACATTATAATTGAAAGTCGTATAACATAAATACGGTATTACACAAAGATGGGAGTACTAAATTACTTTGTAATGACCATTGCGCGTTTTCATTATCATTGAATCTATAAAAGGGAAAAAATAAAAAATATATTACCATTACAAAATGTAATTGAAATGAAAAAAAATTTTCATAAAAACAAAAATCATTTCCATTTTTTTATTGTAGTAATGAATTACCATTACATTTACACAATGACGTCCAGAACGTTAAAAATTTTCCTTTATGGAAATTTTAGATTACAGATTTAAAAAACAGCACTTAACAAATTGCAAAATTATGGCAGAATTCGAAAAAAGACCTAATCGTAAAATTTCAACTAAAAAACTTAATCAGCGATTTACATTCTGCAAACAAATATATAAATGCAAAAACTTTTCCTTTCTGCACTTTTTATTTTGCGATTTTTTGTTTTTGCAACTAACCACCAAAAAACTTTGGTGCACGAAATGGGTTTCATAGTCATAGTTTAAAAAACCGAACTTAAAAAATTGCAAAATAATGGCGGAACGCGAAAAATAAACTTAAAAAAACCGCACTTAAAAAATTGCAAAATAATGGCGGAAAGTGAGAAAGGCTTTATGGTAAAAAAATGAATTAAAAAACTTAATCAGCGATTAACATTCTGCAAACGAATATGTTACAAAAATATTACTTTTTTGCAAAATTTTTCAGATTTTTTTTTACAATCTAACTACCAAACTTTGGTATAAGATATATGTATTATAGTCCCTAGATTATGAGCTAACAAAAACGACTGGTAAAAAATTGCAAAATAATGGCGGAATGCGAAAAAAGCCTTTGTGGGACAAAAAATTAGTTAAGAAACTAAATCAGCGATTTATATACTGCAAACTAAAGACCAAACTTTGGTATAAGAAATGGATATTATAGCCCCTGGATTATCGATTTTAAAAAACAAACTTAATAATACTAATTACTGAATAATAGTTTATCTGGTTACATACAATTTTTAATGAGAGTCAGCCTGAGCGAGCAATTTCCAACCCTGATTTCAGTGAATTTTTTGCATTTCTCTGTTTTTCGAAAAGCTTATCTGTTAGTGGTAATTATTCATCAATTAATTATTCCCCATAATTCATTAGTCCCAAGTATAAGCGACATATATTGTGTTTGAAAGATCCATAAACAATTTTATTTATTACACTGTTTTTCAGATGGAACTGCACATCCCAGTGTAGAAACGGTAATGACATATCATTATTTTTTGGACTACCGGTAATGACACCCACTTACCTTCTGTATTATTTTAAAACATATAATAATGAGTTACTGATAATGACTTATTTTTATCATTATTTCCAATAGAAAATAATTTTTTAGATTTTTTTTAAAATTTTTTGAAATCTATTTTTAGACTCATTTCGGTTACAACAACCTCTCTTCTGTTGGGACAACCTCAATTCGGTTGTGACAACCTCGTTCCAACCGAACTTTTCTGAGGGTGTACGCTTTTTCATTGACAGTTAATAATTTTGATTAAAAAAAATTAACAAAATCCAACATTATAATGCTTAACTTAGGGTGGAAAAAAAATTGTAAACTGTCGAATTATGCCAAATTATCACCCTATAGTAACAGCTTGTGCCTGCAAGCGGAAAACCTGTAATTTTTAAGGAAAACCGAAGGCTAATTTATCAATTTTATGTTTATCTTATAATAAATATGACGAAAACTATTAGCAGTAACAATAAAAAATAGCCACTTATCAATTAAAAGTTGGGAAAAAAATTTCTGTTTCCTATTTGCAGTCACATTTTATAAATTTTTTCTCAGTAAAAGAGAGGATTGCATTCTATTTATTTTCTAACCTCTTGGATTATGCCTAGCACACATAGCTATTCAAGATTTTTACAAAAAAAAAAAACCAATAAAAAACAGTTTCTATGGCCACCAAAAAGCTTAACAAAATTTTTAGAAACCAGTTTTCGCAATTGGATTTAGAGTCTATTTTATTTATGAAAACTTAAGAAAGTTGACCATTTGGTATTGCTTTAGACGTATTTTATTACGTATCAAAATTTGTGAAATCATTTCGAAAGGAGGGGTGGGGGGCTCGAGCCTACAAGCCCCCCACCCCCCTAGCTACGTGCCTGCTGAATGGCGAGTTCCCAAAACATTATTTTTATTATTTTACTTTATATTAGTTGTTAAGACCTTATTTGGTGAAACTTTCCTACTGGGTCATTTGTCAAAATTACCCCCTTTTTTTATAAAGCGAACGGAATCATTCCTCCAGGGGAATTGTGTGCATTTTGGTTTTGTTACAATAACAATACACTAGGGTTTGTGAACAGTTTGACGGGAATTCCCGGGAAAATAATATATTTTTCACGTGAAAACGGAAAATTTTAAAAATATAAAATTTTTTAAATTGTTTTTGTTCGGAATAAGATTTTTTAATTTTAGTCATAAAAAACATTTTAAATACCAAAACAAAAATGTCGTTGTTAAAATCTTTTAAAGGGGAATCAATTTCTTTGACACACAAACAAATTTTTTAACAAGTAATTAGGAGGATTTCAACTAATAAAAATTTTCGCATAACTTATTCAAAATTTAAGTAGTGAAATCTAAAAACTTGGTAAAATATTTGGAAGAAATATAAGTTTTGTTTCTTACAAATAATCGCCCTTACTATCTAAATTTTTCAAATGGGTGGCAGTATACCTTGACTTGGTTTATTTTTAGAGCATTCTGATTGGTTAATTTATTTTCAACCTATCAAGATATTTGAAAATTAAATATTTTTGTAAGGTTTTCATACACACCCAGGAAAAAGATTGGTTGGAATTCGATCAAAACCATTAAAATGAATTTGCCAGGACGTTATTTTATTTCCAGTTGCCTATAAGTGAATACTACACCAAAAATATTTTACTAGGTATTAAAAATAGGGAAAATGAATTAAAAAACAATCCTTTTAACCAATTATTGGTATCTCCAATCAATTTTAAAATTAGTATCAGTTTAGTAATTCTATGCAGTAGAAGCAGCCATTTATTTAGTGTATATACATGAAAATTTGTGTTCCCTACAAACCTTTATTAAAAAAATTTCAATATTCGAAAGTGGTAACTACAAATACGGGTATCCTAATCAAATATGACCATAAAGTCGAGTTTCTGTAGAACCAACCGAATTGTGGATTGTATTGATAACACACACAACTATTGATTGGTATTGGTAAACGAATTTTTTACTATATTTGTTTTCCAAGCAAAACATATAAATTCAAAACTAGACTTCAGAATTAATAAGTGTTTGTGGTGTAGTCGGTAGAGAGTTGGCCTAGTACGCCGGATTACCGAGTTCAAATCCCGGACAAGACAAAAATTTATATGTTTTTTTTTAAATTAAAATAAAATATTCATATGTATAAACAGTAAATATGGCTAAGAAACTTAAAAGTAGTTGTGGTGCAGTGGGTAAGAGTGTGAACTATTAACCAGAATTTCCGGGTTCAATACCAGAAAACTCAAAAAGTGTTTTTTAATTTCAATAAAATTTTGTGGAACATAATAATATATATGTGGAACATAATATTGAATAAGACAACCGAATATTGGCTTTCACGACCAAAAATATAATTTAGTATAAAGACAGTTGTCGTAACCGCACGAATTCGATTGGCAACAAATTCGGTGGCCACAACTGAGACTGTTTTCTGGGTGCACAAAATGAACAAAACCGTACACCCAGGAAAAAGATTGGTTGGCTCTCGATCAAAACCATTAAAATGAATTTGCCAGGACAATATTTTATTTGGAATTACCTATAATTGAATACTACATCAAAAATATTTTACTAGGTATTAAAAATAGGGAAAATGAACTAAAAAACAATCCTTTTAACAAATTATTGGTATCTCCAATCAATTTTAAAATTAGTATCAGTTTAGTAATTCTATGCAGTAGAAGCAGCCATTTATTTAGTGAATATACAAGAAAATTGGTGTTATCTATAACCTTTTTTAAAAAAATTTCAATATTCGAAAGTGGTAACTACAAATACGGGTATCCTAATCAAATATGACCTTAAATTCAAGTTTCTGTAGAACCAACGGAATTGTGGATTGTATTGATAACACACACAACTATTAATTGGTATTGATAAACGAATTTTATACTGTATTAATAAAACACATAAATTCAAAATTAGTCATTAAAATTATTAAGTGTTTGCGGTGAAGTGGATGAGGAGTTCGCTTAGTATGCCGGATTTCCGGGTTCGAATCCCGGAAAAGACAAAAATTTAGATGTTTTTTTTTAATTAAAATAAAATATTCATATGTATAAACAGTAAATATGGCTAAGAAGTTTAAAAGTAGTTGTGGTGCAGTGGGTAAAAGTGTGAACTATTAACCTGAAGGGCCGGGTTCAATACCATAAAATTCAAAAAAAGTTTTTTAATTTCAATAAAATTTTGTAGAACATAATAATATTTATGTGGAACATAATATTGAATTAGACAACCGAATATTGGCTTTCACCACGAAAAATATAATTTAATATAAAGATAGTTGTCGTAACCGCACGAATTCGATTGGCAACAAATTCGGTGGCCACAACTGAGACTGTTTTCTGTGTGTAATATTATATTATAATAATTAAAAACTTAGTGGGTGATTTTGTAAAACAACGCCTTGCGTTAGGTTAGGTTGAATGGGAGCCCGCCAGAAAGGCGAGCTCACTCGGAGGCCATAAGACCCATTGCGATTCCCTTAATCTTCCCCTCATCCACATGGAAAGAAATACAGTAATTTTGACTTAGTTGCACAACCAACTTTTGCAAGAATTTTTGTGCAGGTAAGCGAAAAACGCAGCTAAGTCAAATTGTTTACCTGCCTTAATGTGTAGGTATACCAATACAGACTGAAAACAAACAAAACAAATGAAGCTAATGATGACAACTTTGTGCTTTGCACCAGATCTTGCGATTTTTATGGTTTAAAAACGACTAAAGTAGGATATTTTTGTCACAGAAAAAGTTGACAACCCATTTATTTTATGTGTGTTTTTTTCAGAATTGATAAACAAAGCAAAACACAAAAGGCAGCTAACGGTGATTTTTTTTATGAAAATAATGTAAAACTGTCAAAAATATGAGGCAGTTATCCTAAATGCGCAGGTACAAAAAGTGCACTTAAAGAAGACAATTGCGTACATAATTTTGTAAAATAGAAACGCAACCAAAATTTTGTGCAGTTATAGCAAATGTGCACTTAAGAAAAAGGCAGTTAAATCAAAACATCGCGTAGACTGTGGAGGTCGTCGAAAAACCTGCATCCCAAATATCTCCTTCAGTCCCGGACATTCGCAAAGCAGATGGTGCACTGTCTCCTCTTCCTCGTCCCCACAGCCCCTGCAATAGTCCGCCGGGGTGTAACCCCAACGCACAGCTATTCGGCCTATCACGCAGTGTCCCGTTAGGACTACTACAAGCATTCCGTTCGTCCGCTTGCCATATCCAAGAAGAATCTTTGTCCTCCTCAGTCAGTGGCCATAGGGTCCGAGATATCCTACAATTGGTCAAGGTTGTCCACCTAGGCCTCGTCTCCCTATCCGATATATCACCTATCACACTGAATAGCTCCACCAGAGGAACCAGGACCTCCGTTTGTATATGGTCCTCAACCGACTCGGAGCCATTCCTCGCACACTCGTCATCCAGCTCGTTGCCCGCGATCCCAGCGAGTCCTGGGACCCACGCCAGCCTGACCGAATGCCGACGACTACGGTTGAGGTATTCAATACAGTGCCGCACACACCCTGATCTGACAGTATCGAATTCCAAGCAGCAAGACTGTCCACAAAGATCCTAGTGGATGATGGATCCCGTTCCATTATCTACCTTGGTGCCACTTCAATTGCATGCACTTCCGCCTGGAACACGCTACAAACGCACGGGAGTCGTATGGAGATTCGAAGGTCCAGTTCGCTGGAATAAACTCCCGACCCTGTCCCCATGTCAATCTTCGAACCGTCCGTGTCCACTGAGATATCACCACTCCGAATAACGGAGTCGGCTGCCCAGTCTTCCCTGGTCGGTACACTCACTTTAAAATTCCTCTGGAAATTCGTGACCGGTAAAATATAGGCCTTTTACGATCCAGTAGCGCACCACCAATCCCATGCAGAATGGTACTGTGCCCCGAAGTGCGTTGCCTAAGGTCTTGCATCTCGCCGAGTCTGAGAGCAGCCTTTGCCGCAGTGGCCCTGATATAAATATCCACACACAGAAAATAAATTGGTTGGAATTCTATCAGAACCAACCAAATTTTTTCATTATTCAATAATTTTAATTGCAGTTATTTAAAATTCATCATTAGGAAAGTTATATTTAAAAAATATATATGATGAACCAAAACACTGCCACATTATCCAAAATATTGGCTTTTCTAACCAATATTGAAAAAATACTAACTTCCACATTACCTTCAATACCAACAACCACCTATTTATCGAAGATTTAGTCATTTGAATAAAATATCGGCAGCAAAAATCTAGTATCAATTGTGTTTCAATAAAATCGATCACTCTATCCAAAGTATTTGTTTTTCGAATCAATTTAAAATTTTTTTTTCAACTTTAGTAGCTTTAACCATTAATTTCCATTATTTTGGTAATTGTAATAATATGTTGAGACAAGGAACAGAAATTTTATTTATCATAATAAAATTTTAGAATCTATCATATTTTTTCGTTTCATACATAGCGTGTTTAAATTCTAAGTTAGACAACAACTAAACGTAAGTATCTGTGGCGCAGGAGGTAGAGACACAGCCTTATAGCCTTAGAGATTTGAGTGCAAACCTCAACCAAGGCATTACTTTTTTTTTAAATAATTTTTTTATTGATTCAAATTAAAAGACACAATTGATTTTCTGTTGTGAATATAATTTTATTCAAAAACAAAATATTCAAATTTTCAACTTGAAGAAATTCAAATTTGAAATTTGACAAAAAAAATTTATGTCGAGTTTAGCCCAGAGGAAAAGCAATGGGCTGACAAACGGAAGGTCGCCGGTTCAATCCCGGTTCGCGACATACATTTTTTTTTGATTAGTTTTTTTTTATTCAAATTAAAAGACACAACTGATTTTCTGTTGTTGATATAATTTTATTTATAGACAAAATATTCAAACCTGAAGAAATTCAAATTTGAAATTTGACTAAAAAGGTTTAAATAGAGCCTAGCTTAGAGGG